>CM056731.1:68393606-68773055 GCA_029844215.1 Przewalskia tangutica | reverse complement strand
GGTTATCGACCAAAGATAAGAGTAGCAGTGGCAACAATGACAGAGCAGCAACAACCCTAGAGCCGATGGGCTTATGGATTCGGATTTTTTGGGTTGTCATCCACCCGAGTTTTATGGTTCGAGGTCCGAGGAGGATCCGCAGAGTTCATTCGACAGCCATAAATGACTATACAGTTCTTAGGGATTCGAGAGACGTAGTCAGCTATTCTAGTATCTTACCGTTACGCCGATATCGCGTTGAACTAGTTTGAGCCACGGAGCCGCCGAGAGGTGACGATGCTCTTCCAAATTGCTTGGGAGGAGTTCATGAGGCCTTTATGGATCACTTCTTGCCTCCCGAGACGAGAGAGCCCGCGAGATAGATACTTGACCTGAGGCGCATTACGAGGACTATCGAGAGTACACCTGAGTTTGACTCTTTGGCTGCACGCAAGACACCATCAGAAATGGCATGGCGCATGCAGTTCATCACATGTGACGGGCTAGACCGCCATATGATTACTACATGCTTGGGGGTGTCTCTTCACCAGATGGATATTTCCGTGACGCAGCCCATGCGCAGGGATAGAGGACAGAGAGAGTGAGGATCACTGACGCCGCCACCAAGAGGCCATGACAATGGGTCTCAGGCGCTGAGGCGACAAATTTCAGAAGCAGACTAGGTCCACATTCCACCAAAGACAGAGTGCTCCTTCACGCTTTTCTCGCGAGGTCCGATCAGCCAGTCATTCAGAGCAGGTCGTGGCTCCAGGACTTCGGGTTTCAGGAGGCAGAACTGCCACCGACGAGACCACCCACATCTCAGCCAGGCTCAACGCGTAGGTCTCACCCGGCGAGTGCCGATGGCTTCGGAGCTTGTTAATATTATGGCGGCAGGCCATTTGAGGAGAGATTGTCCGTCCGCAGGCGGCGGAGTGGTATGGTTCACCGGCTGTGGTCGCCGATTGATCTTCTTCTTCAGGTTACGCGCCTGCAGGCGTGGTGTTCACGGATCGCGTGCCTCGCAGGTCGCGCGGTGGTTCTAGCTTCAGCGTCCACGTAACCGCATATATTTATTAGCCGACGCCGTGATCGTGAGGTTTCTCGACGCCGCCACATGTACATTATTGATTTCATGCTGTGACGTATATTCTTTAATAGATCCAGGTTCTACTTTGTCCTACGTGTCCTCTTATCACGGGTAGAATCGGATAGAGCCGTTGTCGATAGAGCCTTTTGAGGTAGCTACGCCAGTGGGTGATTCGGTGTTAGCTGAGCGGGTGTACAGAGGTTTCCAGTGTTTATTTACAATCGTCAGACCCTGGCAGACTTGATAGAGTTAGAGATGATGATTTTGATGTCATCACGGTATGGATTGGTTGGCTTCTTGTTATGCCAACGCTGACCGTAGAGACAGTTGGTTCGGTTCTGCTTCGCGAGCCGCTTATCGAGTGGAAGCGGCAACACAGAGTCGCCGGCGGTAGGTTTATTTCTTACCTCAAGGCTGGGAAGATGGTGCGTAAAGCGGTACATCTATCATCCGTTCGGTATTTGATACGCAGGCCGAGCGCTTCTTCAGCCATTGGTTGCGAGTTTCGCACGTGTTCCCGCATCGATCTTCCCGTATCCCTCCTGAGAGGGAGATTGAGTTTTGTATCGATATACTGCCAGACACTCGACCTATTTCCATTCCGCCATACGTGATGGCACCCGCCGAGTTGAGGGAGCCGAAAGACCAAACAAAGATTTGCCGGAAAAAGGCTTTATTAGGCCTAGTGTTTCTCCTCGGGAGCGCCGGCTTTGTTTGTGAAGAAGAAGATGGGACGCTGCAGATGTGTTGATTACAGTACCAATAAGGTAACCATCAAGAATAGGTATTCTCCCGTGATTGATGATTTGTTTGACCAACAGTGGTGCGAGGTGCTTTCCAATATAGACTCGCGGTTATCATCAAAAGCGCGAGAGGCAGATATCCCAAAGATCGCATTCAGACCCGTGATGGGCACTATGAGTTCGGGTTATGTCTTTCTTTGACCAACGCCCAATGCCGTATTTATGGATTTGATGAACCGTGTTCAAGCCATTTTTGGATACATTTGTGATAGTATTCATTGATGACATCCCGCTTATTCGCAGACAGAGCAGAGCATGCAGATCACTCGAGGACGGTGATTGGTCCTCCCGAGCCGGCAGCTATTCGCCAAGTTCTCCAAGCGTGAGTTTTGGCTGGCCTCAGCGGCATTCCCCGGGGCACATTATTGGGCAATGGTGTTCAGTGGATACAACAAAGATCGAGGCGCTAAGTCTTGGCCGAGACCTACTATCCGACCGAGCTGCGCAGCTTAGTGGTCGCAGTTATTATCGTAGGCTTGTGGAGCGCTTTGTTTCAATTTCAAAGACCGCTGACTAGGTCGATCGTGCGCAGCAAGTTCCAGTGGAAAGAGGCTTACAGAAGGGTTTCCGCTTGCTGAAGGAAAGGTTGACTACGGCCCGCCTTACTCTTTCTGAGGTCATCGACGGGCACGTGATTTATCGCGATGCCTCGCATCGCCAGGTGTGTTTTGACGCAACACGACAAAGAGAGCCTATGCTTCCCGACGCTACTAAGCACGAGAGGAATTACACTACCCACGACTTAGAGTTGGTCGCAGCTATACATGCCTTCAAGATTTGGAGAAATTATTTGTATGGGGTTCATGTGATATTTATACAAACCACAAGAGCTCTCCAGATATCTTCAGCAGTATGAGGAGTCAACTCGCATGCAGACGTGGTTAGAGTTGTTGAAAGATTATGATGTTGATATTCTATACCATCCGGGAAAGGCAACGAGTTGCCGATGCCTTGAGTCGTAGATCGACGGGAGTCTGCAGAGGTACAAACAGAGAGGCAGATACGGTCCATCATATCCACCACCAATGAGCCTTCGGGTTCGATTGATCGATACCGACGATAGCGGGTACGGGTTCGCGAGGTTGCCGAGTCTTCCATCGCTGATGAGGTGAAGAGGCTACAGCTTGAGGACCCTGTTGGTACGCAGATTTAGATGCGCTCTTCGAGGAGAAGAGTCTATTCGAGGTAATACCTGGTGCTAAGATTTGAGGCGGTTGTGGTTCCCGATGTAACAGACTTCGCCGCCAGATTTCGGGAGGCACACGCTCGTTATTCTATTCATCCGGTCGACCAAGATGTACCATGACCTCGATGTTTGTATCGTGGACGGCCCAAGAGGACGTGGCGCTTTTGTCAGACATTCTAATCGCCAAGCAGTCAAGGTCGAGCACCGTGAGGCCCAAAGGATTATCAGCAGCTATTGAGATTCCGACTGGAAGTGGAAGGTGATTGTTACACCCCATAGTTCTAGGGTATGTACGTGAGGACATACGCATTTGAGAATATGACATAAAATTGGAAAGGAAGAAAGACGGATTTTTCGACTAAAAGTTTCCTGATTTTGCGAAGGAAAAAGGTTCGCTTATTGGAATTGATTCAGATTTGTATTTGGACTTCGGATTATATTAGAATTATGGAATTTTATTTTCCGAATTGGTCACTGGGCCCACTGGAAAATTTACGCTTGCCGGGCCCACTTTATTTTCTGATTTTTGGCATTACGGATATTTTCTAAGATGAAATATTTTGACGAGCAGGGGCGACACGTGTCACCCCCATGTGGCCACATGTTAATTGACGATGGACATGTCCTCGATCTGCTTGCGGGGACAAGTGGCAAGCCATTTGTCTCATTTTTGTGGTGGACATTTGGTTGGTAAAATCCACACACACTTGGACCCAATCTTCACCATACACTTGCTTTAATCCTAGCCCTTGATTTCTATAAATACCCTTGATTTCAAGACTTATTTCATCCACACTTAGAGAGTTTTCCAAGGCAAAAATTGTCTCCTCCTTAATATAGCTTCTCGCCCAAACACCCCCTTTGTGTAGAAAATTCTTCAAGTGTTGGTATAGTCCCAAATACCTTAGCCTTGAAATCCTTGTAGTATTCCAAAGTTATCTTTATACTAAGAGTCCAAAATACTACTTTATTCATTAGTTACAAAGTGAAACCCTAGAAAATATTCATAGCTTGGTTGAAGTGTTAAGAGGTTGTTTAGAAACTTCTAAGGGCTTCTGGAGCGGGTTCGAGCGTATGAATCGAGCCAAACGCTGCTCGTGATCGACTTATAAATCTTGGATAATTTTGGGCTTATCGAGGTAACGATCTTTATCCCCTATCAGAATCGAGATTACATGTCAGAGTAATGTTTAATCGAGTATAAGATATATGGAAGGATGACTAAAAAGAATTGAATTGTATTTACATCGACTTTATTTACGTGACTTGTAGTATTATTGTGGAGCGTAATTGTACACGCCCGTTAGATAGAACCCCTCGAGTTGTTGGCTTGGCAGTGGCCTTGACAGAGAGGAGATTTAAGTAGTTTTGGGGGAGGTGTTACACGCCGTAAATTCAAGAGGTTAAGTTAAGAACGCATTTAAAGGAAATAAGATTTGAATTTGGAAGGTTGGGTCAGTGGAAAATGTTAAGGTGCAGACTTTCACCAACTTTGGAGCGGTATATCTTCTAGTTCCTAGAGTTTTGAGGAGTTTTAAAAGACTAGTATGAAGGTTGTTGAGTCTAGTTTCCAACGCAACAAACCGCTCGCCGCTTGGACATCGTAGGGTTACGCGTTAGAAGTTCGTGGGTCGACGCAGGACAAAGCTTCCAAGGCGCCGCAGAACCACGAGCCGCTTGGCAGGCTGGCGCGCCGATATTTCCGAAAGTCCTTCGAGGTTGCAGCCGCGCGCTGAATGCACGGTCGCACCAAATGCGTGAAATTCTCAAAGTGAGCCACGGCCGGCGGTGGCCGCGCGCTAAGGCGGATTTTGACGCCAGAAGGGCGAAAAACAGGATATTTTGATAAAAGGCCTATGGGAGGGTGACAAGTATCCCTCCCATCTTTTGACCAAAGGAGGGTCTTATTTTAGGCCAAGTCTTCAAGACTTGACCATTGGCGCGGTTTCCTAAGAAAATCCCTCTCCTCCCTCTCAAATCACGAACCCCTGAGATTTTTGGAAAGGTCAAGGAGAAGTGTCGCAAGCTTGCAGAGTTCATGGGTAATTTTAAAGTGAAGAAGATTTCAAAGAGGGCTTCTTGAGGTAAAATCTTTACCTTCTTGTGTAAATGAAGTTTTCAAGTTTTAGTAGTCAAGAAACGAGCCCGAGGTCGTTATATTAAAGTTTGAAAAGATTTGATCTTGTTGTCTGTTGAAAACCGAAAGGGCCATGTTAGCCACTCATGTTGTAATCAATTCATCGTTAGCTAAAAATCGGTGCATGTTATAAATAGGAGGGTATATAATCGTTATGACTTATATAACATGCTGGAATAACGAAGCTTGGGTTAAAAGGGAACGGAAAGGAAATTGATAATTGTGGGATAATATAGCCGAATGTGGTTTGGAAATTATTGAATTGTTTTGTATTATTGCTGGCAGAATTTTACGCGTCCGTGAAGCCGCGGTAATCCCCTTTTGGTTAGTCAATTGTCGCGCCTTAAATGCGCGCTTGGTTATTGAATTCGACCTTGAAAAAGGTGGAAAAGTAAGTAGAAACAAAGGAAGTGATGTCCAATTTTCCCGCAGAACAAGGGATTTTTCATTAGAATATACTACGCCGTGCTGAAGCTAATAGACGATATGGTCATTATAGGTTGACATCACCGGATGGCATATTCGACTTGGCAAGTGGATTAAACAAAAGAGGTATGTAGAACTCTTCCTATCTCGAAAGTACGAGTAGTTATAATCGTATGGTACTTCAGACGCATACGATTTAAACGGCGAAGTCATTTGATATACTTGACTTGTTTTAAGGATGTCTAGTTGGTCGAGTTAGAGAATTAACTCACGTGTCCTTAAGGAAGAGTTATAAGAATGGTTTATCCTAATAAGGTAGACAAGGATTTCTCGACATGATCAAGTATGTAATAATCGGATTTGGGAAGTATTGATTCTGAACTATTTTAAAGGTAAGAGACCGATTCCTAAGTTAAGATTTTCAAGTATTTTGAAAGTAGGTAACTTGAATCAAGTACAAGCCTCTTGGTTATGGAGAGAGCAAAGTGGTCTAAGACATAAAGAGTTATAACTAGCTTTATGGGAAGTTGGTTATAATAACTTTATTAAGCTTAAAGAAATGGGTTTTCTAATAAGGTAAACCTAGATAAAAGAATGGAAGTTAAGAAAGGTAATTTGGTTTAAAGGCATCATTTGCTTAAAGTTTTAAATGAGGTCACTTGATTTAGAAGAGGAAGCATATTTCTAATAAGATAGTGACTTGTTTGAAATGTAGATAAGCCTTGATACTACGTGTTAGTATCTTCGGGTCTTATGTGGAAAAGTGATCTGGAAAGAATAGAAATACATAGTACTTTGGGTCGAATTTTCCTGTGACTTGTTAAGGATACGGAAAGTGCCTAAGGTCATAAAATGAGATCCATTTTGTATGTTATCGAAAGTCTAAAGAAGTTAGGAGCTTACTTGGACGCATCGCCGACGGAGGATTCCACGTATGCCTCCATTGCCTCCTTATGAGTCTACCGACGCATCAGTTGATGATGGGATTCCACGTATGCTTCCCCGGTCATAGTATGAGTTTACTCGACGCATCGATGACGCGATTCCACGCATGCACCGGGACACGCTACGACGCAGGATTCCACGCATGTAGTTTGCGGGTAAGAGTATAAACGGCGGTACACCCCAAGATCGTTATACCACCTTCTTCTGGTAAGAGTATAAACGGCGGGTAAACCCCAAGATCGTTATACCACCCGTTCCGCGGATTTGCTACCCACGACGCGAGGACACCTCATGAAGTCATGCACCGAGACGAGGGATTCCACGCATGATATATATATATATGTATGTATTGTGTATGGTACGCCGACAACAGGTAGGATGCCACGCGCCACACGGTTGTATTTACTTTTACGGCTATCCAAAGCGACGGGGATTCCACGCGCAGGATATAGGTATATACGCGTCAGACGTGTATCACCGACGCCGAGGTAGGATACCACGAAAAGGCCACACGGTTAGATTTGTGTGTACGCCAAATGCTGAGGAAGGATGCCACGCGCCACGTAGTTAGATTTTACACCTAGCGGTGGCAGTTGACGGGAATCCCACGCCCGCTGGGTATTCGAGGGTCGTGTTCATAGCCCGCGTGTGACTATGGATCATATGTCGAGACAGTCAGATAAGGTAAAAATCTGACTTTCATTACTTCCACTTCAGTAAGGCACGGTGTACCGTTAATTTGGTTATCATATATGTCTTCAGCTGTATTTTGACTATTATTATTTAAATTACAAGATTTCGCTTTGCATACTTGGTACATATTTTGTACCGACTCTCCTTTCGGGCCGCGCTCATGCCGCAGTCGAGGTACATAGCTTGGTCGATCCGCACTCGTAGGATCACTGCTCAGCTCGAAAGCTCCATTTATCCGAGGCTTTGTCTTTGGTATAGTTCCTCAAGTCGCTTACTTTGTACATTCGTGGTACGGCGGCCCCGTCCCACACAAAGTATGTAAACTCTGAGGTTTGTAGTCATATATCGCGGGTCACTTTATAAAAAAATCGAGGTAATCGCTTGGATTTGTTTATATCGTGAAGGTAGCCTTATCGGCTAACCTATTATTTATTTCATTGTTAAAGCTTATGTATGTTCCACGATTATCTCGATGATACCGTAGCGTGCCAAGGTAGGGCACCGCGCCCGGGTCGGTCGTGACAAAAGTGGTATCGTGAGCGCTTAGTCCTCTGAAGTGTCTACGCATCGTGTCTAGTAGAGTCTTGATTATTGACGTGTCAGGCACCACATCTATAATCGTGAGGTCCGCAGACATTTAGGATTTGTTTCATTCTTCTCCCTCCGAGATCGGCAAGAGAGAGCCGCCCTACTAGTCTCAATCCTCTCCGACTTGTTCTATTGTATCGCTTATGCCTCAACTGGCACTGTGGCCCATGGCAAGGCAACAACAAGAGTTGTTAGTGGTACACAGAGGATTTCTAGAAATCAGGCCCAGACTATGCTCATACATGGGATCGGCGAGTTCAGCCACGCCTACAGATTAGAGGGCCGAGAGCGGCAAGAATACCGCAGGTTCCTGTGATTGAGCCTCCAGCCCACACCAGGGCCGAGTATAGAGATTACTGAGAGCGATCCGATTATTGACTAGCTTTGTGGCAGGCGCAACACAGTGAGCTTAGGCTAACCCTAGAGCCGATAGTTCGAGGATTCGGACTTTCTCGAAATGTAATCCACCCGATTTCTATGGTTAGAGGTCCGGCGAGGACCTCGGAGTTCATTCGCATGTGCAATGACTACGCAGTACTTAGGGCCCTGAGACTGAGTCCGTCAGGTTAGCTTCTACCGCCACGCGATATCGCGCTGAACTAGTTTGAGTCGCGTGTTGTTTGCAGGTACGGGTGCTCCTCCACTGTTTTGGGTGAGTTCACTCGATCCTTCATCGATCACTTTTTGCCTCCCGAGACGGCGAGAGCCCGCTGATATGTTCTCGCGTTAAGACAGACGGAGAACCATCGAGAGTACAACCCGAATTTGACTCATCGCTGTGCATGCACCCACTATCAGGCGGATATGGCGACAGAGTTCACCGCCATGTGGTGGGACTAGACCGATATATGGTTACCGCATGTCCGGAGTGGCTCTTCACCTGTGTACGGATATCGCCAGACGCAGGCTTATGCACAGGGGATTGAGGATAGGGAGAGAGGGAGCCAGCCAGATTCAGTCCAGCCCAAGAGGGCCAGGACGACAGAGTTTCAGGATAGTTTTCGAGGCGAACAACCTCAGCAACAAAGTTAGACTATATTTCACCGACGAGTGCTCCTTCTCGGCCTTCCGCGAGTGGTTTGACCGCCGTGATATTCGAGCGGTCGTGGCCCGGCCGCTGGTTCACGATGTCCGGGGACAGAGCTGTGGAGGCCACATTTGCCTCGCGTGGTTACGTGGTAGAGCTCATTTTGGGAATGCCTGACCAGGTCGACACTTGTTATGCTTGGCGCGTGGCCATTTGGCAAGGAACCGTCCGACCAGGTGGCATCGCGAGTATCGCGCCTATTGGGTCAGTTGCGGGTTCTTCGCCTTCAATGGCTAGGCAGGATGTTCATGCACCGGCAGGCCGCGACAGAGGTCATGGTAGCGGTTCCCAGTTATAGCGGTCCTTTTACCCGCCTATGTGATTTCAGGTATATTTTTGATCCTTTAGAGACTTGTATGCATGATAAAATTTTGGTGTGTTTAAGTGTCATGAACGGATTATATGGAGACTATGTATGTATGCTAGAAGTAGGTGGGAAGTACGATAAGAGAAGCATTTTAGGCCCTGAATGGGGTAAATAGCGCTGTGCACCCGATCTGCTTTTCGTCGACCACGATGGAGGATATACGAGTGCGATATCTTAAGGTCATAAGGGCATAATAAAGTTCCATTAATTGTAAAGTACGAGGAATATTAGATTGCTCCAAAAGAACATTCGGGATGAATGTTTCTAAGGGAAGAATGTTACACCTCGTAAATTCAAGAGGTTAAGTTAAGAACGACGAAAGGAAATAAGATTTGAATTTGGAAGGTTGGGTCAGTGGAAAATGTTACAGCAGATTTTCACCAACTTTGGAGCGGTATATCTTCTAGTTCCTTAGAGTTTTGAGGAGTTTTAAAAGACTAGTATGAAGGTTGTTGAGTCTAGTTTCCAACGCAACAAACCGCTCGCCATTTGGACATCTGGTAGGATGTTACGCGTTAGAAGTTCTGTGGGTCGACGCAGGACAAAGCTTCCCAAATAGCGCCGCAGTACGCGCCGACATTTCGAAAGTCCTTCGAGGTTGCAGCCGGGCGCCGAATGCAGGGCGCCAAATGCAGGAAATTCTCGTGGAGCGCCATGGCGGCGGGCTGGCGCCAAGGCGGATTTTTGACGCCAGGGGCTAAAAACAGATATTTTGATAAAAGGCCCATGGGAGGGTGACAAGTGTCCTCCCATCTTTGACCAAAGGAGGGTCTTATTTTAGGCCAAGTCTTCAAGACTTGACCATTGGCAAGGGTTTCCTAAGAAAATCCCTCTCCTCTCTCTCAAATCACGAACCCCTATGAGATTTTTGGAAAGGCTTCAAGAAGGAAAAGTGTCAAGCTTGCAGAGAGTTCATGAGTAATTTTAAAGTGAAGAAGATTTCTGAAAGAGGGCTTCGAGGTAAAATCTTACCTTCTCGTAAATGAAGTTTTCAAGTTTTAGTAGTCAAGAAACGAGCCCGAGGATGTTATATTAAAGTTTGAAAAGATTTGGATCTTGTTGTCTTGTTGAAAACCGGTGCGGCACGTTAGACACTCATGTTGTAATCAATTCATCGTTAGCTAAAAATCTGCATGTTATAAATAGTGAGGGTATATAATTGGTTATGACTTATATAACATGTTGGAATAACGAGTTTGGGTTAAAAGGAACGGAAAGGAAATTGATAATTGTTGATAATATAGCCGAACGTGGTTTGGAAATTATTCGATTGTTTTTGTATTATTGTGGCAGAATTTTACGCTGGCCCCAAGGCGGTAATCCCCTTTTGGTTAGTCAATTGTCAGGCCTTAAATGCGCGCTTGGTTATTGAATTCGACCTTGAAAAGGTGGAAAAGTAAGTAGAAACAAAGGAAGTGCTGTCCAATTTTCCCGCAGAACAAGCGGATTTTTCATTAGAATATAATACGCCGTTTAGAAGCTAATAGACGACATGGTCATTATAGTCGACATCTACGACGCATATCGACTTGGCAAGTGGATTAAACAAAGAGGTATGTAGAACTCTTCCTATCTCTCGAGCATGACTAGTTATAATCAGACGGTACTGAGACGACGTGATTTAAATGAAATGAAGTCATTTGATATACTTGACTTGTTTTAAGGACGCCTAGTTGGTCGAGTTTGAGAATTAACTCACGTGTCCTTAAGGAAGAGTTATAAGAATGGTTTATCCTAATAAGGTAGACAAGGATTTCGACACGATCAAGCATAGAATAATCGATTCGGGAAGTATTGATTCTCGAACTATTCTAAAGCGTAAGAGACCGATTCCTAAGTTAAGATTTTTGAAGTATTTTGAAAGTAGTGTAACTTGAATCAAGTACAAGTTTCTTGGTTATGGAGAGAGCAAAGTGGTCTAAGACATAAAGAGTTATAACGCTTTATGGGAAGTTAGTTATGACGGCTTTACGAGGATAAGGATGTCTGTTTTCTAAAGCATAAAGTTAGTATAACGGCTTTATGGGAAGTCGTTATAATAACTTTATAAGCTTAAAGAAATGATTTTTCAAATAAGGTAAACCTAGATAAAAGAATGGAAGTTAAGAAAGGTAATTTGGTTTAAAGGCATCATTTGCTTAAAGTTTTAAACGAGGTCACTTGATTTGTAGTTTAAGCATATTTCTAATAAGATAGTGACTTGTTTGAAATGTAGATAAGCCTCGATACTACGTGTTAGTATCTTCGGGTCTTATGTGGAAAAGTGGATCTTGGAAAGAATAGAAATACATAGTACTTTGGGTCGAATTTTCCTGTGACTTGTTAAGGATATGGAAAGTGCCTAAGGTCATAAAACGAGATCCATTTTGTATGTTATCAAAGTCTAAAGAAGTTAGAGCTTACTTGGACGCATCGCCGCGATGAGGATTCCACGCATGCCTCCATTGCTTCCTTACGAGTCTACCGATGTACCTAGAAGTGATGCGATTCCACTGCATGCTTCCCCGGTCATAGTATGAGTTTACTCGACGCATCGACTGATGTGGGATTTCACTGTATGCACCGGGACACGCTTACGATGAGGATTCCGAGGCATGAGTTCGGCGGTAAGAGTATAAACGGCGGTACACCCCAAGATCGTTATACCACCTTCTTCGTGGTAAGAGATAAACGGCGGGTAAACCCCAAGATCGTTATACCACCCGGTTCCGTGGATTTTCTACCCACGACGCGCGGACACCTCATTAAGTCATGTACTTCAGACGAGGGATTCCACGCATGATATATATATACGTATGTATTGTGTATGGTACGCCGATAGCGAGGTAGGATGCCACGCGCCACACATGGTTGTATTTACTTTTACGGCGTCAGCGACGGATTCCACGCGCAGGATATAGGTATACGTGTTGTAGATGTACGGTATCACGATGAGGTAGATACAACGAAAGGCCACATGGTTAGATTTGTGTACGCCGACTGATAAGGGCGATGCCACGCGCCACGTAGTTAGATTTTACACCTGGCTCGGCAGTTGACGGGAATCCCACCCGCGCTTGGGTATTCGAGGGTCGGTGTTCATAGCCCCGCGTGACTATGGATCATATGTCGAGACAGTCAGATAAGGTAAAAATCGACTTTCATTACTTCCACTTCAAGAAGGCACAAAGGTAATCGTTAATTTGGTTATCATATATTTCTTCACCGTATTTTGACTATTATGATTTAAATTACAAGATTTCGCTTTGCATACTTGGTACATATTTTGTAATCGACTTCCTTCTGGGTTCCGCTCATGCCGCAGTCGAGGTACATAGCTTGCCGATCCGCACTCGTAGGATCACCGCTCGCTCCGAAAGCTCCATTTCTGAGGCTTTGTCTTTGGTATAGTTCCTCAAGTCGCTGACTCTTGTACATTCAGGGTACGACGGGCCCTATCCCACGCTTGTTATGTAAACTCTGAGGTCTCAGAGTCATATATCGTGGTCACTTTATAAAAAAATCGAGGTAATCGCTTGGATTTGTTTATATCCGTGAAGGTGGCCTTATCGCTAACCTATTATTTATTTCATTGTTAAAGCTTATGATGTTCCACGATTATCTCGATGTATACCGTAGCGGTGCCTGTAGACACTGGCCATGCCCGGGTCGGGTCGTGACAAGAGGTGCTGCCGAATTTTCCGTAGAATATGGAACCTTGTATTTAGAAATGTTCTACGGCGGATCTGAGTTGATAGACGCTTTGCGACCTTTATAGGTCAAGTTCTACGAGTAGCGATTCTACTGGCGGTGGAAAATGCTAGCAGGTTATAATACTTGGAGCATTTTGCTAATTGTCGATAATCGCCGCGAGGTATGTGAACCTCTTCCTATCCTTTCTAGCATGATTGTTGTGAACTATGTAGTACGGTAGACGCATACGTGCTAAACGAATTTGGTTATTTAAAACATAAAGTGTTATAACGCTTTATGGGAAGTTTGTTATAACGACTTTACGTAGGTAAAGAAATGGGTTGTGGTTTTTAAAAGATAAGAGACTTGACTTATAAATGACTTGATGTGAAATATTAAGGACTTGGTTAGTGTTAAAGTTGTGAAACCGCATTTATGAGAAATGGGTAATTGGGTTTTAAAAGGAATAAGTTATATTGATTTCGAAACGAGAATAAGTATCGAACAAACCATCGCAGCTGCTAATAAAGGAAAATGTATCGACTAATCAATTATTATTAAAACCAGAGAAACCTCCATCCGCATGTAAGCTAAGATAAGACAAAATTGTATTACATTTTCTAGATCACGGTCGCTTTAATAAGATCATTAATAACAAGTATTGATTTTTCTTAAATTCCAAAGTAAGGAACTTGTTTTCTAAAAGAAAAGAGACTTGAGGAATTTCAAGTGTTTTGCTTAAAAGAAAGGCATGGTTTTGTCTTAAGATGGTTTAAAAAGAAGGTATGGAAATTGTTTTGATTTACTTTAAAAATAGTTACTCTATTTTGATACTACTTGTATCGTGGTGACTTTTTGTGAAAGAAATGGATCTTTTAAAGAGTTAAAGTACGTAGTACTTTAGTGGTTAAAACTTGGATTGTTTGCACAAAACGAGTACTTGAGTATATAAATGGTAAATCAATTTACATGTTAATGAAAGTCTAAAAGTATGTTGAACTTGCCTATGCTAGTTGTGATAGCTTTGTTGTGCAAATATTGTATTTCTATACCACCGCGCTCTCGCGAGGGTCACCGACTTGTCAGAACTTACTTCGACGCATCTACAGCGACGGAGGATTCCACTGCATGCTTCCATTACTATTGTCACACGGGCATGTCTACACCGATGAGGTGTCACGACCAATCCGGCCCGGATCGTGCCTTACCCCGCACCCTAGTGATACAACATCGAGAAAATCATGAAATAAAACATGAACATGAAATGAGAGATATTATAAATAAACAAAGCAACCAAAACAGCTTGCCTTTCAACATATATATATAAACGCTCAATAGCATAATCCTTACAACCCCGCCCACAACAAAGGCATGCACTTAAGATTTTTACAACAACTATGACGGACAGTGGCTCCGCCATACCCCGAATGTACAAGAACCTACAGACATCGTGGTAACATACCAAAGATAAGCCTCCAAGAAACGGAGCTTCCTAATACGCCAAAGGTGATCCTAAAAGCGGATCGACAATGATGTATTTCTACTCGCAGATGAACGCACTCAAGGAGGTCAAGACAACAGTACTAAGTATGTGAAATCAGAATATCAGAAATGAAATCATAATAGTCTATATAAAGCAGAGACATGTATGAAACCAAACTACAAGACACACATATAACAGCTTATATCAAGTCGTGGTCTCACGCCTCCGGTCATTTACTCAAATATAATTACGGGTCTCACGCCACAACATCACCATGCCCGTGGAATACCTTCCTCACCGCAGCCTATGATATGATAACATCAAGAAGTACACTTGAACACCAAGTCCTACCGATGCCAAAGTCGTAATAACAATACAATACAACCAAACCACGGCCGACACGGCAAGCGCGAGCCGACTACCGATACCAAGGCCGGCCACGAGTCGACCGGGCAAGTACGGTGGCTGACCACCGTACCAAGGTCAGATCACGAGACTTCGCCACTACACCGAACCGGGCAAGCGCGAGGGCTAACTACCGTACCAAGGCCGAATCAGCCACGAGACGGCAAGTACGAAGCCGACCACCGTACCAAGGCCGAACAAGAAGAAACCTCACGGAGAGCTAGTCCATGGAATAACACTATCATCGTGAGCATACCCGCGGAATTTTTCCACACGCCGCAGACGCCCAAGTAAGTCCTCAACGAGTCAACCGCCTCCATCGAGAGACGCGTAATATAGAACACAATTCTTGCATAACAAAGGCTATCACAACAAGCATAGGCAAGTTACACAACAACAAGCATAGGCAAGTTACACAACAACAAGCATAGGCAAGTTACACAACAACAAGCATAGGCAAGTTATCCACAACTCAAGGTACTTTCATTTTATGTCAAAGTCCGGTTTTAATCCTAAAGTACTACGACGTTAAATTCCTTTTAAAGATCCATTCCTTTTATAAAAGTCACCCGACACCGTGAGCATAAAATAGAGTGACTTATATCTTTAAGTAAACCAAAACAACTTCCATACTATCCTTTTAAAACCAAATTAAGGCAATACCATGCCTTTTTTAGACCAAAACACTTCTTTTTAAAGTCAAGTTACCACATTAAAACCAAAGGATAAAAACCCTTCTTTGTTTTCATAAAGTCGTTATAACCAACTTCCCATAAGGTCGTTATAACACTTTATGTTTTAAACCATTTTAAGACAACACAATGCCTTTCTTTACCCTAAAGTTCCACTTTGCCTAATTTCAATTACGCCACTCTTTTTAGAAAAGTTTCATAGTTCAATGTCTTAATCTCTTTTAAAACAATCGAGTAACATATGCCCTAAAGTAGCAGTTATTCTTGTTCATAATCAATCTTATTAAGCAACATGATCTAGAAAATGTAATCTCATTTTGTCTCATCTTAGCTTCTATGCAGATGGAGGTTTCTACCGTTTTAATAATACTTCATTAGTCATTACATTTTCCTTTATTAGCGCCGCAGTTGGTTTGTTCGATACTTATTCTCGATTTCCGAATCAAGAAACATTATTCCTTTTACAACTGTGTACTCATTACTCACGAACGAGGTTTCACACTAACATCCATATCAAGTCAAGTCTCTTATCTTTTAAGATTAAGTCTCTTAACTTCTAGAAATCAAGAAACCATTCTTCTTAAGACGTTATACCTAACTTCCCATAAAGCTAGTATAACTCTTAGGTTTTCAAAACCAAGTATTACTCTTCATAAAGATGATTCAAAGATTCTTTGAATTACTTCAAGATTCTTTACTATTACACAACAAGTCATTTATAAGTCAAATTAGTTACCTTTTAAAACCACAAAGCATTTCCTTACCTACATAAAGTCAAGATAACTAACTTGCCATAAAGTCGTTATAACACTTTATGTTTTAAACCAATCAAATACATTTAGCACATGTGACGCCTACCGCACTACATAGTTACACACATATCACGCTAGAAAAGATAGGAGAGGTTCACATACCTCGCGACGACATCGACTAATAGCAAAACACTCCAAGTACCTCAAACCGCTTGGCCACACCTTAAGCCAAGTAGACCACGCCACACGCAGATTTCAACCCATAGAGGCCACAAGGCGCCTATTAACATCTTAGATCTCAATGTAGAATATTCTACGTAAAATTCTAAGAAGATTTTCCCGCAACAACAGAAATCTCCTCTCTATCGAGGCCGCTACCAAGCCAACCAGTGGGGGTTTGCACGCCTAACCTGACGTGTACAATTCTACTACACAAAGAATGCTACACAAGTCATCAGAATACACCCTATGTAATTACAGCTCGCTTTCTTCTTTAAATTCAGCTTAAGTCGCAAGACATTGCCGTAAGTATTATTCAGCTTAAGTCAAAAGACATTGCCGCACAATTATAATGTTCAGTTCTATATATAGTATATTTCAACTATATATTCCTACAACATGTAATTTCCAATTACAATAAGGTCAAGAGTGTTTACCTCGATAAGCCCAAAATTATCCGAGTTTATATGTCGATCCCGAGCAAGGTTTAGCTCCTACTGCGGCGCCCAACCCGCCTCCAACAACCCTTAGAAGTTCTAACCAACTTCTACTCAATTACTTCAACTATCAATGAAGATTTCCTGTGGTTTCATTTAGTACTAAAGGAAGTATAATAGTATTTTCTGGCTTTTGTATAAGTGTAACCTTGGGAAAACTACAAGGTATTTGGACATTACAACAATACTAGAGAGTATTTCTATACCACAACAAGGGTATTATACGAAACAACTAGGCTAATGTGGGGTACCCTACCGCTAACCACTACAAAGGAGGGGGAAGCTCTCGCCAAAGCGGCCTTCTCAAAGGGGAGGGGGTGTGGTGGACGAAAGAACAAGATGAGGGAGTATTTTGAGACTTAGATAGATTGCTCAAGTTTTGACGAAGAAAGTCTTCAACTTATGGTATTTATAGTCAAGTGAAGGTCAACCAATGGCCAAGATGAAGACAAGTGCATAGCAAGTGTAAGGCCAAGATTTAGCCATGTACTACCTTATCCATCTACACAAAATATCCTACCTAACCCTTGACCAAAAATTCAACACCAAAAACGCGCTAATGGTCAAGTTTGCCGCCCACTTGCTTCAATGCGAGGTGACATTTGTCACCCTCCCGCTGGTCCAAAATGTTTCGCCTCTAAAAATCCGCAAAATTATTAATGACATAGCCGAATTTTCCCTACGTAGTCGTGGAAACGCTTCGCCTGAAACGACTCTTTCGCACTGCGCCCAATTTCAACCTCGCCTAATCTTAAGGCTCAAATTCTTATACGCACGCCTCACGCATATACTCCGGAAATACGGTATAACATTCTCCTCCTTAGAAACATTCGTCCCGAATGTTCCTTCTCAAGACGGATAACGATGAAGTTCTTCTAACAGTTGCCAACGCCACACCGCCACTAAATAACACACGCTCTCTTCCTTCCTTACTCGTCGTGCCCTTCTCTAACATCCGAACTCTTCTAGTATACGCACCATACTTCACCATCGCCATAGCTTCCCAAAACTTTGGAGTCACCACCTCCAAACTTGGTCATCTTACTAGCTTCACTCTCTCTAAGGCCATTCCCGCCTTCACGATCCGCTCGTCGAACATAACCACGAACTCATACGACGGCCATCTAAACTTGGGCCTAGCACCCTCGTGACCCTACCACCTGGCGACCACCTCGATCCGACCCCACTCATTCCGGCCACGGTTGACACGCAACACGTCCTCAACCCGAGCCTCTGTCACGCCGACTCTCTCATTTCTCGATCCGGAACAATCTTACCTATACAGGTCATGAAAGCTACCACTTCCATTTATACCACCCAAGGAAATTTTTCCACAATTACACCACGCATACTTACACATTCTGACAAAGATCCCCCGCAAAATCTTGTACTCAAGATGGCCTTACATCTAAGGTCTCAACTGTAATATTCTAAGGTTCATCACTTTCTCACCCCCAGGCTTACCCTTTCTACCAACCAGGTTTCCAAATCACATTTTAGCACAAGGCTATACGAACATAACACTAAACACATCATCATAACATCAATACATACAAAACTCTAGAGGGTTAAGGATATACCTGAAAATAGGCGGTTCAAAGGACCGCTAAAATCGAACTCCCACCGCGACTTACCGGATCCGCCGGCACGAACATCCCGCTCAAGCATGGAAGGTGTAGAACCCGCAATCGCCTAGTAGTCAGGCTATCCTACCGCTACTCGGCTCTGACAAGCCTTCGCCAGATGGCCCCGCTGGCCGCAAGAATAACAACCTCCCAAGTCGCATTTACACTCTCCTTACGAAGTTTTCCACAACGCCACACCGAGACAAGTGGCAACCTCATCCGGCGAGCACTCCTACCTCAAAATCTGAAACCCGAAGCCCCGACCGCCCCGAATATCCCAAAGGTCCCGGGCCGCGGAGGACCACTGAATCGCGAGGCGCATAATCGCTCGCTGAGGCGGTCCGCCTCGAAGTCACCAGCGACCTCGCTGCTCGACTTCTTCACGACTCGGTCATTCCGCCGATTTATCCGCTCCTCACATCCAAGTGCATACGCCGCACGCGGCAATGTCCATGCCCGGCCAAGAGCTACACCCAACAACTTCGCCAGGTGATCATCGAGCCTCAGAACATATCGGTGCACTCGATCCTCCATACTAGCTACCAACGCGGACGCATCGCCAATGAGTCTAACTCCACATTGTACTCCCGAACCGCACGCCGTTTCTACCGCAACACCAAAAACTGTTTACCGAGCCCTCCTCATCCGCGAGGCAAGAAATGTGCAAGAAAGGCCTCTGAGAACTCGTCCCATAAAGCTGGAAGTGCATGCTCTCCCCGGGACAGCTCCCACGACTCAAACCACGATCGCGTATCACGCACCGATGCGTAACCTAGACCACCGACTCGGTCTCCGATGCCTCGATCACTCACGATCCGTCAGAATCGCTTGATGAACTCGCGGATCATCCTCGTGCCTCACCCATAAAACTCGCGGCCTACAACTCGTAAAATCCCGTAGCTCAACTATCCGATCTAGGTGAACCACCGGTGCATCGGAACCGCCGGCCCAACCTATCTCTCAAGTCCGCCACAACCTCGCCATTAATCGCCTACTCGTGACTTCATCTCTCTCGCCTTCCGCATCGCGGATCGAGGCTCGTATCGTGGTCTCGCCACGCTTCTACTCGCAGCCTCCTCACGCTTTGCCCTTCTCGGGCCCGCTGCCTTACGCGAGGCATAACCGTAAAAACGGCATGTCAGGGGTCCACCTTATTACACGTATCTAAGGCACGATCTCGTAATAAGAAGAATGGAAACCAACCCTAAATGTCTCGCATCCTCCCGACATAGACGTGGTGCACAACACACCGATAATCAAGACTCTACTAGACACGGTCTATAGACACTTTCCGAGGACTAACTGCTCTGATACCACTTTGTCACGACCCGAACTCGGGCCCGTGGCTGGTGCCTTACCCCGGGCACCCTAGTGATACAAAGATTAGAGAAAATCACGGAAATAAAACATGAACATGAAATGAGAGATATTATAAATAAACAAAGCAACCAAAACAGCTTGCCTTTCAACATATATATATAAACGCTCAACAGCATAATCCTTACAACCCTTCCTACAACAAGCTACATGCACTTAAGATTTTTACAACAACTATGACGGACAGTGGCTCGCCATACCCCGAATGTACAAGAACCTACTGCACATCGTGGTAACATACCAAAGATAAGCCTCCAAGAAACGGAGCTTCCCAATACGCGAAAGGTGATCCTAAAAGCTGGATCGATACCGACGTATTTCTACTCGCAGATGAACGCACTCAAGGAGGTCAAGACAACAGTACTAAGTATGTGAAATCAGAATATCAGAATGAAATCATAATAGTCTATATAAAGCAGAGACATGTATGAAACCAAACTACAAGACACACATATAACAGCTTATATCAAGTCGTGGTCTCACGCCTCCGGTCATTTACTCAAATATAATTACGGGTCTCACGCCACAACATCGCCATGCCCGTGGAATACCTTCCTCACCGCCAGCCTATGATATGATAACATCAAGAAGTACACTTGAACACCAAGTCCTACCGACGCCAAAGTCAGAATAACAATACAATACAACCAAACCAGAAGTCGACACGGCAAGCGAGAGCCGACTACCAGATACCAAGGCCGGCCACGAGTCGACCGGGCAAGTACGAGGTCGACCACCGGTACCAAGGTCAGACACGAGACTTCGCCACTACACCGAACGGGCAAGCGAGGGCTAACTACTGTGTACCAAGGCCGAATCAGCCACGAGATGGGGCAAGTACGAAAGCCGACCACCGGGTACCAAGGCCGAACAGTAAGAAACCTCATGGAGAGCTAGTCCATGGAATAACACTATCATCAGGAGCATACCCGTGGAATTTTTCCACACCGCCAGACGCCCAAGTAAGTCCTCAACGAGTCAACCGCCTCCATCGAGAGACGCAGAATATAGAACACAATTCTTGCATAACAAAGGCTATCACAACAAGCATAGGCAAGTTACACAACAACAAGCATAGGCAAGTTACACAACAACAAGCATAGGCAAGTTACACAACAACAAGCATAGGCAAGTTATCCACAACTCAAGGTACTTTCATTTTATGTCAAAGTCCGGGTTTTAATCCTAAAGTACTACGACGTTAAATTCCTTTTAAAGATCCATTCCTTTTATAAAAGTCACCCGACACCGTAGCATAAAATAGAGTGACTTATATCTTTTAAGTAAACCAAAACAACTTCCATACTATCCTTTTTTTTTTAAACCAAATTAAGGCAATACCATGCCTTCTTTTTAGACCAAAACACTTCTCTTTTTAAAGTCAAGTTACCACATTAAAACCAGTGATAAAAACCCTTCTTTTGTTTTCATAAAGTCGTTATAACCAACTTCCCATAAGGCTGTTATAACACTTTATGTTTTAAACCATTTTAAGACAACACAATGCCTTTCTTTACCCTAAAGTTCCAGTTTGCCTAATTTCAATTACGCCAGTCTCTTTTTAGAAAAGTTTCATAGTTCAATGTCTTAATCTCTTTTAAAACAATCGAGTAACATATGCCCTAAAGTAGTAGGTTATTCTTGTTCATAATCAATCTTATTAAGCAACCATGATCTAGAAAATGTAATCTCATTTTGTCTCATCTTAGCTTCTATGCAGATTGAGGTTTCTACCGTTTTAATAATACTTCATTAGTCATTACATTTTCCTTTATTAGCTACAGTTGGTTTGTTCGATACTTATTCTCGATTCGAATCAAGAAACATTATTCCTTTTACAACCTGTGTACTCATTACTCACGAATGAGGTTTCACACTAACATCCATATCAAGTCAAGTCTCTTATCTTTTAAGATTAAGTCTCTTAACTTCTAGAAATCAGTAAAACCATTCTCTCTTAAGACGTTATACCTAACTTCCCATAAAGCTAGTATAACTCTTAGGTTTTCAAAACCAAGTATTACTCTTCTGTTAAAGATGATTCAGCATTCTTTTGAATTACTTCAAGATTCTTTACTATTACACAACAAGTCAGTTATAAGTCAAATTAGTTACCTTTTTAAAACCACAAAGCATTTCCTTACCTACATAAAGTTGTTATAACCAACTTGCCATAAAGCTGTTATAACACTTTATGTTTTAAACCAATCAAATACATTTAGCACATGACGCCTCACCGCATTACATAGTTACACACATATCATGCTAGAAAAGATAGGAGAGGTTCACATACCTCGCGACGATTATCGACTAATAGCAAAACGCCCAAGTACTCAAACCGCTGGCCACACCTTAAGCCAAGTAGACCACGCCACACGCAGATTTCAACCTATGAGGCCACAAGGCGCCTATTAACATCTTAGATCTCAATGTAGAATATTCTACGTAAAATTCGGCAAGACTCCTCCGCAACAGAAATCTCTCCTCTATCGAGGCCGCTACCAAGCCAACCAGTGGGGTTTGCACGCCTAACCGACGTACAATTCTACTACACAAAGAATGCTACACAAGTCTATCGTAATACACCCTATGTAATTACGTCAGCTTCTCTTGTTTAAATTCGTGCTTAAGTCGCAAGACATTGTCGTAAGTATTATTCAGGCTTAAGTCAAAAGACATTGCCGCACAATTATAATGTTCAGTTCTATATATAGTATATTTCAACTATATATTCCTACAACATGTAATTTCTAATTACAATAGAAGGTCAAGAGTGTTTACCTCGATAAGCCCAAAATTATCCGAGTTTATATGCCGATCCCGAGCAAGGTTTAGCTCCTACTCCGCGGCGCTCCAACCCGCCTCCAACAACCCTTAGAAGTTCTAACCAACTTCTACTCAATTACTTCAACTATCAATGAAGATTTCCTTAGGGTTTCATTTAGTGGCTAAAGGAAGTATAATAGTATTTTCTGGGCTTTTGTATAAGTGTAACCTTGGGAAAACTACAAGGTATTTGGGCCAAGGTATTTGGACATTACAACAATACTAGGAGAGTATTTCTATACCACAACAAGGGTATTATACGAAACAACTAGGCAGTGGTACCTACGCTAACCACTACAAAGGAGGGAAGCTCGCCAAAGCGGCCTTCTCAAAGGGGAGGGGGTGTGGTGGACGAAAGAACAAGAGGGAGGGAGTATTTTGAGACTTAGATAGATTGCTCAAGTTTTGGACGAAGAAAGTCTTCAACTTATGGTATTTATAGGTCAAGTGAAGGCCAACCAATGGCCAAGATGAAGACAAGTGCATAGCAAGTGTAAGGCCAAGATTTAGCCACGTGCTACCTTATCCATCTACACAAAATATCCTACCTAACCCTTGACCAAAAATTCAACACCAAAAACGCCAATGGTCAAGCTTGCCATTCACTTGTTTCCAATGCGAGGGTGACACTTGTCACCCTCCCGCTGGTCCAAAATGTTTCGCCTCTAAAAATCCGCAAAAATTATTAATGACATAGCCGAAATTTTCCCTACGTAAGTCGTGGAAACGCTTCGCCGAAAACGACTTTTCGCACTTGTGCCCAATTTCAACCTTGCCTAATCTTAAGGCTCAAATTTTATACGCACGCCTCACGCATACCGGAAATACGGGTATAACAGGGATTCCGGGCACGTGACCATTATTGTTATTCCACGGACTAGCTTCCACGAGGTTTCACCGATTCGCCTTGTATCCGTAGTTGCTCTCGACTTGCCCTGGCCGTGGCCGATTCGCCTTTGGTATCCGTAGTTAGCCTTCAGATTGCCCCGCTCAGCTTTGTGGCGGTCTCGTGACTTACGGCCAGATCCGTGGTTAGCTCGTTACTTGCCCCGCCGCCACGTGGCGCAGTGAGGATCCGCAGAGGCTATCGCACTTGCCACGCGGTCGCCTTCGCGCGAAGTCTCGTGACTTCATCATGGATCCGTGGTTAGCTCGTTACTTGCCCCGCCGCCTACGTGGCGCAGTGAGGATCTCGCAGGCTATCGCACTTGCCACGGTCGCCTTCGCGAGTCGCTTTGGACGGGTTTAGTGATGCACGAGGATCCGTGGTTAGCCCGTTACTTTCCGCCGCCTACGTGGCGCAGTGAGGATCCGCAGAGGCTATCGCATTTGCCTTGGCCGCCTTCGTGATGTAGTTATTTAGTATTGTGGTACGAGGTTCCGTAGCCGGCTTTCGATTTGCCCGGCCTTGACGATACGCAGTCGATCTCGTAGCTATGCCTTCGCATTTCTGCCCCAGACGATTTTATGACACAGCGGACTCGTGTTCACGTACTCCTTGGTGTTGTTATGTCCTAGATCACGGCAGCGGAAGGTATTCCACGCATGATTGATGTCGCGGGCGTGAGACCCATTGTTATATTCGAGTGATGACTTTGAGGCGCGAGTCCCCGACTTGACATGATCGCTATATGTCAGGTAATCGTAGTTTGCTATCATACATGTCTCCCGCTTTATATAGACTATTATGATTTCATTTACGATTTTCGGGCCACATACTGTACCGGCCAGATCGACTCCTTCGGGGCCGCTCATGCCGCAGTAGAGGTACACCGCTGTCGATCCTGGCCATAGGATCACAGCTCAGCTTGGGAAGCTCCGCTTCTCCGCAGGCTTATCTTTGGCATAGTCCCCGTCGCTGTAGTACTTACATTCGTGGGTATGGCGCGTCTCGTCCCGTCGTAGCTGTGGTTACATTCTTAGAGGTCCGAGTAATCGCAAGTGTGGCTTGTAAAAGGGATGTAATCGCTCGTGTTTAATCATTTTTATATATATGCAGAAAGGTGACCGTTTTGGTTAGCCTATTTTCTTGTTATATATCTTTTTTCATGTGTAAGTTTTTATTTCCGCTGATTTTCTCTCGATGTCAGATCACCAGGTGCCCGGTAAGACCACCACGCCCGGGGTCGGGTCGTGACAAAAGTGGTATCAGAGCAGTTAATCCTCGGAAAGTGTCTACAGACCGTATCTAGTAGAGTCTTGATTATCGGCGTGTTGTGCACCACACCTATAATCAGGAGGCTACATGATATTTAGGATTGGTTTCCATTCTTATCATTCTGAGATCGTGCCTTAGATCTGTGTTATGAGATGGACTCCCTCTGACGTATTCTTATGTACCAGTTATGCCTCCGCGCAAGGCAACCAGGGCCCAGAAGGGCAAGGCAGCAGACGGAGCTGCGAGTAGAGCACAGAGGGTTGCGAGGGTACAGGCCCAGTCTTTACCTGAGGTGGTGCTACAGACGGCGGATTCTACGATGCCGCCCGCCCCAACAGAGTTTAGAGCAGCAGCAGTAGCTACTGAGGCCACGATATCTGAGCCTCCAGTCCCACGGCCAGGAACAGAGGATATGGGTTATAAGGAGATGACCCAGTTACTAGTTAGGTTTATGGCGAGACTTGAGGACAGACGGAGCGGTACCAGAAGGCACCCTGTGGCCGATAGTGGAGACTTCGACTTCTTAAGTTGCACCACCGTTGTTCTATTGATCGAGAGACGAGGATGACCTCGTGAGTTTATCCGACGCCATAAATGATCATGAGAGTGATCAAGGCCTCAGAGGCGCAGTCGGTGGTATTTGAGCCGTGATCGATCGCGCGTGATACCGCAATGATCGTTTGATCTACGGAACCGCCCCTGGGAGCATGCGCTCACCTGGTCGGGACGAAGTTCTCGTGGGCATTTCTTGCACATTTCTTGCCTCCCTGCATTTATGAGGGCTCGCCGACATATTTTTGATGCTGAGGCGTAATCCGCGCATTTGCCGGGAGTACAGCGGAGTTTGACTCATTAGCTCTCAGATGTCCCCGCATTAGTGATGCATACGGAGGATAGGGTGCACCGATATGTCACCTGACTTGATGATTATTTAGCTGAGGGTTGCACAGAGTAGCTCTTCACCGCATGGACATTGCCCGTATACAGGCTTATGCACAGGGGATGGAGGAACGTAGAGACCGACGTAGGGACCAGGATCAGCATAAGAGGGCCAGGATAGTAGGGTCCTTCAGTAACTCAGGAGACATACCACCTCAGCAGCAGGCTAGTTATACACCTCCGCCAGTACAGAGTGGTCCTCCATAGTCTTCAGGGCATCCAGGTATTCGTGAGGGGTCGAGCTCCTGTGTTTCAGATTTTACGTGAGTAGGAGTACTGCGATGAGGCCACCCAGATCTCAAGGTGGCTGCCAGGGTAAAACCCATAGGGGAGTGTCGACTAGTTTGGGAGATTGCTATACTTGGCGGCAGGCCATTTTGCGGGGAGTGTCCGACTGCAGGTAGGTAGCGCAAAGGGAAAGTGAAGAAGAGTTACAGTATATCCTTAACCTCTAGAGATTTGTATGCGTGATATGATGATTTTTTTGTGTTGAGTGCTATGTGACGTGATAGCATTGTGCTTATAGCGAGTTAGAAAACATGGGTAGTTGAAAAGGTAAGTATGGAGACATGGAAGGTGTGAAACTTAGAATATTACACGCTGAGACCTTAGATGTGCGCCGCTCGAGTAAAGGATTTTGCAGATGATCCTTGCTGAGTGCATTATATGCATAGGTGTATTAGTGTGATATTTCCATGGGTTGTGTAAGATGAAAGTGGTAGCCATGACGTGAATTAGTAAGCGTTGTTCCGCATCGGGAACGAGAGTTTGGCGAGATAGCGGTCGGGTTGAGGCCGATCGCGTCAACCCGCACCGAATGAGGTGCGGGTCAGTTCGAGGTAGTCCCGCCAGTGGTAGGGTCACGAGGTGCTAGGCCCAAGTTTAGGTAACCATCAGACGAGTTCGCACGTGTTCGACTAGAATCGGATCGCGAAGGCCGAATTGCCTCAAGGAATTTCCGAGGCTAGTAAGAGGACCAAGTTCGAGGTAGTGACTCGTGTTTTGGAAATCAAGTAATGACTAAAGTATGGTATGTGTACTAGAAAGAGTTCGTGTACGGAAGTTACGACGAGTAAGGAGGGAAGGAATACGTGCTAAGATATGGAAGTGATCATTTTTGTGGCCAAGGCGCAAGAGAGTATCCTTTGGACCAGAGTGAGAGTTAGTGTTGTTTTACATATTCGAGGTGATTCCTCATTGGCTTGGATTTGGGTTTCGCGCAGATGTTATATTATGGCAACGCTGGGCATAGTTGGTTTCGTAAGTATAAGAGGAAGACTATAACGCCGCATGACGCTTGGAGAATTGTAGGAACATTCGACGAATGTTTCTGGCCGGGAGAATGTTACACCTCGTAGTTCCGTGGTATGTATGTGAGGACATACGCACGAGAATACGACATAAAAATTGGAAAGGAAGAAAGACGTGATTTTTCGACTTAAAAGTTTCCTGATTTTGTAAGGAAAAAGGTTCGCTTACGGAATTGATTCCCGATTTGGTATTTGGACTTCGGATTATATTAGAATTATGGAATTTTATTTTCCGAATTGGTCACGGGCCCAATGGGAAAATTTACGGTTTTGTGGGGCCCACTTTATTTTCGGATTTTTGGCATTACGGATATTTTCGGAAGATGAAATATTTTGGACGAGTAGGGGGCGACACGTGTCACCCCCATGTGGCCATGTTGTCTGAATTGATGATGGACATATGTCCTTGGACGGTTTGGTGGGGGACTAGTGGCAAGCCACTTGTCCCATTTTTGTGGTGGACATTTGGTTGGTAAAATCCACACACACTTGGACCCAATCTTCACCATACACTTGCTTTAATCCTAGCCCTTTATTTCTCTATAAATACCCCTTGATTTCAAGACTTATTTCATCCACACATAGAGAGTTTTCCAAGGCAAAAATTGTTACACCCCGTATTTACAGGACATGTTTTAAGAACGTACGTGAGAATTCCTAATGTTAAGATTAGAGACTTGTAAAAATTTATCGGAATTATGATAATGTCGGAAAACGAATATTGTGATTTAATGGGAGGGCGACACGTGTCACCCTCTTATAGTTGCTCGACGAAATGGGTCATGGCCAAAATGGTCATTGACCATAGTCTTAAGATGACAAGTCTTGCAAGTTGTGAGCTTGAGAAAATTGACTAAGTCAAAGGGTCCACAAGTCTTGATATTTAATTGAAGCTCATCCAAGCCACCCATTTGTTCACATCTCGACCTCCATCAGGCTATATAATACTACTAGTAGCAAGTCTAAGTCCAACACTTAGAAAAATTCAAAATTTCAAGAAACAACAATAGTTGCTCTGTTCACTCAAGGAGGAAAAGAAAAATTTGTTTCATTCATTAAGCTCCACACTTTAAACCAAGGTTCATGAGTGTATTGTAAGTGTATCTCAATAGAAAATCCCGGAAAAAGATAGTTTTCAGATAGTCGCAAGGTGAAAACCTAGTTGCTTTTCTAGGTTTTGTTTGGAAGATTGAAGGAAACTTGTTGGTGTTGTTCTATGGTCTCAAGTAGCGGATTTAAGTGTCTGTAAGAGGCTCTAAGTTGCTAAGGAGCGACTTCGAATCGAGTTGGATTAAGAATCGCTGAGGTAATAATCTTGGCTCTTAAGTGTTACAAGATTATATATTGTTGTTAACCTTACATGTTTGCTAGCATGAAGTATATGTGTTGAAGTTTTATAAGTATTATGGATTGATTGTAGCCTTAAACTAAATGTCATTTAAGCCTTGTAGTCGATTACAATTTGGTAGTTTATTAGAATCGCCGTGATGTTACTTACTTCAAGATTATAGTAGTTATAATCGATCATGACTTGATATCATGTTATGCTAACAACTTGATTGAAATGGAAATTTGATAAGAATTGGTGTTATTGTGTCTCAATGCCGAATTGACTAGTAGATTGTATTAGTTTGATATCGCTTGTGGGCGGAATTTTACACGCCTAGTAGGCGGTAATCCCCTATTGATTAATTGCATTGTGGGCCTTAAATGTGGCGGTTTGGTTATTGAATTCGCCTTGAAAACGTGGCAAAGTAAGTAGAAACAAAGGAAGTGTTGTCCGATTTTCCGTAGAATTTAGTGACTTAGCACCTAGAATATTCTACGCTTCAAGTAAGAAGTTAACGGACGATACATGGCCATTATAGGTTGAAGTACTAAGTATAGCATATTCTACTCAAGGATGGAATAGCTATCAAGGTGGAAGTACTTTGGAGCATTTTGCTACTTGTCGATAATCGTCGCGAGGTATGTGAACCTCTTCCTTCTTTCGCATGATTCTATGTATGGAATATACATGTAGTAATATTTCATGTTCCCTTCTACTCTGAAGTTAAGAGGTATGTATGTGATTTACTCTATGTAAAGGTTATGTCTAGGTTATCCTAAGTTCTTACCAAGTCTTACGGGATGCTGGTAAGAGTCGTTAGAGGTATTTCGAGCCAAGTTGACTTGGCATATTTTACTAAGACAAATGAGAATAAGTATCGAGCAAGCCATTGCAATTAATAAAGGAAAATGTAATAACAATTGATTATATTAAAATGAGTAGAATTCTCCATCTGCATAGAAACTAAGATAAGATAAAATTGTATTACATTTTCTAGATCATGGCTACTTGAATAAGATCGTTATAAATAAGTATAACTTATTCACAACGCACCAAAGTATATGTTACTTAACTTATAAGAATTTACGTATGAAGTTTTAAGGCTATGGATCTCAAATTCTTAAAAGTTAAGAGACTTTATTTTTCAAGTTATGGGACTTGATTCTGAAAGGAAGAAATGAATTGGTTTACAAGTATAGAATACTCTATTTGGAAAGACTTGATTTCTAAAGATAAGAAACTTGTTTTCTTAAAGGTTAAGAGACTTGAAGTATTTTGAAAGCTATGTGATTTGATTTGAAAGTATAAGTCTCTTGGTTATAAAAGGAATGAATTTGTCTAAGACATAAAGAGTTATAACGACTTTATGGGAAGTTGGTTATAACAATTTTATTGAAGATTAAAAGAATGGTTTTCTTCAGTAACGTAAGCAAAGAAATGATTTGAAATAAAGAAGGGCAAATTGTTTTAAAGGTACCAATTGCTTAAGGTTTTAAGAAAGAAGTCACTTGATTTGAAGCCTGTAAATGTATTTCTAAAAGGTATCATGACTTGTCTTGAAAGGTAGATATGACTTGATACTACGATTGTTAGTATCTTGGAAGTTTTATTTGAAAAGAGTCTTTCTAAAGGAGTAGAGGTGCGTAGTACGTCAAGTTAAATTCCGTGATTTTATATGACTTTACCAAGGCCCCAGATTGGGCCGCAAGATACCTTTACGGGCAGACTACATGATTTTACCGCGCCCCGATCGGGCCGGCAAGATACCTTACGGGCAGATTACATGACTTTACCGCATCCCGACGGCCGGGCAAGATATCTTTACGGGCGACTACATGACTTTATCGCGCCCCAGATCGGGCCGGGCAAGATACCTTTACGGGCGCACTACGTGACCTTATCGCCCCTAGATCGGGCCGGGCAAGATACCGCTATGGGCAGACTATGTGATCTTACCGCCCCCGATTGGGCCGCAAGATACCTTTACGGGGCGACTATATGATTTTACCGCGCCCCGCATCGGGCCGGCATTATACCTTTACGGGCGACTACGTGATCTTACCGCGCCCCATTGGGCCGAAGTATACCTTTACGGGCGCACTACGCGACCTTACCGCCCCCAGATTGGGTCGGACAAGATACCTTTACGGGCGCACTACGTGACTTTATCGCATCCCGCATCGGGCGAAGATATAGGCGCCCTCCATAAAGCGGCCTGATTATGTTATGTAAGGTAAGTAAGTTATATGGTAATGAACTTGATGATTTTCCTAAGTATGTACGTAAGAAAGTGACTATAACTTTTATTGAAAAATGGGGAAAAGATAATAAGGTACGATTAAGTTCACGAGATGGTAATGACATGGTAGGTTCAGGTATTTACCCTTTTTTATACTTACCCCTGTAATGCTTTTATACAGATATGTTTCGCTTACGACCTTATTTCCGCTCCATATTCTGCACTGTTGTAATCGACTTCTTCGGGGCCGCTCATGCCCGCAGTTTTAGGTACACATTGGTGATCCTTGCTCTTAGGATCTCGGTTCGCTGGGAAAAAGCTCCATTTGCTCCGAGGCTTATCTCTTGGTACGGCTTTTCCCGAGGTTGTAGATTCACGATATTCGTGGTACGCGGCCCCGTCCCGCCATCGTTGTTATGTTAAAACTCTTAGAGGTCCTGTAGTCACATATCAGGTCAGTTTGTAAAGGAAAGGAGGCAACTACTTCGGTTGTATATATGTATGTCCAGGAAGGTAGCCCCATCGGCTAACCTGTTGTTTTACTTCTGTTGTTTTATTTTGTAAGTTTCATGTATGTTCCGCTGATTTTCTCTGATGTATACCGTAGTGGTGTCGAGGTAGGGCACTACCATGCCCGGCCGGGTCGTGACAAAAGTGGTATCGCAGCGCTTAGTCCTCTGAAAGGTCTACGCACTGCGTTCAGTGGAGTATTGATTATCGCGTGTCAGGCACCACATCTATAATTGTGAGGTCACAGGACATTTAGGATTGGTTTCATTCTTTTCTCTTGAGATCGCAAGAGAGTCGCCATAGTAGGTCAATCCTCTCCGACCTATTCTCGTGTAATGCTTATGCCTCCACCTGGCGACCAGGCCTGTATGGCAAGGCAAAGAAATGAGCCGCTAGTGGCACGCAGAGGGTTAGCAGACTCGCACGCACTATGCCCGAGGTAGTAGGCGGATCGGCGAGTTCAACACGCCGCAGACAGAGGAGCCGAGAGCGGCAGAGCTCCAGAGGTTCCTGCACCGAGCCTCCAGCCTGCACGGGGCGTAGTTTAGAGATTATGGAGAGCATATCGTGCTATTGACTAGCATAGTGGTAGGGCAACACGACAGGAGCAGTAGCTAACCCTGTGAGCCGACAGCTTGAGGATTCGGATTTTCCGGGTCAGTCCACCCAGTTCTATGGTTCGAGGTCCGGCGAGGATCCGCAGGAGTTTATTCGCAATTACAAATGACTATGCAGTGCTTAGGGCCTCTGAGACAGAGTCATTGTGTTAGCTTCTTACCGTTACGCGATATTGCGTTGAACCGATTTGAGTCTTGGGAGCCGCCGAGAGGCGCGTGCTCGCAGCAGGTCGGGACGAGTTCACTGAGGCCTTTCGATCACTTTTTGCCTCCCGAAACGAGGAGAGCCCGTGTTGATAGGTTCTGTCATCGAGGCGTAATCGAGGACTATCGAGAGTACAGCCTCGAGTTTGACTCCTTGGCTGTATGCGCACACCATTGTAGCCGACATGGCGGATAGAGTTCATCGTTATACGACGGGCTAGACCGCATATGATTATCGTGATTTGGGTGGCCCTTCACCTGTGTATGGATATTGCCAGACGCAGCGTATGCGCAGGGATGAGGATAGAGAGAGTGAGGATCGATTGACTCAAAGCCACCCAAGAGGCCGTGACAAGCAGGTCTCAGTGGCGCTGAGGCGACAAATTTCAAAGAAAGCAGACTAGGTCTACATCAGCCCAAAGACCGAGTGCTCCTCCACGCTTTTTCCATGGGGTTTTACAACCCCGGAACGCAGGGCCGGGCCAGTCTCTAGAGCTTCGTAGTCTCAGTGAGACGGGGTTCCAAGGCCGAGGCCACTTTTGCCTCAAGGCGCCAAGGTGGTAGGTTCCATTCTGGGTATGTCGCAGACGGTGCTAGTTTTTCTCGTGGTCGCTCTAGGCCATATGTTAAGAGAGTATCCTTATAGAGGGGGTCCCGTGGGACAACGCAGCCATCGGATCGCCATGGTTCTTCGCCTTCAATAGCTAGGCAGATGTTCATGCACCGACAGCCGCGCAGAGGTCACTGGAAGTTCCCGCTTTAGCGGTCCTTTGAACCGCCATATGATTTCGTATGTCTTTGACCCTTTAGAAACTTGTATGCGTGATAAAGTTGTGGTATGTTTAAGTGTTATGAACGGATTTTATCGAGACTACGATATGCTGTAAGGAGTTGGAAGTACGAAAATATAATCTCTTTTGGGCTTATGATGGACGGATATGCGTGTGCAAGGTATTAGGGCCATGTGTGGCATTATTGATATGTCGGGGTGGTAAAAGGAAACTATGTCGCTAATTATAAGTTTGACTCCTAAAGAATATTCGGGGACGAATGTTTCTAAGGGGGGAAGAATGTTACACCCCGTATTTACAGGACATGTTTTAAGAACGTACGTGAGAATTCCTAATGTTAAGATTAGAGACTTGTAAAAATTTATCGGAATTATGATATTGTCGGAAAACGAATATTGTGACGAATGGGAGGGCGACACGTGTCACCCCCCTTATAGTTGCCTTGGACGAAATGGGTCATGGCCAAAATGGTCATTGACCATAGTCTTAGGATGACAAGTCTTGCAAGTTGTGAGCTTGAGAAAATTGACTAAGTCAAAGGGTCCACAAAGTCTTGATATTTAGTAAGACCTCATCCAAGCCACCCATTTGTTTACATCTTGACCCTCCATTGTACTATATAATACTAGTAGTAGCAAGACAAGCTTAACACTTAGAAAGATTTTTCAAGAATTTCAAGAAACACAAGAGCTAGCTCTCGGGTTTGCTATCTCCCAACAACAAAAAAATTTGTTATCCATTTAGCTCCACACTTTAAACCAAGGTTCATGAGTGTATTGTGAGTGTATCTCAATAGAAATATCCCGGAAAAAGATAGTTTTCGTATTAGTCGCAAAGGTGAAAACCTAGTTGCTTTTCTAGGTTTTGGCTCAAGATTTAAGGAAGTGGTTTGTGATATTCTAAAGGTCTCAAGTAGCGGATCAAGTGTCTATAAGAGGCTCTAAGTTGATAAGGAGCGACTCGAATCGAGTCGATTAAGAATCGTTGAGGTAATAATCTTGGCTCTTAAGTGTTACAAGATTATATATTGTTGTTAACCTTACATGTTTGCTAGCATGAAGTATATGTGTTGAAGTTTTATAAGTATTATGGATTGATTGTAGCCTTAAATCAAATGTCATTTAAGCCTCAAGTCGATTACAATTTGGTCGCTTATTAGAATCGCCGATGTTACTTACTTCAAGATTATAGTAGTTATAATCGATTGCGACTTGATATCATGTTATGCTAACAACTTGGATTGAAATGGAAATTTGATAAGAATTCGTGTTATTGTGTCTCAATGTACGAATCGACTAGTAGATCGTATTAGTTTATATCGCTTCATGGGCGAATTTTACACGCCTAGTAGGCGGTAATCCCTATTGATTAATTGCATTGTTGGGCCTTAAATGGCGTGTTTGGTTATTGAATTCGCCTTGAAAACGTGGCAAAGTAAGTAGAAACAAAGGAAGTGTTGTCCGATTTTCCGTAGAATTTAGTGACTTAGCACCTAGAATATTCTACGTCATAAGAAGTTAATGGACGACATGGCCATTATAGTCAAGTACTAAGCATAGCGATTCTACTCAAGGATGGAATAGCTATCAAGGTGGAAGTACTTTGGAGCATTTTGCTACTTGTCGATAATCGCCGCGAGGTATGTGAACCTCTTCCTTCTTTGGCATGATTCTATGTATGGAATATACATGTAGTAATATTTCATGTTCCCTTCTACTCTTAGAAGTTAAGAGGTATGTATGTGATTTACTCTATGTAAAGGTTATGTCTAGGTTATCCCAAGTTCTTACCAAGTCTTATGGGGATGTTGGTAAGAGTCGTTAGAGGTATTTGGAGCCAAGTTGACTTGGCATATTTTACTAGACAAATGAGAATAAGTATCGAGCAAGCCATCATAGCTAATAAAGGAAAATGTAATAACAATTGATTATATTAAAATGAGTAGAATTCTCCATCCGCATAGAAACTAAGATAAGACAAAATTGTATTACATTTTCTAGATCATGGCTACTTGAATAAGATCGTTATAAATAAGTATAACTTATTCACAACGCACCAAAGTATATGTTACTTAACTTATAAGAATTTACGTATGAAGTTTTAAGGCTATGGATCTCAAATTCTTAAAAGTTAAGAGACTTTATTTTTCAAGTTATGGGACTTGATTCTTAAAGGAAGAAATGAATTGGTTTACAAGTATAGAATACTCGATTTGGAAAGACTTGATTTCTAAAGATAAGAAACTTGTTTTCTTAAAGGTTAAGAGACTTGAAGTATTTTGAAAGCTATGTGATTTGATTTGAAAGTATAAGTCTCTTGGTTATAAAAGGAATGAATTTGTCTAAGACATAAAGAGTTATAACGGCTTTATGGGAAGTTGGTTATAACAACTTTATGGAAGATTAAAAGAATGGTTTTCTTCAGTAATGTAAGCAAAGAAATGATTTGAAATAAAGAAGGGCAAACTGTTTTAAAGGTACCAATCGTTTAAGGTTTTAAAGAAAGAAGTCACTTGATTTGTAGTTCGTAAATGTATTTCTAAAAAGGTATTATGACTTGTCTTGAAAGGTAGATATGACTTGATACTACAATTGTTAGTATCTTGGAAGTTTTATTTGAAAAAGAGTCTTTCTAAAGGAGTAGAGGTGCGTAGTACGTCAAGTTAAATTCCGTGATTTAATATGATTTTACCGCTGGCCCCGATTGGGCCGGGCAAGATACCTTATGGGATTTTATATGACTTTACCGCTGCCTCGATTGGGCCAGCAAAGATACCTTTACGGGCAGACTACATGACTTTACCGCCCCAGATTGGGCCGGCAAGATACCTTACGGGCGTACTACATGACTTTACCGCATCCCGATTGGGCCGGGCAAGATACCTTACGGGCAGACTACATGACTTTACCGCCCCCAGATTGGGCCGGGCAAGATACCTTTACGGGCAGACTATGTGATTTACCAAGGCCCCAGATTGGGCCGGGCAAGATACCTTTACGGGCGCAGACTACGTGACCTTACCACGCCCCAGATTGGGTCGGGCAAGATACCTTTACGGGCGCACTATATGACCTTACCGCGCCCCGTGATTGGGCCGGGCAAGATACCTTTACGGGCAGACATGTGATCTTACCGCGCCCCAGATTGGGCCGGGCAAGATACCTTTACGGGCAGACTATGTGACCTTACCGCGCCCCGATTGGGCCGGGCAAGATACCTTACGGGCGCACTACGTGACTTTATCGCGCCCCGCATCGGGCCGAAGATAAAGCGCCCCTCCATAAACGGCCGGATTATGTTATGTAAGGTAAGTAAGTTATATGGTAATGGACTTGATGATTTTCCTAAGTATATACGTAAGAAAGTGACTATAACTTTTATTGAAAAAAAATGTGAAAAGATAATAAGGTACGATTAAGTTCACGAGATGGTAATGACATGGTAGGTTCAGGTATTTACCCTTTTTATACTTACCCCGCCATGCTTTATACGTATATGTTTCGCTTACGACCTTATTTCTGCTCCATATTCTGCACTGTTGTAATCGACTTCTTCGGGGCCGCTCATGCCCGCAGTTTTAGGTACACAGTGGTGATCCTTGCTCTTAGGATCTCGGATCGCTGGGAAAAAGCTCCATTTGCTCCGAGGCTTATCTCTTCGTACGATTTTCCCGAGGTTGTAGATTCATGTATATTCAGGGTATGGCGGGCCCCGTCCCGCCACCGTTGTTATGTTAAAACTCTTAGAGGTCCTGTAGTCACATATTGTGGGTCGCTTTGTAAAGGAAAGGAGGCAACTACTTTGGCTGTATATATGTATGTCCATGAAGGTAGCCCCATCGCTAACCTCGTTGTTTTACTTCTGTTTTATTTTGTAAGTTTCATATGTTCCTCACGCACCCATTACGGGCCTCGTGGATCGTGCCTTACCCGCACCCAAGTAGTCATACATCGCAGTAATCACGAATAGAAAAACAAGACAGAATCAATATGAAAAGAAAATAGTTTATCTCGAGAAAACGCGCTTTCGCATATATATATCAAAGTTTGGTGTACATCCCAACCGCATAATAGACTGCACTTCTAAGGAAGTAGATAACTATGGCGGACAGTTCCGCCATACCCCGAATGTACATATATCTACAACACAGGAGAACAATACCAAAAGTCGAGCCTCCTGAGAAGACTGAGCTCCCGACACCAAAGCAGATCCTAAGACGTGGATCTAGCACCGCTTCCCTTACTCGCAGATGAACGCAGCCTCAAGGAGGTCAAGACAATGTACTAAGTATGTGAAACTGTAAAGTATTGAAATGAAATCAAGTGTCTAAAACAATTTGTAAATACAATCAGTTAAACTGCACATAGTGCCACAACATGAACAAGAGCAAAATAGATATATTGTAATTGGTTTTTTCTAGGCCGCTAATGATCGAAGAAAGGCCAATCGCCCATAAGATCATTACGCGCTTAATCCGGACTTCCGCACTCGCATTGGTCACACATAGACCCGATAGCCGTATAGACCGCGACGGTAGCTAGCCCTGCATTCTCCTCGACTCCGCACCGCATAGTCACATAGACCGCATAGTCACACTGCATCGCATAAGGCACTCCTCGTGACGGATAATACACCCGAATGATCAACTCGAACTCCCGCACCGCATAGTCACACACGCATCGCATAGGCCGTGATAGACCGCATCGCGGTGGCAAGCCTCGTATAACAAGTCGGGGGTATGTGATATAATAACAAGATAACGGTCTTAACGCTTAACAACGTAAGCACAACAAGAATAACCCCTTACACAACAACACAACACACTAACACACGAGCATTATAACACGGTTACTTATCAAAGCATTTTACTATACTTTTAGAAATCAATACAAGACTTTCATAAACAAATAAGTAAACTGCCTTTTATCATTCTTAAGTCGTTATACCTAACTCCCCATAAAGCTGGTATAACTCTTAAGCTTTTAAAACCAAGTATTACTCTTCTTTCAAAAACGATTCTTAATTCTTTTGACCTACTTCAAGATTCTTATTAATAGACTCAAGTAAAACCATGTTCAGTTAATACACGCACGCTCACCGCACTATATATATACTTTAAAATATCATGCTCGGTATAGGAAGAATCACATACCTTCTCGCGAAATCCACCGCCAAGTCGAATATGTCGCGCAGAGAATCAACCTATAATAGTCGACACGCCTATCAACGTCTAGACTACTCAGACTATCCTAAGCAGAGGGTTCTTTATTCTACTGAAAATTGGGCAAGACTTCCTACCCGCAAGCTACACAAGTCTATCAGAGTTACAAATTCCATGTAAGTACAGCTCAATCTTCTTTATTATTCTTCCATGTGATTTCGCTCAATTCTCTCTCAGAATATCCTTCTACCGTGATTACAGCTCAATTCTATTCTTTAATATCCTTCTATATCTTATACTCAAGTCTTAACTATTCTTATGTGTAATATCCAATTACAATAGAAGGACAAAAGTATTTACCTCGATAAGCCCACAATTATCCAAGTTAAACGTCGATCCCGAGCAAGGTTTAACTCCTAATCAACGCTCCAATCCGCCCAAGAAACCCTTAGAAGTTTCTACACAACTTCTACTTACAACTTCAACCAACAATGAAGTTTCTCCTAGGGTTTCGCTTAGTGACTAATGGAAGTATAGTAGTATTTCCGGGCTTTTAGTATAGGTGACTTTGGAAATACTACATGGATCTAAGGTATTTAGGGATAGTAACAATACTGAGAGTATTTTCTACCAAGGGAGGGCCTTAGCCGAGACTACTAGGAAGGGGGAGAGGGGTGTTTCGCTAAGCTCACTCAAGAGGGGGAGAAGATGGCTGGACGAAACTACAACTAGAAGGGAGGATTTTAAGACTTGAAGGTTGATTCATGGACGAAGAATTCATCAACTCGCGGTATTTATAGGCTTTCTGCCAAGTGGTAGGCAAGTGTATGGTGGAGATTTGCACAAGTGCACCCTATCCTACTCCACAAATCCCTCACAAACATTAACCCAAGTTTTAGGCCACAAAACCATGCCCATCGTCCAAGGTTCCGCCTTTGATGCTCACTGAGGTGACAAGTGTCACCCTCTCGCTGGTCCAAAATGTTTCATCTCTGAAAATCCACAAAAATAATAAATGACATAGTCGGAATTTTCCTACGCAGTTTGGAAAACGCTTCGCGGGAAAATTCGCTTCGGGTCAGGCACCAATTTCGCCCATAAGGCCTATCTTAAGGTTAAACTTCAGACGCACGCCTCACGCACATACTCGTGAAATACGGGTATAACATTCTCCCCTCCTTAGAAACATTCGTCCCGAATGTTCCTTCCCAAGACAGATATCGATAAGGTTTCTCTTAACTTAAACAGTTTGCAAATGCCTCTCATGGCCATAATACAACACTTAAGCAAATATGTCAATGAAAAATTTACAAGTAGGAAAGTTAGTTACCCGGAGGCGGGAATAGTAGGATACTTCGCCTCATGTCCTCCTCGCCTTCCCACGCCATCTCCTCCCGAGCTCGCTCCGCCACAAGACTTTGACGGAAGCCACGCCCTGGTCCGCAGACGCTTAACCCGACGCATCGACATCGCATGGAATCTCCTCATACGATAACCCCTGGCCACCGGACATCGCCAATCGGATGCACTTTAGACGGATCCTCGATACATCTCTCAAAGATAGAAACATGAAAACCGGACGACCGCTCCGTGCTCGACGACAGATCCAACTCATAGGCAACTTGCCTACCTCGCGACAACTGATACGCCCAACGTACTGGGCCGAAGCTTTTCTTCCCGAATCTCATCACACCCTTCATGGGTGACACCTTCAGAAAACCCAATCATCAACCTCGAACCTGCATGCCGACGACGATGATCCGTGATATGACTTCGCCGACTCGAGCTATCAAGAATCGCCTCCCGATAAGCTTCACCTTATCCATCGCTCACGCACCAACCGTCCTACTAATCGTACTCGCCCACATCAAACCAGAAATTTATCGGCGATCCGCACTTCCTCTCATACAAGGCCTCATAAGGCGCCATCTCGACACGGAGTGTCACACCCCAAATTGGCCCGTGATCGTGCCTTACCCCGGCACCCTAGCGATACAACATCGAGAAAACCAATGAAATAAAACTTTAAACATGAAATGAGACATGATAAATAAACAAAGCAACCAAAACAAATTGCCTTTCAAGAAATATACATAAAACCCGAACAGCTTATCCTTTACAAACCCCGCCACAACAAAGCATGCACTTAAGATTTACAACAACTATGACGGACAGGTCTTCGCCATACCCTCAATGTACAAGAACCTACAACTCAGGAAACATACCAAAGATAAGCTCCAAGGAACTGAGCTTTCCAACACGCTCAAATGAGATCCTAAGAAATGGACCCACGACCGACGTACTTACTCATGCATTTAACGCAGCCTCAAGGAGGTCAAGATAACAGTACCCAAAGATGTGAAATCAGAATATCGCAGCTTAAATCATAACAAATTATATAAAGGTGAGACATGTATGATAACCAAAATACAAGACGCAACATAAAAGTAGCCAAGTCGTGACTCACGCCTCAAAGTCACCACTCAAATATAACTACGGGTCCCACGCCCACCACACCCATCATGTTCGCATCATGGCCACATGCCCCGAACATCGTGACGGTGCAGACATGTCCATGATGCAACACACACAAGGCCGCATGGCCACATGCCCCGGACATCGTGACGGTAGACATGCCCATGTAACCTCAATAACAATATGTCGGGTGGTCAACCGCCGCATGGCCACATGCCCCGACATCGTGACGGTAGACACGCCCATGTTGCAAGAATAACCATATATCGTAATCAACCCGCCGCATGGCCGCATGCCCCTAATATCAGACGGTAGACATACGCCCACGTGACATCAACAACAAGACAAGAATCAAAATGGAAACATACCCGTGGAATTCTCCATCACCGCCAAGACGCTCCAAGTAAGTTCTCAATAAGTCAACCGCCTCTATCGAGAGACGCGTAATACGTAAATACCACACTTGCACAACAAAGGCTATCATCACAAGCATAGGCAAGTTTCACAACAACAAGCATAGGCAAGTTTCACAACAACAAACATAGACAAGTTTCACAACAACAAGCATAGGCAAGTTTCACAACAACAAGCATAGGCAAGTTTCACACAACTCAAAGTACTTTCATTTTATGCCAAAGTCCGGGTTTTTAACCCCAAAGTACTACATACGTTAAGTTCTTTTAAAATAGATCCATAAAATTCACCCGATACCCGTAGTATTAGAATGACCAACCCACATTCCTTTTCAAAATCAAGTAACAACATTCTTTTCCTATGTTCCAGTTTTCCTAGTTTCAATTACTCAAGCTTCTCATTTTCAAATGGTTTCATAGTTCCCAAACTTAATCACTTGATTCCTTTTTAGAACAATTGAGTAATATATGTCTCACGTGAGAGTAGGTTATTCTTGTTTACAACATTCTTATTACAAAGAAAGCCATGATCTAGAAAATGTAATATCATTTTGTCTCATCTAGTTTCTATGCAGATGGAGGTTTCTAATGGTTTTAACACGATACATCATTATTCAATACATTTTCCTTTATTAACGCCGCAGTGTCCGTCGATACACATTCGATTCAAATCAAGAAACATTATCCCTTTAAATAAAACCAAGTACTCATTACTCACGAATGAGGTTTCACACAAACATTCACATTAAAACAAATAAGTTAAGTCTCTTATCTTATAAGATCAAGTCTCTTAACTTCTAACATCAGTAAACCATTTTCTTTACCTCTCTTAAGACATTATACCTAACTCCCCATAAAGCTAGTATAACTCTTTTTAAAACCTTTAAAACTAAGTGTTACTCTCCCTTCAAAACTATTTATAAATCTTTTGAAATACATCAAGTTCTTTATTATAACTAGCCAGTTATAATTCACATCAGTTACCTTTTAAAACCACAAAGTATTTTCTTACCTACATAAAGTCATATAACCAACTTCCCATAAAGCCGTTATAACACTTTATGTTTTAAGAACCATCAAACACGCTTAATACATGCACGCTCACCGCATTTACATAGTTCACACATATCATGCTGTAAGAGATATAAGAGGTTCACATACCTCGCGACGATTTATCGACAATAAGCAAAATGCTCCAAGTACTACAACCTTGCTAGCCCTTTCCACTCCTCGAGTAGAATACGCTACTCTTAGTACTTTCACCTATAAAGGACACAAACGTCTATTAACCCCAAAACACAAGTTTCTATCTTTCTACGTAAAATTCAAGAAGACCTCCCCGCAATAGCGTAAATCTCCTCCTCTATCGAGGCCGGCTACCCAGCCAACCAGGGGGGGGGGGGTTTACACGTCTAACCGGACGTGTACCATCCTACTCAAGAATCTCTACACAAGTCTACCGCAATACACCCCATGTAAATACAGTTCAGTTCTTTTCTTTATTCTTCAGGCTTAAGTCAAAAGACATTGCCGAATACTAAGTATAGCTCCATATATAGTATACTTCAACTATATATTCTAACAAACATGTAATTTCCAATTACAATAGAGGGACAAGATAATTACCTCGATAAGCCCATAATTATCCAAGTTAAATGTCGATCCTTAGCAACGTTTAGCTCCAACTCCGGTGCTCCATCCCGCCTCCAACAACCCTTAGAAGTTCTATCCAACTTCTACTTAAATCCTTCAACTAACAAACTAAGATTCCTTGTGGTTTCGGCTTGAGACTAAAAGGACAAAAGGTAGTATTTCCTGACTCTACGATAGAGGTATCTTTGGAATACTACAAGGCACAAGGCTAAGGTATTTTGGGCATTATAACAATACTGATGAGTATTTCAACACCACAAAAAGTGGTATTATACGAAACAACTAGTTGTTGTGGGTACCCCACGGCCAAGGCACCACAAAGTGGAGGTGGCCTCTCGCCAAAGCTCCACAAAAGGGGGAGGAGGGCTTTGGACGAATCACAAGCAAGAGGGAGAGGAGGGTTTTCAAGACTTGGAAGTTTTTGGAACGGATGAAGTCTTCACACTTGTGGGGTATTTATAGCAAAACCAAAGGCCAACCAAGGGCCAAGATCCTTCCAAGTGTATAGCAAGTGTAAGGACAAGATTAATCCAAGTGCACCCTAAACCCCTACTCCACAAAACACTCCACAAAACATGGCACAAAACTAGCCAAAAGAGGGAGCCAATCGCCAAGGCCAACTAATGCTTCGACGCCCAAATCGCCCAAGCACCCCACTGCTTCAATGCGAGTGACACATGCCACCCTCCCGCTGGTCCAAAATGTTTCCACACTAAAAATCCGCAAAAATTAAAAATGTCATAGCCGGAATTTTCCTACGAAAGTCGTGGAAACGCTTCGCCTGAAAAACGACTCTACCTGCATTTGCGCCCAAATTTCAATCCAATGCCTAACTTAAGGCTCAAATTTCAGACGCACGCCCATACGCATATACTGGAAATACGGGTATAACATTCTTCCTTAGAAACATTCGCCCCGAATGTTCCTTCTAGGTCTCAAAACAAACAAAGCCAGATAGTCTTCACCGCTATACTTACGAAACGATCATGCCACACCGCCACAAACACACGCTCTCTTCTCCCTTTTCTCGTAGTACTTGTCTCAACACTGAACTCGCTCTAGTATCCGTATCACACTTCACAACGCTTCGCTTTCCAACCTCGAATCACCACTCCAAACTTGGTCATCTCACTAACCTCGATTTCCTAAGGCCATTCCCGCCTTCACGAATCGATTCTCGTCGAACGATCTATGAACTCATACGACGGTCATCTAAACGCTGGCCTAGCACCTCGTGACTCGCCACCGGCGGACCACCTGAGCCGACCTTCCTCGAACGGACGCGGTTGGCCCGCATTATGGCCCCAACCCACCCATCAGTAGCGCCAACTCCCGCCTCGACACGGAACACACCGCGGAAGCTACCACTTCCATCTCACACTAACAAGATTTTTAAATCACACTATAGCACAAAGCTATCCGAACATAACACTTAACACATCATTAACATCAATACATACAAGATTCTGTGGTTAAGGATATACTCAAACTAGGCGCTCAAGGACCGCTAAAATCGAACTTCCACCGCGACTCTACCGTACACCGTGTACGAACATCCCGCCTAGCTATGGAAGGTGAAGAATCCACAATCGCCTAGTAGTCAGGTTATCCTACCGCTACCCCTATTCGGACGCCTCGCCATATGGCCCCGCTGGCCGCAAGAATAACAAGCTCCTCGTACTACGACACTCCCGAAACGCGTCTACCACATCGACCACACCGAGGCAGTGGGTGATCGATCCGCCAACACCCTACTCCTCGAACATTCAAACCCGGGAGCCCCGACCGCCTCAATATCCTGCGGTCCCGGCGTCGCGGGCGACCACTCGCAATGGCGAGGTACATAACTAGTTCGCCGCCGAGGCGTCCGCCTCAAAGTCGCTAAAATATCCGCCGTTTGGCCTTCTTCGCCGAAAGCCGTCCACCTGCCGACTTCGCGCCTCGCACTCCAAGTGCACGAGCTCAACGCGGCAATGTCCTTGCCCTACCAAGAGAAACACCCGCACAAGACTCGCCATATAATCATCTAGCCCTGACGTAGCGACGCACCCTATCTTCCATATCCGCACCAGCGCAGGACATATCGAGCCAAAGAATCGAACTAGACATTGTACTCGATAAAGGCGCTTCTCTCGCCTCGCAGAATAAAAATCTTTACCGCGCCTCTCTCATCCGCGGAGGCAAGAAGTGCGCGAGGAAAGCCCCAAAACTCATTCCATATCGCTGAGGCGCATGCTCTCCCGAGAAAGCTCCCACGAATCAAACTAATCGATCGCGGTATCACGCAATGACGCGAACCAAGGTCACGTACTCGGTCTCAAGCCTCATCACCCGTGATGATCCTTCAGAATCGACGGATGAACTCCTCGCGATCATCCTCGTGCCTCACCCATAAAACTCGCGCTACAACTCGTAAAGTCCCGTAGCCTCAAACTATTCGCTTCGCGCACTATGCGCAGCGCTGAACCGAATCGCAGATTCACTGCTCCTCATATCCGCCACAACCGCCAATAATCGCCATCTTTGTGACCCATCTCCCGCTTCCGCATCGCGGATCGAGGCTCGTGCATCAGAGTCTCATCACCACGATCGCGCTTAAACCCCGCTGCGCCGGGCGGCGCCGCGAAACTCGCCGCTAAGCATCGCTCGTGCATCGACGCTCGCGCGCTTCTGACCAGATCTCACTAGCGCCTCTCGGCCGCCTTTGCCCACTCGCCCGTTGCTGCATGCGCGAGGCATAATCGTAAAAACGACACGCCGGCGGGTCCAACTTATAACACAAATTTCTAAGGCACGATCTCGTAATGAGAAGAATAGAAACTAATCCTAAATGTCCTATAGCCTCTCGACATAGATGTGGTGCACAAACACATCGATAATCAAGACTCAATAGACACGGTTCAGAGACACTTTCCGAGGACTAATCGCTCGATACCACTTTGTCACACCCCAAATTGCCCGTGGATCGTGCCTTACCCCGCACTTAGCGATACAACATCGTAGAAAACCAATGAAATAAAACTTTAAACATGAAATGAGAGACATGATAAATAAACAAAGCCAACCAAAACAAATTGCCTTCAAGAAATATACATAAAACCCAACAATTATCCTTTTTACAAACCCCGCCACAACAAAGGCATGCACTTAAGATTTACAACAACTATGACGGACAGTGTTCGCCATACCCCAATGTACAAGAACCTACAACTCAGTGGAAACATACCAAAGATAAGCCTCCAAGGAACAGAGCTTTCCAACACGCTAAATGAGATCCTAAGAGCGTGGACCCACGACCGACGTACTCTACTGCATGAACGCAGCCTCAAGGAGGTCAAGATAACAGTACCCAAGATGTGAAATCAGAATATCGCAGCTTAAATCATAACTATATAAAGGTGAGACATGTATGATAACCAAAATACGGTACGCAACATAAAAGCAGTCAAGTCAGGGACTCACGCCCTCAAAGTCACCACTCAAATATAACTATGGGTCCCACGCCCACCACACCCATCATGTTCGCATCATGGCCACATGCCCCGACATCGTGACGGCAGGTAGACATGTCCATGATGCAACAATAATAACAAGGCCGCACGCCACATGCCCCTAACATCGTGACGGTGTAGAAATGCCCATGTAACCTCAATAACAATATGCTGGGTGGTCAACCCTGCCGCATGGCCACATGCCCCGGATATCAGACGGCAGACACGCCCATGTTGCGCATAACCATATATCGGTAATCAACCCGCCGCACGTCGCGATGCTTTAATATCAGACGGCAGATACGCCCATGTGACATCAACAACAAGACAAGAATCAAAATGGAAACATACCCGCGGAATTCTCCATCACCGCCAAAGACGCCCAAGTAAGTTCTCAATAAGTCAACCGCCTCTATCGAGAGACGCCAGAATACGTAAATACCACACTTGCACAACAAAGGCTATCATCACAAGCATAGGCAAGTTTCACAACAACAAGCATAGGCAAGTTTCACAACAACAAGCATAGGCAAGTTTCACAACAACAAGCATAGGCAAGTTTCACAACAACAAGCATAGGCAAGTTTCACACAACTCAAAGTACTTTCATTTTATGCCAAAGTCCGGGATTTTAACCCCAAAGTACTACATACGTTAAGTTCTTTTAAAAGAGATCCATTACTTTTATAAAAGTCACCCGATACCCGTAGTATTAGAATGACCAACCCACATTCCTTTTCAAAATCAAGTAACAACATTCTTTTCATATGTTCCAGTTTGCCTAGTTTCAATTACTCAAGCTTCTCATTTTCAAATGGTTTCATAGTTCCCAAACTTAATCACTTGATTCCTTTTTAGAACAATTGAGTAATATATGTCTCACGTGAGAGTAGGTTATTCTTGTTTACAACATTCTTATTACAAAGAAATCATGATCTAGAAAATGTAATATCATTTTGTCTCATCTTAGTTTCTATGCAGATGGAGGTTTCTACTGGTTTTAACACGATACATCATTATTCAATACATTTTCCTTTATTAACGCTGCAGTGGTCCGTCGATACACATTCTGATTTCCGAAATCAGTAAAACATTATCCCTTTAAATAAAACCAAGTACTCAGTACTCACGAATGAGGTTTCACACAAACATTCACATTAAAACAAATAAGTTAAGTCTCTTATCTTATAAGATCAAGTCTCTTAACTTCTAACATCAAGAAACCATTTTCTTTACCTCTCTTAAGACATTATACCTAACTCCCATAAAGCTAGTATAACTCTTTTAAAACCTTTAAAACCAAGTGTTACTCTCCTTCAAAACGATTTATAAATCTTTGAAATACATCAAGTTCTTTTATTATAACTAGCCGCTTATAATTCACATCGCTTACCTTTTAAAACCACAAAGTATTTTCTTACCTACATAAAGTCGTTATAACCAACTTCCCATAAAGCCGTTATAACACTTTATGTTTTAAGAACCATCAAACACAGCTAACACATGTACGCTCACCGCACTACATAGTTCACACATATCATGCTGTAAGAGATAGGAAGAGGTTCACATACCTCGCGACGATTTATCGACAATAAGCAAAATGCTCCAAGTACTACAACCTTGCTAGCCCTTTCCACTCTCGAGTAATACGCTACTCTTAGTACTTTCACCTATAAAGGTCACAAACGCTCATTAACCCCAAAACACAAGTTTCTATCTTTCTACGTAAAATTGCAAAGACTCTCCCCGCAATAGAAATCTCCTCCTCTATCGAGACCGCCACCAAGCCAACCAGTGGGGTTTACACGCCTAACCTGACGTGTACCATTCTACTCAAGAACTCTACACAAGTCATCGCAATACACCCTATGTAAATACAGTCAGCTTCTTTTCTTTATTCTTCAGGCTTAAGTCAAAAGACATTGCCGAATACTAAGTATAGCTCCATATATAGTATACTTCAACTATATATTCTAACAAACATGTAATTTCCAATTACAATAGAGGGACAAGATAATTACCTCGATAAGCCCATAATTATCCAAGTTAAACGTCGATCCTTAGCAACGCTTAGCTCCAACTCCGTGCTCCATCCCGCCTCCAAACAACCCTTAGAAGTTCTATCCAACTTCTACTTAAATCCTTCAACTAACAACGAAGATTCCTTAGGGTTTTGGTTTGAGACTAAAAGGACAAAAGGTAGTATTTCCTGACTCTACGACAGAGGTATCTTTGGAAAACTACAAGGTACAAGGCTAAGGTATTTTGGGCATTATAACAATACTTGGAGGAGTATTTCAACACCACAAAAAGGGGGTATTATACGAAAACAACTAGGCTAGGGGGGGGTACCCCACGGCCAAGGCACCACAAAGTGGGAGGGTGGCCTCTCGCCAAAGCTCCACAAAAGGGGGAGGAGGGCTTTTGGACGAATCACAAGCAAGAGGGAGAGGGAGGGTTTTCAAGACTTGGAAGTTTTTGGAATGGATGAAGTCTTCACACTTAGGGGGGTATTTATAGCAAAACCAAAGGCCAACCAAGGGCCAAGATCCTTCCAAGTGTATAGCAAGTGTAAGGACAAGATTAAGCCAAGTGCACCCTAAACCCCTACTCCACAAAACACTCCACAAAACATGGCACAAAACTAGGCCAAAAGAGGGAGCCAATCGCCAAGGCCAACTAATGCCTCGACCCAAATCGCCCAAGCACCCCACTTGCTTCCAATGCGAGGGTGACACATGTCACCCTCCCGCTGGTCCAAAATGTTTCACACTGAAAAATCCGCAAAAATTAAAAATGTCATAGCCGGAATTTTCCTACGAAAGTCGTGGAAACGCTTTCGCCTGAAAAACGACTTACCTTGCAGACTTGTGCCCAAATTTCGAATCCAATGCCTAACTTAAGGCTCAAATTTCGTACGTACGTCCATACGTACATACTCTGGAAATACGGGGTATAACATGGAGTGATAACTATTATTATACGCAAACTCAACTAGAGGCAAATGATCCTCCCAACACCCTCGAAAGTCGATAACACAGCTCGCAAAGATATCCTCAAGAGTCCGATAGTGCGCCCGCCTCGTCCGTCTCGAGTATGGAATGCAAGACTCGTGCTCACTCGCCCCTAGACCTCTTCCGAAAGACCTCCGTAAGTTAGTCAGAACCGGGCTCTCCGTCGATATGATAGAAATAGGACTCCATGCACCGACGATCTCTGATGTAAAGTCCGCATAATCCTCACCAGAAAGTCGCCCGACGGAAGAAAGTGGGCTGATATCGCCACCGCCGACGATAACCCATATAGAATCATGTCTCCTCCGAAAGTGCGAGGTAATCCCGTGATAAAGTTCATGCTGATCACCTCCCACTTCCGTGTCGGGATCTCTATCGTCGCAATAAACCACCGTACGCCGTGCTCTACCTTCACCGCCGACAACACGCACCGAGCTACAAACTCGCAACGCCCTCTTCAAGCCATCCCACCAATACACGTATCTGGTTGTGGTACATCTTGGTCGACCGATGGATAGAGTAACGCGCGCCGCGGTGCTTCCCTAGAACTCCGCCAAGTCCCGCAATATCCGAACACACAACCTGCCTCAAACCTTAGCACCCCATCAAAGCTACCTCAAAAGGACCTTCCCATCACGAAGAGCCGTATCACGATACCGCCAAAATCGATCTCAAATCGCCTCTTCACCTCGACGACGATGGAAGACTCGCAACCTCTCGACCAACCCCATCGCTATCAAAATCAATCAATCGACTCCAAGGCTCGCTAGCTGATGTAAATCGCGAACCATGCCCTCCTCTCGCTGCACATCCGATAGGCTACCCATCGACTCACGACTAAGCGGCATCCGCCACAACATCGCCTTCCTCGGTGGTACAGATGTCGACATCGTAATCCTCGAGCAGCTCTAACCACCGCCTCGCCGTAAGTTCACTCCTCCGGCCGAAGATATACCGAGGCTCTGTGGTCAGATAAATATCCACATGAACCCCATACAAATAATGCCTCCAGATCTTCAAGGCGTGAATCACCGCCAATTCCAAATCACGCGGGTAGTTCCTCACGCTTCTTAAGCCGCTGACGCTGTATGTTATAACCTTACCCACCGCATCAACACACATCCGAGCCCGACGCCGACGCATCACAATACACTACATAACCGTCTGACCTCTGTAAGAGTAAGAACGGGGCTATTTCGCCTCCTTCAAGAATCGAAACCCCGCCACAAGCATCACCATCAAACTTAGCCGCTTCTCGAGTCACCTAGTCAATGGTGCGCAGATAGAAGCAAACTTCTCCACGAACCGCCGATAGTAACTCGCAAGGCCCGTAAAACTACGCACTCGCCTGAGTAGTATGTCTAGGCCAACTCCCGATCGCTTCGATCTTGGCCGATTCACCAATGCCATCACCGATAATATGCCCAAGAAAAGCCACCGGCAACCAAAACTCACATTTGGAAAACTTGGCGCATAATCGCTGGTCTCGAGAACTCTCGTAATAGCCTCAAATGCTCCGCATGCTCCCGCCTCGAGCGAATAAAACCAAGATGTCATCAATGAACAATATCACAAACGTGTCAAAATGGCTTGAACACTCGCTCATCAAATCCATGAATACCGCCGAGTATCGTCAACCCGAAAGACATAACCTCGAACTCATAGTGCCCGCATCGGTCCGAATGCACCAGTGGACATCCGCCTCTAACACGCACTGATGATAGCCCGATCGCAGATCAATCTTGAGAAACATCTCGCACTCAAACCGGGTCGAACAAATCATCAATCCCGGAAGGGGTATTCGTTTTAATGGTCACCTTGTTCACCGTCAGAATCAACACACATGCGCAGCTGCCCCATCCTTCTTTTCTTCACGAACATACCGGCGCTTCCCTGAGAGAAACACTAGGCCCGATGAAGCCCTTTCTCCAAAGAAATCTCTCACCGGTCCTTCAACTCTCTCAATCGGGCAAAGCCATTCTCGTATGGCGGAATGGAAATAAAGCCGAGTGTCCGCAAAGACATCGATACAAAACTCTATCTCCTCTCGTGAGGGATACCCGAGGTCATCCGAAACACATCCGGGAACTCTCTCGACATCGGAATCGATCAAAATCTGGTACCGCACCTCGTGATCAAACACCCGAATCGATGGTAGATATACCCTTCGCACCATCTTCCTAGCCTCGAGGTAAGAAATAAACTTACCCTGGGCGACACAAAGGTTCTCCCACTCAACAACCGGCCTCAGAAACCGGAACCGCACCACTTTCTCCCCGCAGCTACATTGGTGTAGCAAGACGCTAGCCAATCCATACCCATGATCACATCGAAATCACCATATCCAACTCTACCAAGTCGGCAAGCGGTCCGACGATCGATATGGTCATCGACAAGCCCTATATACCCGCCGAGCTACCACCGAATCACCCATCGCGTAGCTACCTCGAAAGGCCCATGGACTCGTGCTCTATCCCTATCCTACTAGCAATAAGGGAGATATATAGACGCAGTAGAACCCGGATCTATCAAGGCATACACGCCACAACATGAAACTGATAAAGCACTGCGGATTTACATCGTGCGAGGCCTCCGTCCTACCGGCCGACAAGGCATAAACGCGGCTCGAGGACCGCTAGAATCGACCCGCGCCACGACTCGCCATGCACTGGTCCATGAGTACCCCGCCCGGGCGAGTAAATCAAGGCGATGAAGACCAAGAACATACCTCCGTAGGTCGACTTACCACCAAAGATCGCCTCTTGGTCTGACAGCCCTCGCATAATGACCTCGCGCCACAAGTGTAGCAAACTCCTAAGTAGTACTACAACTCCTCGAATGGAATCTACCACATCGGACACACCGAGCGACTCGATCGGTTAGCACCTTGCCACCGAAGTCCAAGTCCCGGGCCCCGACTACCTCGAATACTCGGGGTACTAAAACGATGTAAGAGTGCTCGAGCCGGGCCGTGGTGCAAATCCAGACGCTCACGAGGCCTTCCACCCCGAGAGCTACCAAAAGATCTCGCCGCCTCGCCTTCTTCTCGCTGCTGATATTCGCCGACCCGGCGTCTCTACGCCTCGCATCCAAGTGCATGAGCCTATATACAGGTAATGTCCATGCCTGGCTGAAGAGCCACACCCGCACAAGACTCGACCATATAATCATCTAGCCCGATGACGTAGCGGTGTACCCTATCCTCCATATCTGCTACCAACACAGGGACATATCGAGCCAAAGAATCGAACTCGACGTTGTACTTCTAATCAGGCGCCTCTGCCTCAAAGAACAAAACTTGTCGCCCGCCCTCATCCGCGGAGGCAAGAAGTGAGTGAGAAAGCCTCCGAGAACTCGCCCCAAGTAGCCGGACACGTGTTTCCCGATAACTCCCACGAATCAAACCAATCGATCGCAGTATCACGCACTTATGCAAACCAAGATCACGGACTCGGTCTCCAAGCTCGATCACTCGTGACGATCCTTCAGAATCGGCGATGAACTCCTCGCGGATCATCTCGTGCCTCGACCCGTGAACTCCGCGTGCTACAACTCGTAAAATCCCGTAGCCTCAAATCGTCCGATCTCGGTGAACCATGTGCACCGCTGAATCGAATCGCCAGATTCCACTTATCTCAAGTTCGCTACGATCTCCGCAAGAATCGCCATCTCTCAGAATCTATCTCATCTCGCTTCCAGCCGTGGACCTGAGGTGCAGTATCGTGGTCTCATCAGCCGCCATCGCGCCAGAAACCTCGCTGGGCCGGCGGCTGCGGAACTCGCCGCCTGCATAGATCGGGCTCGAGCCTCGTGACTCTGCGTCCTACTAGAAGCTCCTCGCTTGCCCTTCTGGGTCTGCCGCTTTACGGAAGGCATAATCAAGTAAAGAAAGGAAATACGTTAGAGGGTCCAACTTATAACACACTCTAAGGCACGATCTCGTAGTGAGAAGAATGGAAACCAATCCTAAATATCCTATAGCCTCCTCGACATTGGTGTGGTGCACAACACACCGATAATCAAGACTCTACTAGATACGGTCAGAGACACTTTCCAAGATTAACCGCCTGATACCACTTTTGTCACGACTGCCGGCTCGTGGATCGTGCCTTACCCGCACCCAAGTAGTCATACATCGCAGTAATCACCAATATAAAAACAAGACAGAATCAATATGAAAAGAAAAGCTTTATTCGAGAAAACGCCGCTTTCGCACATATATATCAAAGTTTGGCGCTTACATCCCAACTGCATAATAGACTACAGACGCCTGGAAGTAGACAACTATGGCGACAGGGCCCCACCATACCCGAATGTACATATATCTACAACACGTGGAGAACCATACCAAAAGTCGAGCCTCCGAGAAGACGGAGCTCCCGACACCAAAGTAGAGATCCTAAGGATGGATCTAGCACTCGCTTCTCTTACCGCAGCATTTAACGCACTTCAAGGAGGTCAAGATAACAGTACTAAGTATGTGAAATCAGAAGCATCAAATGAAATCAAATGTCTAAAACCATTTGTAAATACAATCATTTAAACTGCACATAGTGCCACAACATGAACAAGAGCAAAATAGATATATTGTAACTGGTCTTTTCTAGGCCGCTAATGATCGAATCAAGGCCAATCTCCCATAGTATCATTATGCGTGCCTAATCTCGACTTCGCACTCGCACGGGTCACACATACCCGCATAGCCGATAGACCAAGATCGGAGCTAGCCCCGTACTTCTGACTCCCGCAGTCCGCATAGTCACATAGACCGCATAGTCACACAGACCACATAAGGCACTCCTCGCATCAGGATAATACACCTGGAATGATCAATCCTGGAACTCCCGCAGCTCCGCATAGTCACACAGACCGTGATAGCCGATAGACCCGCATCAAGGGTGGCAAGCCCTGTGATAACAGCCGGCGGGTATGTGATATAATAACAGTACAACGGTCTTAACGTTTAACAACGTAAGCACAACAAGAATAACCCCCTTACACAACAACACAAGACACTAACACACGTAGCATTATAACATGGTTACTTATCAAAGCATTTTACTATACTTTTTAGAAATCAATATAAGACTTTCATAAACAAATAAGTAAACCGTTCCTTTTATCATTCTTAAGTCGTTATACCTAACTCCCCATAAAGCTGGTATAACTCTTAAACTTTTAAAACCAAGTATTACTCTTCTTTCAAAAACGATTCTTAATTCTTTTGACCTACTTCAAGATTCTTGTTAATAGACTCAAGTAAAACCATGTTCAGTTAATACACGTACGTCTACCGTACTATATATATACTTTAAAATATAATGCTCAAGGGTATAGGAAGAATCACATACCTTCTCGGCGAAATCCACCTGCCAAGTCGAATATGTCGCGCGCAGAGAATCAACCTATAATAGTCAGATACGTCTATCAATGTCTAGACTACTCTGTAGACTATCCTAAGCAGAGGGTTCTTTATTCTACGGAAAATTGGGCAGCACTTCCCTAACCGTCAAGCTACACAAGTCTACTGTAGATACAGTCCTATGTAAGTACAGTTCAATCTTCTTTATTATTCTTCTTGTTATACCCCGTATTTCCAGAGTATGTACGTGAGGGCGTACGTATTAAATTTTTGCCTTAAGAATTGACAAGTTTCGAAATTTGTACACAAGTGCCAAAAAGAGTCGTTGACGTAAACGCTTCCACACTTTTCGTAGGGAAAATTACGGCTATGTCATTTAAAATTTTTATGGATTTTTCCGAGAGACGAAACATTTTGATCAACGAGAGGGCTTACACTTGTCACCCTCTAATTGGAGCACGCTTTGGGCGGATTGACGAAAGGGTCAAGGAGTTGGTAGGATATTTTGTGCAAGTTGTGTGGTAGACGGATAAGGTGCACATGGCTTAATCCTAGCCCTACACTTGCCTAACACTTGGCTTGATCTTCGCCATTGGTTGGCCTTTGCTTGACCTATAAATACCCCTTAGTTGATGAACTTTCTTCATCCAAAATCATTTTCCAAGTCTTGAAATCTCTCCCTTTGTGAGTTAAAATCGCCCAAACCTCCCCTTGAGAAAGGCCCTCGCCGAAAGCTCCTCCCTTTGTAGTGTTCTCTAAGGATACCCCTAGCCTAGTTGTTTTCAGATAATACCCCCTTTGTGGTATAGAAATACTCTCCTAGTATTGTTATAATGCCCAAATACCTTGGTCCAAATACCTTGTAGTATTCCCAAAGTTACACTTATACAAAAGCCCAAAATACTATTATACTTCCTCACCACAAAAACGAAACCCTAAGTAAATCTTCACCCGTAGTTGAAGTTATAAGTAGAAGTTGGTTAGAACTTCTAAGGTTGGTTGAGCGGCCTGAGCGCACTGAGTAGGAGCTAAACCTTGCTCGTGATCGACATATAACTTGGATAATTTTGGGCTTATCGAGGTAAACACTCATGACCTTCTCTGTAATTGGAAATTACATGTTGTGAGTATATAGTTAAGTATACTATATATAGAACTGAACTTAGTTGTGCGGCAATGTCTTTTGACTTAAGCTCGATTAATACTTACTAATGTCTTGCGACTTAAGCCCAATTTTAAGAAGAGAATCAACAGAATTACATAGATCAGACATGAGACTTGTGTAGTATTACCGTAGTAGAATTGTACACGCCCGGTTAGACGTTAACCCTCGGTTGGCTTGGTAGCCTACCGATAGAGGAGAGATTTACGCTGCCATGTGTGGGGAGGTGTCACGAATTTTCTCAGAGAATATTCTACATCGAGATCTAAAGATATTAATAGCGCTTTGTGGCCTCTATAGGTCAGAGTACTACGCAGGAGTGATCCGCTTGACCGAGAGCGCAGCGTTTGGCTTGAGGTACTGGAGCGCTTTGCTATTAGTCGATACTGTCGCGAGGTATGTGAACCTCTTCCTATCTGCTCTAGCATGATACGGTATAACTATGTAGTACGGTAGACGATACGTGTTAAATGTATTTGATTGTCTTTAAACATAAAGTGTTATAACGGCTATGGGAAGTCAAGTTATAACAATTTCATGTAAATGAGAAATGCTTTGTGGTTTTTAAAAGATAACCGATTTGACTTATAACCGACTTGATGTAAAAGAACCTCAAGTATTCTAAAAGATTAAGAAACCTTTTTGAAAGAAGTGTATACTTGGTTTGAAAACATAAAAGTTATACCACTTTATGCAGGTTAGGTGTAACGCCTAAGAGAGATAAAAGAATGGTTTAATGGTTTAGAAGTTAAGAGACTTATTCTTAAAGATAAGAGACTTGACTTAATATGGATGTTTGTGTGAAACCTCATTCGTGAGTAATGAGTACTTGGTTTTGGAAGGAATAATGTTTTACCGATTTCAAAATCGTAACGTATCGACAAACCACCGCATAAGCTAATAAAGGGAAATGTATTGAATAATTAAGTATTATTAAAACCAAGAGAAACCTCCATCCGCATGTAAGCTAAGATGAGACAAAATGATATTACATTTTCTAGATCATGGCTGCTAATAAGATTGATTATGAACAAGAATAACCTACTCGCCTATGGCATATGTTACTCAATTGTTTTAAAAGAGATTAAGACATCGAACTATGAAACTTTTCAAAAAAGACTTGTAATCAAATAAGGCAACCGAACTTTAGGGAAAAGAAAGGCATTGTGTTGTCTTAAAATGGTTTAAAACATAAGGTGTTATAACAGCTTTATGGGAAGTTGGTTATAACGACCTTATGAAAACAAAAGAAAGGTTTTATCATTGGTTTTAATGTGGTTACTTGACTTTAAAAAGAAAAGTGTTTTGGTCAAAAAAAGGAAGGCATGGTGTTGCCTTAATTTGGTTTTAAAAAGGAAAGTATGGAAGTTGTTTTGGTTTACTTAAAAGATATAAGTCACTCTATTTTTATACTACTGTATCGTGACTTTTATAAAAGGATTAGATCTCTTTAAAAGGAATTTAACGACGTAGTACTTTAGGTTAAAACCCGAGTCAGCATAAAATGAAAGTACTTCGAGTCAGGTATAAACTTGCCTATGCTTGTTGTTGTGAAACTTGCCTATGCTTGTTGTTGTGAGACTTGCCTATGCTTGTTGTTGTGAAACTTGCCTATGCTTATTGTTGTGAAACTTGCCTATGCTTGTTGTTGTGAGACTTGCCTATGCTTGTTGTTGTGAAACTTGCCTATGCTTATTGTTGTGAAACTTGCCTATGCTTGTTGTTGTGAAACTTGCCTATGCTTGTTGTGATAGCCTCATGTGCAAGAATTGTGTTTCATACCACCGCTGCCTTCATGGAGGGTCGGTTGACTTGTTGAGAACTTACTGGACGGACCGCAAAGGACGATAAATTCCACGCACGCCTCGCTGATAGTTACTTTGTTAATCGCTTGACATATCGACACGATGCGTAGCGCATCGCATGCTTCCACTTTGATTACCGCTGATTGTCTTATTGTTTCTTCGACATACCGACACGATGCGTAGCACACGTATGCTTCCATTTGGAATGTTGTCTTATTATTTCCTTCGACTCATCGACACGACGCGTAGCGCACGCATGCTTCCATTTGGAATGTTGTCTTATTTGTTCCTTTCGACATACCGACACGATGCGTAGCGCACGTATGCTCCCATTTGGATTGTTGTCTTGTTGTTATCATATCATGATTGCTCACAGCTGGAAGGTACTCCACGCGTGATTGATGTCGCGCGCGAGACCGAATTGATATAATCAAGTATGCTGTGCATCGTAGTTTGGTTATCATACCGCTCTCGCTTATAGACTATTATGATTTCATTTACGATTTTACGCTTCACATACTTGGTACCGCCAGATCGACCTCCTTCGGCCGCGTCACGCCGCAGTAGAGGTACATCGGCCGCCGATCCCCGCTTTTAGATCACCTTTCAGCGTGTTGAAGCTCCGCTCCTTCGAGGCTTATCTTTGGCATGTTACCCTCGAGTCAGAGGTCCGCACATTCGTGGGATGGCGGCCTTGTCCCATCATAGTTGTTGTGTAAATCTTAGAGGTCTCAGAACATCACAAGTGTGGTTTGTAAAAAGGATAACCGTCGTATTTATGTATATATGATGAAGGCAACTGCTTTGGTTGACTCGCTTATTTATTTTGTCTCTAAATTCATGTTCATGTTTTTATTTCCGCTGATTTTCTCGATGTTGTATCACTAGGGTGCCCGGTAAGGCACTACCACGCCCGGTTCGTGGGCACTTCGATGTGATTTCGCCAATTCTCTTCAGAATATCCTTCATCGTGATTACAGCTCAATTTATTCTTTAATATCCTTCTATATCTTATACTCAAGTCTTAACTATTCTTATGTGTAATATCCAATTACAATAGAAGGACAAAAGTATTTACCTCGATAAGCCCAAAATTATCCAAGTTAAACGTCGATCCCGAGCAAGGTTTAGCTCCTAATCAACGCCCAATCCGCTCCAAGAAACCCTTAGAAGTTTCTACACAACTTCTACTTACAACTTCAACCAACAATGAAGTTTCTCCTAGGGTTTCGCTTAGTGACTAATGGAAGTATAGTAGTATTTCCGGGCTTTTAGTATAAGGTGACTTTGGAAATACTACAAGGGATCACAAGGTATTTAGTGGATAGTAACAATACTTGAGAGTATTTTCTACTGGGGGAGGGCCTTAGCCGAGACTACTAGGAAGGGAGAGGGGTGTTTCGCTAAGCTCACTCAAGAGGGGGAGAAGATGGCTCGACGAAACTACAACTAGAAGTGGAGGATTTTAAGACTTGGAAGGTTGATTTGTGGACGAGGAATTCATCAACTCGGGGGTATTTATAGGGCTTTCAAGGGCCAAGACGGCCAAGTGGTAGGCAAGTGTATGGTGGAGATTTGCACAAGTGCACCTTATCCTACTCCACAAATCCTCACAAACATCGACCCAAGTTTTAAGCCACAAACAAGCCACAAAACTACGCCCATCGCCCAAGCGTTCCGCCCCTATGGCGCTCCACTGAGGTGACAAGTGTCACCGCCTCGCTGGTCCAAAATGTTTCATCTCTCAAAAATCCGCAAAAATAATAAATGACATAGCCGAATTTTCCTACGCAAAGTTTGGAAAACGCTTCGCCTAAAAAAATTGCTTCGTGGGTTGTGAACCAATTTCGTCCATAGTGCCTATCTTAAGGCTAAACTTTTGTACGTACGCCCTCACGTACATACTCAGGAAATACGGGGTATAACAGTTCCGCTTATTTTCTTTGATGTATACATGTAAGGGTGCCTAGGTAGGGCACCAGTCGTGGGCCCGGGGTCGGTTCGTGACAAAAATTATCTCCCTCCTTAATATAGTTCTCGTCCAAACACCCCCCCCCCTTTGTGTAGAAAATTCTTCCAGTGTTGGTATAGTACCAAATACCTTAGCCTTGAAATCCCTTGTAGTATTCCAAAGTTATCTTTATACTAAGAGGCCGAAAATACTACTTTATTCATTAGTTACAAAGTGAACCCCTAGAAAAATCTTCATAGCTTGGTTGAAGTGTTAAGAGAAGTTGTTTAGAAACTTCTAAGGGCTTCTTGGAGCTGGTTGGAGCGTAAGGAATTGGAGCTAAACGTTGCTCAGGATTGACTTATAAATCTTGGATAATTTTGGGCTTATCGAGGCAATGATCTTTATCCCCTATCAGAATTGGATATTACATGTCAGAGTAATGTTTAATCGAGTATAAGATATATGGAAGGATGATTAAAAAGAATTGAATTGTATTTACATCGATCAGATTTACAAAGACTTGTAGTATTATCATGGAGCAGAATTGTACACGCCCGTTAGATACGGACGAATTAAGCATGGCCAAAAGTGGTCATTTGACCTTGTTAGATGACTAAGTCTTGCAACTTCAAGAGCTTGACAATGTCGACTTAGTCAATGGGACCACAAGTCTTGATATTTGAAGGAACTTCATCCAAGCCACACATTTGTGCACATCTCGACCTCCATCAACTATATAGTAGTACTAGTAGCAAGACAAGCTCAACACTTAGCTAAATTTCAAGAAAATTTGAAGAACACATTAGGTGCTCTTGTTTGCAAGCTCCCAACAAGAAAAAATTTGTGTGGTCCATTTAGCTCCACACTTTAAAACCAAGGTTCATGAGGGTATTGTAAGTGGCATCTCAATAGAAAATCTCAGAAAGATAGTTTTCGTATTAGTCGCAAGATGAAAACCTAGTTGCTTTTCTAGGTTTTGTTTGGAAGATTGAAGGAAAGTTGTTTGTGTTATTCTAAGGGTCTCAAATGGCGGATTGAAGTGTCAAGAAGAGGCTCTAAGTTGCTAGGAGCGACTTCGATTCAAGTCGACTAAGACTCGTTGAGGTAATAATCTTGTCTCTTAAAGTGTTACAAGATTATATATTGTTGTTAGCCTTACATGTTTGCTAGCATGAAGTATATGTGTTGATGTTTTCTAAGTGATATGGAGTGTTGTAGTTTTAAATCAAAATGACTTATGCCATTTCAAGTTGGATTACAATTTGGTAGTTAATTAGAATCGCCGACGTTACTTACTCAAGATTATAGTAGTTATAATCGATCATGACTTGATATCATGTTATGCTAACAATTTGGATTGAAAAGGAAATTGGATAAGAATTGGTATTGTTGTATTCTAAGTTGCCGGATTTACACTTGTAGTTGTATTAGTTTGATATCAATTGTGGGCCGGAATTTTACACGTCTAAGAGGCGGTAATCCCCATTGTTAATTGCATTGTTGGGCCTTAAATGTGGCGTGTTTGGTTATTGAATTCGCCTTGAAAAAGGTGGCAAAGTATGTAAAACAAAGGAGGTGTCATCCGATTTTCCATAGAATTTAGTGACTTTGCACTTATAATATTCTACGCTTGAGGTAAGACGTTAATAGACGATTCAGGACATTATAGGTTGACATACTACGGGCGGGATATTGTACTTAGCAAGTGGATTGGCCCAAAGAGGTATGTAGAACTTTCCTATCTTTTGAGCATGAATAGTTGCACGTATATAGTACGGTAGACGTACAAGATCTTGATATCCTTTACTTGTTTTAAGAATAGCCAAGTTGGGTGATTTAGGGGATCAACTCACTTCTTTAAAAGTATTAAGGATGTCTTAAGTTTTTAAAGTTAATGACTCAAGTGTTTTAAAGTATATGATACTTGTGCCGCTTTAAACGATAAGTCCCTTCGATAGAAATTGTATCATTAAGGTATAAAGTTAATATAACGACTTTATGGGAAGTTGGTTATATTAGCTTTATGAAAAGATAAAGAAGGATAAAATGACTTGATTTAATGAAAGGAAAATTGATTTTAAGGAGTAGCCGACGGTTTGAGGTACTTGGAGCGTTTTGCTATTAGTCGATAATCGTCGCGAGGTATGTGAACCTCTTCCTATCTTTTCTAGCATGATATGTGTATAACTATGTAGTACGGTAGACGCATACGTGTTAAATGAATTTGTTGGTTTAAAACATAAGGTGTTATAACGCTTTATGGGAAGTTGGTTATAACAACTTTACGTAGGTACGAAATGGTTTGTGGTTTTTAAAAGATAACTGGTTGACTTATAACCGCTTGATGTGAGATAATAAAAACTTGAAGTATTTCAAAGAATCATTTTGAAAGAAGAGTAATACTTGTTTGTGAAAGCTTAAGAGTTATACTAGCTTTATGGGAAGTTAAGTATAACGACTTAAGGAAGATAAAAGGAATAATGTTTTACCGATTTCTAAATGAGAACAAGTATCGAACAAACCATCAGCTGCTAATAAAGGAAAATATATTGATTAATTAATTATTATTAAAACCAAGAGAAACCTCCATCCGCATAAGCTAAGATAAGACAAAATGATATTACATTTTCTAGATCATGGCTGCTTTAATAAGATTGTTATAAACAAGAATAACCTACTCACACTTAAGACATATGTTACTCAATTGTTTTAAAAAGGAATTTCGCTTTTTGTGATTAAGTCTATGGACTATGAAACCTTCTAAAATAAGAGACTTTTTTTTTTTTAGGTAAATGCAAATATTATTACTAATAACGAAAAGGAAGTGGTTATAATCATCGCCGAGGTATCTCAAGCCTCAACGTAATGCAAACAAGAAGAGATAGAGGGGAGGGGTGGTCACTCAAAAGGTGCCACTACAAGAGGGGATAAAATCATAGAGAACTCTATAAGATGTTGTTTTGATTCTCAGAATGACCTCTTCTCACGCAAGCTTGTGCCTTCAAAGAGCATTGTGTTTCTTGCCCTCCAAATCTCATAAACCATTATGCAAAAAGTAAGCAAAATGGCTTTGGCTCTGATGCTTGTCCCGCGGTGTTCTTTCTTAATCCATTTAAGGGAGCTTTCAACAGCTTGTCATCTCTCTTCTAATACCCAACCAATCTTTTATGCTCTTCCAAATCATGTGTGTATAGGCAACAAAGAAGAGGTGTTCCTTGTTTCATTAGCTTGCTTGCGTAATCCGCAAGATTTATCCTCCAAGTTGAGAAATGATAGAGTATCCTTTGTAGCTAACCGCTCGCAATTTAGCCACATAGTAAAAGAGAATTTGGGAGGAATGAATCCTTTCCAAATTTGTGACATCCAAGGCTTTTTAGCTTCATGAGTGCGCAAGATATCATATACGAGGCTTGAATCAAATATACTGCTGGCACAACATTTTGTAAAGCCACAATAGCATCACCATGGCTACTAAAGATAGAAACAAATTTGTCGCGAATCCCACAAATCTTTTTGAATAAAGGGGAGTCCCTAGGATGTACCTCATAGTCCCAAATTGTAATATCTCTCAAATAGTGGCTATTGATCCATTGTACCCATAGAGAATCAGCTTCCGTGTGAGTTTGCCAAATCGCCCGGATAGCAGTGGCATGATTCCATTCCTCGATGCTCATAAGACCCAAGCCACCTTCATTGAGGCAGCAAATGATATCCCAAGCAACTCTTGGTGGTTTCCATAAGAATTGAATACAAGCAGACCTTACCTTGTTGATAATAGTGGCCGATAGGAAGTGCCCTAACCAAAAGCTCTCAACCCTCGACGACCGACCGATTAGTTCCAAATTTACCAAAGATAAGAAAGTGGTGCGGTGCCCCATTTCAATGTAATTCGAAATAGCACTAGTGAATGGGGCAAATTGATCCACCGAGACTGAAATTGGGGACAAAGGGATCCCCAAGTATCGCATCGAAAGCTACCAATGGCGAAACCCACTCGTCAATATCAAGTCCCGAATCAGAATGCATTCCCGCTAAGTAGACAGAGGATTTAGCTGGTTAAGAGTTAATACCGAGGCAGCCTCCAACTCTTCCGCATAATCCATAAGAATCCCAACTCAAGATATATCTCCTTTGGCAAAAGCATGAGGTCATCCGCGAATGCAAGATGAGTAATGCCCAATTTCTTACACTTTGGAAAATATGAGAAAGCTCTTGCCTCACCTTCATTTTAAGCAAATTTGAGAGGTATTCCATGCACAAGATAAAGAGAGTAGGGACATAGGATCACCTTGTCTTAGGCCGCTTTCCTTTCAAGATCCATGTAGCTCACCATTGATAGAAAGGAGAAGGAGGTTGAGCTAACACATTCCACGATCCATCTTGTAAATCTGTCTGAAATTTTAGACTTCTTAGTACCAATTCGATAAGCTCCAAGAGATCAGACGTAATGCTTTACGAAGGTCCACCATAAGCATACATCTTGGTGAGACTCGCTCTATTAAATCCTCTCACAAGCTCTTGTGCCACATATACGTTGTCCATCATGTTTCTTCCTTTCACAAAAGCCCTTGGGATTTGTCAACGAGAAGGAAGGATCAATGCCATTCTGTTAGCTAGAATCTTTGTGATGATCTTATAGATCACATTAGTCAATCCGATGGGCCCAAATCATTTACCTTGGGATCATGGTCAGTTTTTGGTAGTAGGTAATGATGGTATGATTAACTCGCCTCAAAAGAACTCCAAGAGAGAAGAACTCTTGGACACATCTTACAACATCACGGCCCACATCTTTCCATCTATTCTTCAAGGCACCAGATAACCATCCGGTCCAGTGCCTTGTCATTGCTTATATCAGAGAGTGCTTCCCAAATCTCCTTTGGGGTGATGAAATGCAAAAGTCAGAATCTCTCTTTTCACTCACTTTGGGCCATAGTTGAACACATCAGATCAAAGTTGGTAGCTGGCCTAAGTACCTAATAGATCTTTGTAAAAATCAACAAGCAACTTCCCGACTTCTTCCGTGATGTAGTGATAGTACCATTAGCTTTAACAAGAAAGTTAATGGAGTTCCCGACATTACTCCTTTGATCAAACTATGAAAGTATTTGGAACATCTATCACTTCCAATCAAGTGCTTCGCCTTGACTTCCGCCTTACGGTGTCTTTCACCTTCCAAGAAGGTGTTTGTTTCTAGCTCTCGAGGACTTAACCTTGGCTTTAAGCTCCTCATCAAAGGGATTTTCCATGTGTGCATTGATAGCCTCCTTGAACTCTATGTTTGCCCTTTTGCTCTTTGTTCGATACCTCCAAAGTCACTTATGTTCAAAGCCCTTAAAGGTTGCTTCAAGGCTTTCAATTTGGAGGCAAGGACGAATTGAGCAAGACTTATATGTCTTGTCTCCAACATGAAGTCATAATGTTCTCAAAGGTGAGAAAGCCACATATTCATGAACTTGAAAGTATGCTTTCCCAACATTATAGATGCAATAATCGTGGCTATCACAGACAAATGTCCGAGATGTGCTCCATAGGCATGAAATTGTCCTTGCATTCTAAGGTCAAATCACTCCAATTTTGATTCATCAACACTCTATCAAGCTTAGACCAAATCGAACCATTCGCCCAAGTGTAGAAGGAACCGACGAAGCGAGCGCCTTCTAGTCCATGAGAATTCCTCGAATCTCCAAGATCCCTAAGTGCATAAGGCGGAGAGGAGGACCCCCACCTTATCATTAGTGTTGAAGAAAGTTTTGAAATCACCCATAATCAACCAAGTCTTATTGATGCCAACGCCAAAGTGATAAAGGATAAACCAAAGCATCCTTCTATCCGAGATTCTATAAACCGCGAACACAAATTTGGCAAGGAAGGAAACTTGTGTTATATTGCAACTTGACTGGACATGGATATGCTGAGAGTACAAACCAAGCAATTCGCAACAAACCCTGGACGGATCCCAAAGTAATAGCATTCTACCGCTCCAATGAATTCCAAATTTGAGCAAAACTTCCATGCTTTGAATCTGAGTAGAGAAAGACTCATTCTCGTTGAGATAGCTTAGTTTCCAATAGACAAATCATAGCCTCATCATGCTGTTTTGTGATACTACACACTAGAGCTTGCGTGGCAGCCCTATCCCTTTGTCCGCAAAGACCACTGACATTACAACAAAGTATTTTCATAAGGAAACAAAGGATTTTTTATTAGCACCTCAGCGCTTAGTCGCTCGCTTCCCACCGCTGGCCCATTCTTTTGGACAAAACCTCTTGCCATCCATCATCTTTGTTGCTGGAAGCCATAACTTGTGTACCACCAAGCTATGTTCCCCGCTCAAAGTTAACGTTATTTGACACAAGTCGAGCCTTTTCCGTAGCACCGCTGAATGTAACTTCATCCAACGGGCGGCGGGTTCATAGGCATCTCGTAATCAGAATGTTTTAACTCACCCTCATCCTAACATGTTGTGTACGCCATTGTGATAATTAGGCAATGAGGACTTTGCTAGAGAATCCCGCAAACACGGTGGGCCGAATGACCCAAACCGGAGGACCCGCGTACGCGATACTTCTCCCAAGCTTCCGGCACTGCGAGGTGTTGGTGCACGCTTTCTTCAATGTCCATCAAGTTATCGCATCTACGGATGTCGAGAAGTTGGTGGACGAGGGGAGGGTTGGTTCCACCCGCATCTTTGCTGACCTTCAAATGAATAGAATCATCCTCGTTGCAGGGGACCTCGTGATTGCATGTTTTGGAGCTTCTTCAATGTTGACATCAATCCTCGCCTTCCTACACTTCAAGTGGTTGTGTCCAAAAGCCGCACAATGATAGCAAAGTCCGTAATTTCATAGTTTACCCTTTGAGTATACTTTCTCTACCGGGAGATTGACGACAAAATCCATTATCGGCTCCTCGCTAACATCCACTTCCACTAATCCTCGTGATAGTTCATTTTAGACATTTCCTTAGTATATTGGTCAGTGTAAAGAGGTTTTCCTACACGTGAAGCAATCTTACTAAGGCCCGCACTCCAAATAGAAAGGGGAATGTCCGAAAGTGACCCAAATAGAATGTCCATAAACAAATCATCCGTTATAAGAACTCCTTTATTGATAGCCTGAGCATCATGGTTTTCCCGTAGACCATATAAGGGCCTCTAAAGTACATTAGTGCGCTTCTTCCTCCGTCATGAATTTGAACACCGCCCACCTTTGCCATATGGTATAATACGGCATTTAACTCCCATCCTTTCACAATCGTATTCAATGCTTCTCTTCCCGAAAGGACCTGAAGCAACCTATTAGGCAATAGCCCCAAGTTTCTATGAAAGGAACTTCATCCTCAGCATCTATATTTACTTCCTCCCCGTGTTGTTCAATAAATTGTAACTTCATACCTTTTGCCTCAATCGTAGTTCCCGCAAAGACTCCAGCATAAGTCTTTTGGAGGAAGGACCTTGCCATGGCTGGGGAAGATTGTTGTGAGTTGTGGCCGTGGTAGGGAAATGATGTGGTTTAGAAGGTGCATTAGCGTGTAAATCATCGAGGTATATCCGGAGGTATAGGCAGAGGGGAAGGGTAGAAGGAGTGAGCTTGGGCCCGCAATAGAAGAGATGATTTGCGTGCCATTTGGGAGGGTAGGAATTTGTGTTTGTTTTCGTATGAATAGAAGGAAGAGGAGATAGAAGGGGTGTAATGTTGTGAAATTCAGAAGTAGTGAAGTGGTATTAGATGAGAGAGGGAAGTTTAGGACTCTACTCGAATCCGAGGAAGTGTTAAAGACGAAAGGAGTGTTGTGATTCTTGAGATTGGCTCCACTTAGCAAACTAGCTAAAGTAGGGAAGGCTTCATTGGTGACACTTAAAGAAATCGGGTTGTTGACTTGAATCACGAGAAGACACTTTGAATGCCGACTCATTCAATGTTGACCTCGGCCTTGCATCATTGATGGTTATGGAGTTCCTAGGCCTCGACATAGAAATAGCTTTGTTTCTCACAATTGACTCGCTCTTCGTAACGTGAGTAGTCAATGCCCCTAGATTGTCCTCCGATCCGCCTTGGAACCAAGACCATCATAAAGTCCCGAGTTATTAGAGAGTCATTGATACCCGCCACATTCAATGCCGACTTCTACCTCGTAATATTGACGGTCAGGAGTTCCAGGCTCCTCGACAAAGAAATAGCTTTGTTTCTCACAATTGACTCGCTCTTCGTAACGCGAGTAGTCAATGCCTCTAGATTATCCCCGATACGCCTTGGAACTAATACCATCATAAAGAACCTGAGTAACGAGAGAGTCGCTGTACCGCCATAAATGCCGACGCCGACCTCAATCAAAACGCTGAACCCACCATCGACATAGCTCCTGTAAACGGGGTAGTTAATGTCCCTAGGTTATCCCCGCCCGCCTTGGAAATCAGACCATCATTAAGGCCCGGTTGGGAGTGTAAACTTGATACCCGCGACATTAAAGTTTGACGCCTCCTTCAATTATGACGTCAAACCTCGGGGCTAGAAACCCTTCGTATTCCACATCTGATCTTGATCCTTGCATAGAGTGCATATTCCTAGTATCATTGTTATCCTCGTGACCCGCCTTTAGCCTTCTCGACCCAAGACCCGACCCGTAATAGGAGTAGTCCCATCGCTTTCCCTGGCATTCAAGTTTGCTCTTCGACATCCGCGTTGAACTTCGGGGATAAGTACCATCAATGCTTTCAACCGACTTCGAATCAAACAAGACATGATTACTCTTGACCCATGAACCCTCGCACGACCCGCCAAGAACCTTTGACCCACGCCCGACCCGGCGACCCGAGAATGCCATCGTGTCTTCGCTTCACCAATTGCAATGTCCGCCCAGATTTCAACCCTTTTCCGCAAACCCGAGAGAATTTCCAGTGTCGGGTACTAATGCCGGAGTGACTGCCTAGTTCTTCCGAATGAACCCTTTACCAACAAATTGGCCCGTGGAATGATCGACCACCATAGTAGCATTGTGGGCGCCAATGGTCCCGCTAAGTTCTCGCTTCAAACTCACTAATATCCAAGCTTTCAATTTCGATATTTTTGCCCCATTCATGTATCCTTTGTAGCATAGAATCATCTACTACATTTTCTAAAGGAAAGCGCGAGTCCGAGTAACATGAACCAACACAGTATGGTCCGAGATCGCTTAATAAGATTTTCCTGCAATTGTCGACTATCGCCATTCTTTTTTTCTTCTTTGTTCTAGCTTTAGCCGAACCGCTCAACCTCCCGAATCATTGCTAGAACGTGTAACGCTTAGACTTTTTCATATTGTGGACAATAACAATCAAACCATAATGAGTCAAACGAAAACTAAGTGGGAATAAGAGGAAGAAACCTAAGGAGCAACTAAGGGAAACGCTGAGAGCGCTTTCTTAGTGAGAGAAACTTCTCTAACTCCTTCGAGACTTTCTAAAATAAGAGACTTGAATGTTTGAAATTAGGCAAACTTGAACCTTTGGAAAAGAATGTCGTTACTTGATTTTAAAAAGTGAAAGTGTTTTGGTTTACTTAAAAATGTTAGTCACTCTATTTTTTTATACTACTGTATCGTAACCTTTGTAAAAGAAATGGATCTTTAAAAGGAATTTAACGCACGTAGTACTTTAGGGTTAAAACCCGACTTTGACATAAAATGAAAGTACTGAGTCAGGTGTAACTTGCCTACGCTTGTTGTCAGGTGACTTGCCTATGCTTGTTTTTGTGTAACTTGCCTATACTTGTTGTGATAGCCTTTGTTGTGCAAGAATTGTGTTTCTATACTACCGCTGCCTTCGGCGTAGGGCCGCTGACTTGTTGAGAACTTACTTGGACGCATCGCAAGAGATCAAGATTCCACGTATGCTTCCATTATTATCATATACGGGCATGCCTACACCGATGATGGATTCTCGCGGGCACGTGACCATTATGGTTATTTATGGCGAAGCATCGTGACTTATGGTTGTGATCGAGTGCATAGCCTGCTTACTTTCCCGCCGCCACGTGACACAGTGGATCCGTATAGGTTAACGACTTGCCACGGTCGCCTTCGCGCGGCATCGTGACTTACGGCCGCGGATCCGCGGTAGCTCGTTACTTGCCCCGCCGCCACGTGGCGCAGGAGGATCTCGTGGAGGCTATCGCACTTGCCACGGTCACCTTCGCGAGTCGCTTTGACGGAGCCGTGACTTACGGCCGCGATCCGTGGTTAGCTCGGTTACTTGCCCCGCCGCCTACGTGGCGCAGGAGGATCCGCGAGGCTCTCGCACTTGCCACGGTCGCCTTCATGATATGGTTGTTCAAGATATTGGTAGGGACTCGTGTTCATGTATACCTCGTGTTGTTACATCATGCATCGCGCAGAGGAAGGAATTCCACGAGCACGAGTGATGCCGCGGGCGAGACCCATTGTTATATTTAAGTGATGACTGAGGCGCGAGTCCCCGACTTGGTATGACTTCTTATACGCTCAGGTAATCGTAGTTTGGTTATCATACATGTCTCCCGCTTTATATAGACTATTATTATTTCATTTACGATTTTCGGGCCATACTGCACTTGCCAGATCGACCTCCTTCGGCCGCTCACGCCGCAGTGAGGTACATCGCCTGCTGATCCCCGCTTATAGGATCACATTTCACAGATTGGAAGCTCCGCTCCTTCGAGGCTTATCTTTTGCATGTTACCCGAGTCCAGAGGTTCTTGTACATTCAGGTACGGCGGCCCCGTCCCGCCATAGTTGTCAGAAAATCATGAGGTCCAGAGCATCACTGGCAGTGGTTGTAAGGATTGTTATCGTTTCAAATGTCGATATATATATATATATATATGCTGAAAGGCAACCGTTTTTGTTGGCCGATTTTCTTTTATCTTGATACATATATAATTATATGTTTAATTTTTTATTTCCGCAGGTTTTTCTCTCGATGTCAGATCACCAGGTGCCCGGTAGGCACCACCACTGCCCGGTTCGGTCGTGACAAAAGTGGTATCGTGAGCGCTAGTCCTCTGAGAGTGTCTTAGACCGCGTCTAGTAGAGTCTTGATTATCGGCGTGTCGCGCACCACATCTATAATCGTGAGGCTATATGACATTTAGGATTGGTTTCATTCTTCTCATTCCGAGATCGTGCCTAGAGCCGTGTGATAAGTCGACCCTCCGACGTGTTTCGCTTTACCGCTATGCTCGCGAAGGCAACCAGGCCCGTATGGCAAGGCAGCAGAGGAGTCGCGGTAGAGCAATGAAGTCTCTACAGAGACCACAAGACTGAGCCTCCACCCCACACCGGAGCAGAGAGACGGGTTACGCGAGTCGCCCGCTTATCGCCGTGGTCAGGCCGCATACGAGGATAGCCGGACGCAGCAGCCCAAAGAGCACCAGCCGTTCACCCTAGATCGATAGTTCGAGGCTACGGACTTTTCTCGAGTCAGAGCCCGCCGTAGTTCTACGACGAGGCCCGAGGATGATCCGCAGGAGTTCATCCGACGCTACAGCGATCATGAGAGTGATCAAGGCATCGAGACCGAGCCGCTGGTCCTAGGTTCGCATCGGCCGCGTGATACCGCAATGACCGGGTTTGATTCGCGAGCCGCCCCGGAGAGAGCATGCGCTCACCGTTGGAACGAAGTTCTCGTGGCATTTCAGACATTTCGCCTCCCGCATTTGGCGAGGGCTCGCCGATAGATTTTTGGTGTCGAGGCAAAGCGCGACGTTCGAGTACAACGTGGAGTTCAACTCGCCGCTCTGACGCCCCCGCCAGTAGCTAGTATGGAGGATCGAGTGCACCGATATGTTACAGGCTCGGCGATTACCTAGCAGAGAGTTGTTCGTGTAGCTCTTCACCGCACGGACATTGCCCGCACGCAGCTTATGCACTGGATGCGAGGAGCGGAGAGATCGACTAATGATCGAGATCGCAGAAGAGGCGTAACAGCAGGTCCTTGTGACTTTCGAGGCGGACCGCCAAAGAGGATGCTTACGCGCCTCCGCCAAGACGAGCGGTCCCCACCGCGTCGGACGCTGGGATATTCGTGAGCGGTCGTGGCTCCTGTGTTTCGATGTTCGGAGTAGGAGTGTCGCGGACGAGGCCACCCATATCTCAGCCGCTGCCAGGTAAAGCCCATAGGGGAATGTCGATCGGGTTGGGAGATTGTTACGCCATGGCCAACAGGCCATTTGGCGAGAGATCGTCCACTGGGTAGCATCGTGGATAGCACAGACTACGAGATCGCCATGGTTCTTCACCTTCCATAGCTAGGCAGATGTTCATACACCTACAGCTACCAGAGGTCGCGCGAAGTTCTCAGCTTAGCGGCCTCAACCGCCTATTTTCGTATATCCTTAACCTCTGAGACTTGTATGTATTGATGTTTTGATGATGTGTTATGTTCGATAGCTTTGTGCTAAAATGCGATTTAGAAGCCCGGTTAGTGAAAAGGGTAAGCTCAAAGTGAAAATGATTAACCTTAGAATACTACAATGAGACCTTAGATGTGCGCCGCTCGAGTACAAGATTTTGTGGGTGATCTTTGTCTGAATGTATAAGTATACGGAGTAATTGTGGGAAAATTCTCGTGGTGTAAAACGGAAGTGGTAGTTTCCATGACTTCAACAAAGATTGTTCCGATCGTGAACGAGAGTTTGGCGCGACATGGGTCGGGCCGAGGACCATTCGCAGTCAACCCGCAGCGGCTTGTGGCGGGTCACCGAGGTGGTTCCGCCAGTGGTAGGATCACGAGGGTGCTAGGCCCAAGTTCGTAATCGCTAACGAAGTTCGAGTGTTCGAGAAGAGTACAACGAGGAAGGAAAGAAGTGAACATGCGAGCGCGGAAGTGATCATTTTGTAAAGCGAATGCGCGAAAGCGAGTATCCTTCGACCGTAGCAAGAGTTGGTATGGTTTTGCATCGCCGAGGTGATTCCTCGCTGGCTTGGATTTAAGTATTTTCGCGCATGTTATTTTGTGGCCAGCGTGGTACGTATGGTTTCGTAAGTATAGTAGTGAAGACTATACCGCCATGCAGATGTTTTGAGATTTGTAGGAACATTCGGGACGAATGTTTCTAAGGGGGGAAGAATGTTATACCCCGTATTTCCAGAGTATATACGTGAGGACGTACGTATAAAAGTTTAAGCCTTAAGTAGGCTAAGGGACGAAATTTGTGCACAACTAGCGAAAAGAATCGCTTCCGACTAAACGCTTTTCCAAACTTTGCGAAGGAAAATCGCGCTATATCATTTATAATTTTTATGGATTTTTCCGAGAGATGAAATATTTTCGACTAATCGGAGGCTTACACGTGTCACCCTTAGGTGTCCAAGGTTGACGATTTTTGCTCGTGGAAGCTTCTAGCTTGCACGCTTTTTCCCTTTTAGTTGCCTAAAATGTTTGGTCAATGTTTGCAGATATTTGTGTGGTTGATGACTAAGTGGGACCCACACAACACATGGCTTAATCTACACCTTACACTTGCCTACCACTTGTCTTGATCTTGGCCATTGGTTGGCCTATAAATACCCCCTTAGATGATGAGTTATTTCATCCACACTTGAGCAATTTTCCAAGTCTCAAACTACTCCTCCTCGCGAGCTGTCCAACCCTCTCCCCTCCTAGTTGTGCTAGCCGAAACCCTCCCTTTATGAGGCCCTCACGAGAAACCTCCCCTACCTAGTTCACGTAAATACCCCTTGGTAGAAAAGTATTCTCCAAGTATTGTTACTATTCCCAAATACTCTAGCCCAAAACCTTTGTAGTATTTCCAAGTACCCTTTGTACGAAAAGCCCAGAAAATACTACTATACTTTCTTTAGTCACGAAAACGAAACCCTAAGGAAAGATCTTCACAAGTAGTCATATTAAGTAGTTGCGTAGAACTTCTAAGGGTTTCGAGCGAATCGAGCACTTGGACAGAGCTAAACCTTGCTCAGATCGACATTAAACTTGGATAATTTTGGGCTTATCGAGGTAAATAATCTTGTCCCCTATAGTAATTGGAAATTACATATCGTTGTAATATATAGTCAAGTATACTATATATAGTAATGAATATTGTAAAGGAATTGAACTGCATTTTTACATAGGATTGTATTTATAGTAGACTTGTTATCGTGAAGTAGAATTGTACACGTCCGATTAGATGATAACCCCCTGGGAGTTGGCTCATAGCGTGCCTCGATGAGGAGAGATCTACGCGGTCATGTGGGGAGGCGCCGAATTTTCTCAGAATATTCTACGATGAGATCTAGATGTTAATAGGCGCCTTGTGGCCTTTATAGGTCAAGTACTACGTGTGGCGTGATCTACTTGGCTAAGGAGTAGCCGACGGCTTGTGGTACTGAGCGCTTTGCTATTAGTCGATAATCGCCGCGAGGTATGTGAACCTCTTCCTATCTTTTCTAGCATGATATGTGTATAACTATGTAGTACCAGAGACGCATACGTGTTAAATGAATTTGGTTGGTTTAAAACATAAGGTGTTATAACGCTTTACGAGAAGTTGGTTATAACAACTTTACGTAGGTACGAAATGGTTTGTGGTTTTTAAAAGATAACTGTTTGACTTATAATTGGCTTGATGTGAGATAATAAAGAACTTGAAGTATTTCAAAGAATCATTTTGAAAGAAGAGTAATACTGTTTGTGAAAGTTTAAGAGTTATACTAGCTTTACGGGAAGTTAGGTATAACGACTTGGCCAAGATAAAAGGAATAATTTTTACCGATTTCTAAATGAGAACAAGTATCGAACAAACCATCAATAAGCTAATAAAGGAAAATGTATTGATTAATTAATTATTATTAAAACCAAGAGAAACCTCCATCCGCATGAAGCTAAGATAAGACAAAATGATATTACATTTTCTAGATCATGGTCGCTTTAATAAGATTGTTATAAACAAGAATAACCTACTCACACTTAAGACATATGTTACTCAATTGTTTTAAAAAGGAATTTCGCTTGTGATTAAGTCTATGGACTATGAAACCTTCTAAAATAAGAGACTTGAATGTTTGAAATTAGGCAAACTTCAACCTTTGGAAAAGAATGTCATACTTGATTTTAAAAAGGGAAAGTGTTTTGGTTTACTTAAAAATGTTAGTCACTCTATTTTTTATACTACGTATCGGTGACCTTTGTAAAAGAAACGGATCTTTAAAAGGAATTTAACGCACGTAGTACTTTAGTGGTTAAAACCCGACTTTGACATAAAATGAAAGTACCTCGAGTCAGGTGTAACTTGCCTATGCTTGTTGTTGCGTGACTTGCCTATGCTTGTTGTTGTGTAACTTGCCTATACTTGTCGCGATAGCCTTTGTTGTGCAAGAATTGTGTTTCTATACTACCGCTGTCTCGATGGAGGGCCGTTGACTTGTTGATAACTTACTGACGCATCGGCAGCGACTAAGATTCCACCGCATGCTTCCATTATTATTGTATACGGGCATGTCTACACCGGCGATGGATTCGCGGGTACGTGACCATTATGGTTATTTATGGCGGCATCGTGACTTACGGTTGCGGATCGAGTGCATAGCTCGCTTACTTGCCCCGCCGCCACGTGATGCGTGGATCCGTATAGGTTATCGACTTGCCACGTGTCGCCTTCGCGCGTAAATATCGTGACTTACGGCCAGGATCCGCGGGTAGCTCGTTACTTGCCCCGCCACCATACGGCGCAGTGAGGATCTGCGAGGCTATCGACTTGCCACGGTCGCCGCGAGTCAAGATTTGGACGAGCTCGGACTTACGGCCAGGATCCGCGGTTAGCTCGTTACTTGCCCGCCGCCACGTGGCGCAGTGAGGATCTCGCGAGGCTCGTGACTTGCCACGCGTCGCCTTCATGATACGGTTGTTCAAGATATCGGTAAGGGACTCGTGTTCATGTATACCCTCGTGTTGTTACATCATGATCACCGGAAGTGAGGAAGGAATTCCACGCACGAGTGATGCTGCGGCGTGAGACCCATTGTTATATTTAAGCGACGACTGAGGCGCGAGTCCCCGACTTGGTATGATCGCTATACGCCAGGTAATCGTAGTTTGGTTATCATACATGTCTCCCGCTTTATATAGACTATTATGATTTCATTTACGATTTTCGGCCGCATACTGTACCGTTGATCGACTTCCTTCGGCCGCTCACGCCGCAGTGAGGTACATCGCCCGCTGATCCCCGCCATAGATCACATTTCAACAGATTGGAAGCTCCATTCCTTCTGAGGCTTATCTTTTGGTATGTTACCCGAGTCCGTAGGTTCTTGTACATTCAGGTACGGCGGGCCCCGTCCCGCCATAGTTGTTGTAAAATCTTGAGGTCCAGAGTAATCACAAGTGGTTGTAAGGATTGTAACTGTTCAAATGTCGATATATATATATATATATATATATATGCAGAAAGGCAACCGTTTTGGTTGGCCTATTTTCTTTTATCTTGATCTATATCTATTTGTATGTTTAAGTTTTTATTTCCGCTGGTTTTTCTCTGATGTCAGATCACCAGGTGCCCGGTAAGGCACCAATCACTGCCCGGTTCGGTCGTGACATTTTCGCCCAAGATGATACACGCGAGGTGACACGTGTCGCCTCCCATCGTCCATAAAATTTCAGAACCCTCGCGGGTCCCACAAACGCAAAATTTCTGGGCCCCACATGACCAAATCAGAAAAATAAATGTCCATAATGATAATACATTCCATAATCCTCAATTAATGCATTTTGAGAATCCAATTCTCCTCAACGAACATTTTTCCTTTCCGACGTTTCTAAGATTTTCCGTTTGAAACAATTCTTCCTTTCGTACTAATTTTTAAGTCTTGTGATCTCCCGTCTATTCTCTTATTCAAGTCCTGGAATTACGGGGTGTAACATTCTTCCCCCCTTAGAAACATTCGTCCCCGAATGTTCTTTTGGAGTCAATCTTAGTGATAGCGACATAGTCTCCTTACAACCCCTACATACCAATAATGCCACACGCGGGCCACATAACAATACTCATACTGTACGTCAACTCAACTCCAAGTGTCGCACTTGCTAATCGCATAAAGCTTATATCGACTCTGAGATTTCTAATAATCAAGTCTGGGCCAACTAACTGTACCTCGCCCACGTCGAACCAACCGACCGACGATCTACACTTTCTTACATACAAGCCTCATACCGGCCACCGAATATCGAAGCGGTATTTGTTATCGTGACGAACTCAACAAGAGGCAAATAATTCTTTCACTAACTCAAATCAATAACACAGCCCGCCACCTATCCTCGCTGCTCGATAGTACGCCCGCCGTCCGCTTGGCCTCGAGGTGTAATGCAACACCGAGACTCACCTGTCCCTAATCCCTTCAAAACCTCCGTGGTTATCCGTAACCGAGCTCATATGTCCGACATCATAAACGAGGAACCCCGCAAGCCTCACAATCTCCCTGCTATAAAAGCTGGCATAAAACTCAACCGAACAAGTGGTCCTAACCGGAAGAACACGGTTGGTTTCGTCAGCATGTTTAGCATGACCCCCAGGGGGTCGCACTTCCTCTGAGTACGATGCCACCCTGTAACAAGATCCACATTAATCACCTCCCATATCTAAGTCGGGAATCTAAATCGCCTGTAATAGCCCACTGGGCTTCTGGTGTTCAACTTCGACCTGCTACTAATTCGGACACTAAGCAGTAAACTCCTCTATGTCCTTTTTCCGGTCATCTAACCCATACATGCATCTGAGGTCACGACACGACTAGTCGACCCCGAACAATTAGAGCAATAAGCACTGCGTGCCTCCCCTAAAACCTGCTGACTAGTCCCGCAAAGACCGTAGACACACCTATCCTCATGTCACAAAGACTTATCCGTGTTACTCAAACAAGCTCTTCTCTTCTGAGAGCCGATCTCTGTACCATATCATAACCGATCCTCATATCGTCGCCTCTTTACCTCCTCAACGACGGAAGACTCAGAACCTCTGATCTAAGCTTCATAACCTTGAAACAAACAATCGAATTCTCGCCAGAGTCGATGAATTTCACGCCCACGCCCCGCCTATTTGGCTGTCGATCTGACAGACTACCCATAGATCCACGACTAAGAGTATCTATAACTGTCTTGGCTTTCCCCCGGAGGGTATATGATATCAATAACGCAATCCTTGAGTAATCCTAACCACCGTCTCTGTCGCAAATTAAGTCGCCGTCCAAGATATACCGAGGCTCTGTGGTCCGCATAAATATTCACATGAAGTCTACATATACGCCATGCCTCCAAATCTTCAAGGCATAATTTATCGCCACGACTCTAAATCGCGAGTGGCGTAATTTCTTTCATGCTTCCCTAATCACGGAAAACATAGTTCTAACCTTATTGTGTTGCACAAGACACAACCTAGCCCAACACCAAACATGTTATCATAATAACCTAACCTCTAGTCTTTCGCAGGGGTTAGAATCAGAGTCGCGTCAACTTATCTTCCAATAACTGGAAACCTTTCTTATTCTTGCGAAATATTCGGCACCCTTAATCTCAATTATGGTTCCTGTAATTTAAATCATAATAGTAAAAAATACAGGTGGAGACATATATGATAACCAAATTAACAAAGACATCGTGGCTCATCAAGCCGAAGTAATGAAAGCCGCTTACCTTATACACTGCCTCAACATATGAACCATAGTCACACCTGGCTATGAACCCCACTCTCAAATATCCAAGCGCGCTGGATTCATCACCGCCACCGCTAGGTGTAGAATCTAACTCGTGACACGCCTGCGGCATCCTTCCTCACCGCCTGCAGACACACAAATCTAACCATGTATATAACTATATCCTCTCGCCTGGATCTCACACGCTGATACCATAAAAGTAAATACAACCACGTGACGCGCCCGTGGCATCCTACCTCACCGCCACGACACATACACAATACATACATATATACATATATCATGCCCGTGGAATCCTCATCTCGTACATGACTTCACGAGGTGTTCCTCGATCGCGGTAGCAAATCCACTAAACCAGTGGTATAACGATCTTGGGGTTTACCCTCATTTATACTCTTACCCTCAAACTACATGCCTCGGAATCCCTCATCGTAAGCATGTCCCCGATGCATACCCGTGGAATCCTACATCACTGACGGTATGTCCCGGTAAACTCATACTAAGACCATGGAAACATACCCGTGGAATCCCACATCACTGCCGGTACGTCCAAGTAAACTCATACTATGACCAGGGGAGCATACCCGTGGACTCCCACATCACCGCTTCGACGCCCCAGAGACTCATATGAGGCAATGGAGGCATACCCGTGGAATCCTCCATCACTGACGGTACGTCCAAGTAAGCTCCTATCTTCTTTAGACTTTCATTAACATACAAAATGGATCTCATTTTACGACCTTAGGCACTTTCCATATCCCTTAACAAGTCCTGGGAAAATCCAACCCAAACTACTATGTGTTTCTATTCCTTCCAAGATCCCTTTTCAACATAAGACCCCAAGATACTAACACCCGTAGTATCAAGGCTTGCCTACATTTCAAACAAGTCACTATACTATTAGAAATATGCTTCGGCTTCTAACTCAAGTGACCTCATTTTAAACTTTAAGCAATTGATGCCTTAAATCGAATTGCCTTTCTTAGTATCCATACTTTTATCTAGGCTTACCTTATTCGAGAAAAAACCATTTCTTTAAGCTTCCATAAAGTTATTATAACCAACTTCCCATAAAGCCGTTATACTAACTTTATGCTTTAGAACCAAGACATCCTTATCCTCCCATAAAGCCGTCATAACTAACTTCCCATAAAGCCGTTATAACTCTTTATGCCTTAGACCACTTTGCTCTCTATAACTAGCAGGCTTTGTCACGACTGCCCGGCCCGTGGATCGTGCTCACCGGCACCCAAGTAGTCATACATCGTAGTAATCACTAAATATAAAGCAAGACATGAAACAGCTTTATAAAATAAGACATGCTTTATGTGAGAAAACATCGCTTTCGCATATATATATAAACATGGTTTAGCAGCTACATCCGACATCGCATAACATGACTACGCACTCTAAGGAAATATATAACTATGGCGGACAGGCCCCGCCATACCCTCGACTCTACAAAACTATCTACAACAGGAGATCATACCCAAAAGTAGAGCCTCCTAAAGACGGAGCTCCCGACACCAACGCAGAGATCCTAAGAATGTGGATCTAGCACTGCCGCTTTACCGCTGCATGAACGCAGCCTCGGCGAGGTCAAGACAACAGTACTAAGTATGTGAAATCAGAAGTACTTAAATGAAATCATAACACTTTTAAAACCAAGCATAAATATGTATGAAACAATCAAGCGAACCGCATAAAGGCTACATCACAAACAAGAGCAACAATAGGTAAACTGTAATAGGTCTTTTCTAGGTCGAATGATTCAAGCAGGCCACTCGCTCAGATATCACTCGCAGCCTAACTCGACTCCCGAGTCCGTGATAGGCCACTCACACGGGCCCGCATGAGGTATAACCCCGCATCGAGGTAGCTACTCCTCGCATCGCCCCGACTCGCTGTCCGCACGGCCACATAGACCGCATGAGGCATAACCCCGCATACTAACTCGAACTCTCGTAGTTCGCATAGGCCCCCGACCCGCATGAGGTATTCTCGAATCACGGTCCTGCATCACCGAAGTCTACCCCCAGACGGAGGGCGCCTTAACCCCTGTGATCATCTCAAGAGGCGAGTGATAGTACACTAACATAATGCCTATCTTTAAACAACATAAGCACAACAAGAATACTTTTTCACAAACGCTATAAGACACTAACACACATAGCATCATATCATGTCTACTTATCAAACCATCTTATTATTCTTTTCACAATTCAATATAAGTCCGTTATAAACACATAGGCAAACTGCTTTCTTTTATCAATCTTAAGTGGTTATACTTAACTTCCCATAAGGCTAGTATAACTCTTAAGCTTTTGTTTAAAACCAATTAGTTCTCTTCGTTAAAAATGATTCAAGATTCTTTGAAATGCTTTCGCATCTTTATTATTCAGCTTAAGCCGCGAGGCATTGTCGTAGTGTTATTCGTGCTTAAGCCGTGAGGCATTGCCGTAAGTATTATTCAGCTTAAGTCAAAGACATTGCCGTAGTTATATTTTAGTTAACACACGACGCCTCACCGCATTATATATATTGTAAAATATCATGCTTTAGGAAGAATCACATACCTTCTCAAATAAAACCACCGCCAAGTCAATATGTCGCGCAGAGAGTCACCATAATAGTCACAGATATCTATCAAAGACTACTCAAGGTCATTCTAAACAGAGGGTTCACAATTCTATGGAAAGTCAAGACTTCCCTACCCATGAGCTATATAAGTTCATCAGAAAACAAATTCTATGTAAGTACAATTGATTATTCTTCTTTAAACCCTTCTACTGTGGTAACAGCTCAATTCTATTCTCGTGATATTCTTCTAAGTATTTATACTTATTCTTATACTACAACAAGAAGTATTCTCTAATTCAAAAGAGGGTTAGGATTAGTTACCCTGCAAGCCCAATAATATCCTAGAAAAGTCGCTACCGAGCAAGGTTTTGCTCCTAAGTTGTATGCTCCATGAAACCTTAGAAGTTCTTCACAACTTCTACTAAGTACTAAGGTATTTGGGCTAGGTATTTTGGGCATTATAACAATACAAGAAGGCAACTTTTCTACCAAGGATGGGTAGGTTTTGGCTAGCAGTGGCCTCGCCAAACTTCTAGGCAAGAGGGGTATTCGCCAAGGGCCTTCACAGGAGGGAGGGAGGCGACTAAAAGGCTACAAAGGAGAGGAGAGGATTTTCAAGACTTGAAAGATTTGTGGACGAAGAACTCTTCATCTCTAAGGGGGTATTTATAGGTCGTGCTGGCCAACCAATGGCCAAGATTAAGATGTTGCAAGGCAAGTGTAAGTGAGGATTAACTATACACAAATATCCTACCAACTCTTGACTTGTGCACAAGGCACAAAAACGTGCCATTGTTAGTCCAATTGGCCCAAACGGACGATTTGAAGTCCACCAACGGAGGGTGCCAAGTGTCGCCTCCCGCTGGTCCAAAATGTTTCGCCTCTAAAAATCCGCAAAATTAGAAATGGCATAGCCGAATTTACCCTACGAAGTCGTGGAAACGCTTCTAAAAAAAACTATTCGCTTTGTGAGTCGTGCCCAAAAACGCTTTGCCTAAACTTTAAGGCTAGACTTTTCAGACGTATTCCTCACGCACGCACTCGAAATACGGTATAACATTCTCCTCCTTAGAAACATTCGTCCCGAATGTTCCTTCCCAAGACAGCTTAACGATAAGATTCTTCATAACTTAAACAACTTGTAAATGCCACACACGCCACAGAGCAACACTTAGGCGTAAACGATAACGAAAATTTACAAGAAGGAAAGTGAATTTACCCTGAGGTGCTGGGAATAGTGAGGATACTTCCGCCTCATGTCCTCCTCGCTTCCCACGCCATCTCCTCCCCGAGCTCGCTCCGCCACAAGACTTTGACTGCCACGCCCCGTCCGCAGACGCCTAACTCCGACGATCGACTATCGCTACGGGAATATCCTCATACGATAACCCCACACCGACATCGCCAATCGGTGTACCCTAGATGGATCCCCGATACATCTCCTCAAAGATAGATACGTGAAAACCGGATGCACCGCTTCCAGACGGACGGCAGATTCAACTCATAGGCAACCTTGCCTACCTCGCGACAATCAAACGCCCAACGTATCTAGGGCCGAAGTTTCTTCTTCCCGAATCTCATCACACCCTTCATGGGTGACACCTTTAGGAAAACCCAATCATGAACCTCGAACTCAAGATGCCGACGACGATGATCTCGTGATACGACTTCGCCGACTCGAGTCATTAATAGCCGCCTTGATAAGCTTCACCTTATCCATCGCCATTGTATCAACCGTCCCACTAGCCGCACTCGCCACATCGAACCAACCTATAGGCGATCTCGCACTTCCTCCCATACAAGGCCTCATAAGGCGACATCTCAATCGAGTGGTAGCTATTATTATACGCGAACTCAACTAGAGGCAAATGATCCTCCCAACTACCACCGGTCAATAACATGCTCGCAGATATCCTCAAGAGTCCGATAGTGCGCCGCTCGTCCGTCTCGCGGATGAAATGCGACTGTGCTCACCGCCCCCTAAACCTCTCGAAGGACTCTAAGTTAGCCGTAACCGCTCTCGTCGATATGATCAAGTAGGACTCCACGCACCGACGATCTCTCAATGTAAAGTCCGCATAATCCTCACCGAAAGTCGCCCCGACGGAAGAAAGTGGGCTGATTTCACACCGCCGACGATAACCCATATAGAATCATGTCTCCTCCGAAAGTAGGTAATCCCGTGATGGTCCATGTTGATTACCTTCCACTTCCGTGCCGATCTCAATCGTCAGAATCAACCACCGTGCCTCGTGCTCTACCTTCACCGCCGACAACACGCATCGAGCTACTTAACTCGCAACGCCCCTCTTCAAGCCATCCCACCAATACACGTATCTAAGGTCGTGGTACATCTTGGTCGACTTTGACGGATGAGTAACGCGCTACGCGTGCTTCCCAAGAACTCACGCCAAGTCGTGAAACATCCGAACACACCGCTCTCAAACCTTAGCACCCCATCAGTGTGTTATACCCCGTAGTTCCGTGGTATGTATGCGAGGACGCACGCATTTGAATACGGCATGTAAAGATCGAAAGCGAAGAAAGAGGCGATTTTTCCACTAAAAGTTTCCGCTTTTGAAGGAAAAGGTTCGTATCGGGAATCGATTCCCTGATTTGGTATTCTGACTTCCGGAATATTAGAGAATTATGGAATTTCATTTTCGAATGGTCACGCTGGGCCCACGGAGAAATTTACGCTTTTGTTGGCCCACTTTGTTTTCTAGATTTTGGCCATTGTGATATTTTCTAAGATGTTTTATTTAATAATAGAGGGTGACACGCGGTCACCCCGCCAGTGGCTCGCCGAATGGCATTTGTGCACAACACCCTAGAGTCGTTTTCACTAAACGCTTTACATAACTTCGGGCGGAAAATTCCGCTATGTCTTTTCTTATTTTTATGGATTTTTCCGAGAGAGGAAATGTTTTGGACTAACGAGAGGGCTTACACTTGTCACCCTCAAGTCAGTGGAGTTGGACGCCACCCTCGACGCTCAGCGGTCAAGTTGGTGAGATATTTTGCAGGATTTCGCGAGCAGTGGACTAGGCACTCGGGCACATCTTCGCCCTACACTTGCATAGCACTTGGCTAGATCTCGCCCTTGGTTGGCCTTTGCTTACCCTATAAATACTTCCCTCCCTTTGAAGACTTCTTCATCCTCAAATCTCTAAGTCTCGAGAACCCTCTCCTCCCTCTTGCTGACTCTCGCCCAAGAGCCTCCTCCCCTTTCATGTGGCTTGTGGCCGAGAGCACCCTCTCCTTCCTAGTAGGCCCTTCACGAGAGCACCCTACTGGTGTTCTCGGTACCCCTTGGTCGAGAAATACTCTCAAAAGTATTGTTATAATGCCCAATTACCTTAGTCGATACCTTGTAGTATTCTAAGGTTATACCTATACGAAAGCCCGGAATACTATTATACTTCCCGTCTCACAAAACCGAAACCCTAGAAAATTTCCATAGTCCGCTGAGTATCGTGTAAGTTGGTTAGAACTTCTGGCGGTGGTTTAGAGCGGTTGAGCGCTGAGTCGAGCTAAACGATTGCCCGTGATCGACTTTATACTGATAATTACGGGCTTATCGAGGTAAATATCTTGTCCTCTATTGTAATTCGAAATTACATGTTGTTAGAATATATAGTTAAAGTATACTATATATAGAATCAACGTGGTTAGTTGGCAATGTCTTGACTTAAGCCCAAGAATCAGATCGAATCAGACATGAGACTTGTAGTAGTACCGTGGAGTAGAATTGTACCCGTCGTTAGATGTATAACCCCCGTTGGCTTCGTAGCCACCGCAGAGAGGAGATTTACGCTGCCATGTGAGGTCACCAATTTTCAGAATGTTCTACGATAAGATCTTATGTTAATGTCACTGTGGCCTTATAGGTCAAGTACTACGCATGGCGTTTCTACTTGGCTTTAGGAGTAGCCGATACTGGGAGTACTGAGCGCTTGCTATTAGTCGATACTCGCGAGGTACGTGAACCTCTTCCTATCTCTTCTAGCATGATATGTGAACTAGGTAGTACGGTAGACGCATACGTGCTAAATGTGCTGAGTGGTTTAAAACATAAAGTGTTATAACGCTTTATGGGAAGTTGGTTATAATACTTTATGTTAGTAAGAAAATACATGTGGTTTTTAAAAGGTAATCGATTTGAACTATAATCGCTTGTTATATGATAAGAAAGAATTTGAAGTATTTCAAAAGATTTTTGAATCATTTTGAAAGGAGAAGTAATACTTGGTGTTTGAAAACTTAAGAGTTATACTAGCTTTATGGGAAGTTAGGTATAACGGCTTAAGAATGCTTTTATCGATTTCGAAATCGTAATGTGTATCGACAAACCACCGCAAATACATTAAAAGGAAATGTTTTGAATAATTAAGTATTATTAAAACCAGAGAAACTTCCATCCGCATGTAAGCTAAGATGAGACAAAATGATATTTCCTAGATCATGGTCATTGAATAAGATTGTTATAAACAAGAATATCCTACTCACATATAAGGCTTATGTTTCTTAGATTGTTTAAAAGAGAATTATATTTTTAAATGAATAAGACTATGAACTACGAAACCTTTCTAAAATAAGAAACGTGAACATTTGAAATTAGGCAAACTTGGACGTTTGGAAAATAATGTTGTTACTTGATTTTACAAAGGTAAGAGTTTTGGTTTTCTTAAAAGGACAACCACTCTATTTTATACTACTGTATCAGGTGACTTATGTGAAAGAAATGATCTTTTTAAGATTTTAATGTGAAGTACTTGGGGATAGATAATCAACTTGTTAGTAAAGTACCTCGTGTGAATAACTTGATTGTATTGGTTTGTGATAGCCTTGTAATACTTTCGTTGCTTTGATAAGTAAACGTGTTAGGACGCTACGGTGTTAGCATCTTGTGATGTTTGTAAAGGGGTTTCTGATTGTGCTTATTAACTATCACCGTTATGATAGTATGGTGGCATTCATCTCGAGATGATTCCGGGTTGTCGCCCTCCGACGCGGGTAGACTCAGCGTCGATGGACCTATGATTCGAGAATACCTCACGCAGTCCCGGCCTACGCGAGCTACGAGTTCCGTGTTAGTGTACGCCCTTACGGGCACGCGTCCATGGCTACGCGATCGCGTCCGTGACGACGCCGGAGTAGCTACCGATGCGGGAATACCTCACGCGGCCGATGAGATTGGCCTACGCGAGTCGCGGAAGTTCCCAGACTAGACGCGACATTAGATACCGCGCAAGTGGCCGCCTTTGATCACGTGACGGCCTAGACATATCTTATGATACGCTTTATGACCTTGTTGGTACCAGGTGTTAGTAGTCGGCCATGCCTTCGCATTTACCCTCGCATGCTTATTAGACACAGCGGACTCGTGTTCACGTATTCTCGTGCTTGTATATCATAAATCACGGCAGCGGCGAAGGTATTCCACGCACGATTGATGCGGCGCGTGAGACCCATTGTTAAATCTGAGCGATGACTGAGGTGCGAGTCCCCGACTTGACATGCGATCGCTATTTATGGTGAATCAGAGTTCGTTATCATACATGTCTCCCGCTTGTATAGACTACTATGATTTCATTTACGATTTATTTTTAGTTTCACATACTCTGCACTGCAGATCGACTTCTTCGGGGCCGCTCATGCCGCAGTCGAGGTACATCGCCGCCGATCCTAGCCTCGTGGTCACAGTCAATATTGGGAAGCTCCGCTTCTCCGAGGCTTATCACGTATAGTCCCCGTCAGAGTAGTGTTTACATTCTGGGTTTGGCGGCCCCGCCCGCCATCGCGGTCGATCATTCTGTGAGGTCCTGTAGTAATCGCTGCAAGTGTGGTTGGTAAAAAGGATTGCCGCTCATTTGTAAAAGAGTTGATGGTTATATATATGCCGAAGGCAAGTTTTCACGATTATTGTTTTATATTTCGTTATCTCACGTTGTTGTTTTATGTTCACTGACACTGATGTTGTGTCACTAGGTGCCCGGTAAGGCACCACCACGCCCGCCGTCGTGACAAAAGTGGTATCAGAGCGCTTAATCCTGAAAGTGTCTACGCATCAGATCCGAGAGTCTTGATTATCGCGTCAGGCACCACGCCAATAATCGTGAGGCTATAGGATATTTAGATTGGTTTCATTCTTCTCACTGAGGTCGTGCCTTAGAGTCGTGTTTTAAGTCGACCTCTAAACGTATTTCTTCCTCACCGCTATGCCTCCGTAGGCAACCCGCCCAGAGGCAAGGCACCGTGAGCCGCGAGTAATACGTAGGGTCATGAGGCACAGCCCAATCATTACCTAGGTAGTGCTTCATTCGGGATTTCTCGCGACGCCACTAGCCCCGCAGAGTTTAGCACGGCGGCGCAGCTCCTACCGCGCCCATGATATTTGAACCTCCGCCCACGACCGGAACAGAATATAGATCGCAAAGAGGCGACCTCGCATTAGCTATGATTTGGCTACCAGAGATTATACCGATGTACCACGAGTCTTGATGACTACCTAAGAGAGGGTTGTGCAAGAGTAATTCTTCATTGGTTGAGCATGGCCTGTACGCTACATGACAGCAGTCGAAAACGAGAGATCGACGTTAACCAAGGACGCAAGAGGCCAGAGCAGAAGTGTCCTTCAGAACTTTCGCGAGTATACCTTAAGTGCTATGTTCTCGATAGCAGTGTTAGTTGTGATTAGAAATCACGCGGTTAACCGAGTAAGATTTTGGAGGATAGAGAAAGTGAGCCTTAGAGCTTTATACGCAAAGACCTTAGAGGTAAGTGCCATCTCGAGAAAGTGTAGTGTTATGTTTGACTTTATAGAGTGCATAGTGCACGTGAGTTATGTTCGGGATAAGTCCCCGAGTAGCGTGGTTTGAAAGAAGGTAGTCGAGCCAGAAGACCGCTAGGTTTTCGTAATATGATTTGTGAAATTATTCCTTCGAGCTAGTGTTTTGCGCAACGCCGGCCTGTTGAGGCTACGCCAACGTCAACCCGCCGCGTGCGCGGGGTCGGCCATGGTGGTCCCGCCAGGTAGGTCACGAGGGTGTTAGGCCCGTTTAGTTAACCAACAGATGAGTTCGCGGATGCGTCGACCAGCTGGTCGGGCCGACGGGGCAGCCCATCGTGTTCTTCGGCCGACCGCTTTACTACCGTTGGGTTATCGTAAAGGTTGTAAGGTTGCACGGTGCCTACCTTCACCTTATGACAGCATGGAGCCCGTGGTACCACTGCTTTTGTTTCTCGGAAGTTTTGCCGTGTGTTAAGAACTCGTAAGTCTCGACCGCATTCGCCTCGCCGTTGTTCGATTTCGCGGATAGTTGCGGGATTGTTGTCTCGCGAGGTAGTGTTTGCTACCATTTCATGTTCTGATGTCGCTTTGAAGCCTTGTAGGGCGAAGTGTGTTGCCACGATTGGTTCGATGTTGGCAAGGTTCGCTTAGTCGTTCAGCTTGTTCCGCCAGATCGTGGATAGGCTAAGCTTGTCTGTAAGTTCGCACCGTAGAAATCGTATGATAATCGGCGACGACGCCAGAGTTCAGCCGACGGTCGGTCTTCAAAGTACCACCCCTGATTGGTGTGACGAGTTTTGGAAATGTATGAACTTAGCCCGAGTTACTTGGGCCTTTAAGAGTTCATGGAAGAATAGGCCGTGTCGCTATATGTTAGCTTTTGCCGTCCGACTTGTGAGGCAGACGTCCCGCCTTTTCAGATTGATGTTCGGGAAATATCAAGATCCATCCGTAATGTTCCCGCTAATGATGCCCACGTGAAAGAGATAGTAACCCCGAGTTTTGGAAACTAAAGCAGATTTAAATGGTGGTTCGAGTACGCGACACCTTCGCTGATCGACGCACGCATCATTTGTTGGGTCGCCGAGCGCGCTCATGACAAAGTGACAAAAGTGGTATTATTTGTGGTGATGTTAGAGGTGTTTCTCGAGACTGGATATAAGTATGTTGCGCAGTATTTTCGCCGTACGGCAGGATTGTTTCGTAAGTATAAAAGTGAAGCACTATATCGCACGCTGCTCGCTTTAAGATTTCAGGAACATTCGACGAATGTTTCTGGGGGAAGAATGTTATACCCCGTAGTTCCGTGGTATGTATGCGAGGACGACGCATTTGAGAATAATGGCATGCAAAGATTGGAAAGCGAAGAAAGAGGCGATTTTTCCACTAAAAGTTTCCGCTTTGCTAGAAGGAAAAGGTTCATTATCGGGAATTGATTCCCGTGACGGTATTCTGACTTCCCGAATATTAGAGAATTATGGAATTTCATTTTCTGAATGGTCACGCTGGGCCCACTGAGAAATTTACTGGCTTTTTGGGCCCACTTTGTTTTCAGATTTTGGCCATCAGATATTTTCTAAGATGTTTTATTTTAATAACAGAGGTGACACGGTCACCCCGCCAGTGGCTCGCCGAATGGCATTTGTGCACAACACCTAGAGTCGCTTTTCGACTAAACGCTTTACATAACTCATGGGCGGAAAATTCCGCCATGTCTTTTCTTATTTTTGCGGATTTTTCCGAGAGAGGAAATGTTTTGACCAACGAGGGCTTACACTTGTCACCCCTCAAGTCATGGAGTCGACTACCACCCTCGACGCTTAAAGGGTCAAGTCGCAGATATTTCATGGGATTTTGCGAGTAGACTAGGCACTGGGCACATCTCGCCCTACACTTGCATAGCACTTGGCTAGATCTTCGCCCTTGGTCGGCCTTTGCTTACCCTATAAATACCCTCTCCCTTTGAAGATTTCTTCATCCTCAAATCTCTAAGTCTTGAGAACCCCTCTCCTCCTCTTGTCGACTCTCGCCCAAGAGCCTCCTCCCCTTTCACGTGGCCTGTCAGGCCGAGAGCACCCTCTCCCCTTCCTAGTAGTTCTTCTACGAGAGCACCCCCTACTGGGTGTTCTCGGTACCCCTCGTCGAGAAATACTCAAAAGTATTGTTATAATGCCCAATTACCTTAGTCGATACCTTGTAGTATTCTAAGGTTATACCTATACAAAAGCCCTGAATACTATTATACTTCCCGTCATTACAAAACCGAAACCCTAGGAAAATTTCCATAGTCCGTTGAGTATTGTGTGTTGGTTAGAACTTCTGGTGGTTTAGAGCTGGTCGAGCGCTGAGTCGAGCTAAACGATTGCCTGTGATCGACTTTATACTTGATAATTACGGGCTTATCGAGGTAAATATCTTGTCCTCTATTGTAATTGGAAATTACATGCTGTTAGAATATATAGTTAAAGTATACTATATATAGAATCAACGTGGTTAGTTGGCAATGTCTTTGACTTAAGCCCAAGAATCAGATCGAATCAGACATGCAGATTTCGTAGTAGTACTGCGGAGTAGAATTGTACCCGCTCGTTAGATGTATAACCCCTCGTTGGCTTCGCAGCCCTGCTAGAGAGGAGATTTACGCTGTCATGTGTGAGTGCACAATTTTCTTCAGAATGTTCTACGATAAGATCTATGTTAATGTCGCTGTGGCCTTATAGGTCAAGTACTACGGTGGCGCTCTACTTGGCTTTAGGAGTAGCCGACTGGGAGTACTGAGCGCTTGCTATTAGTCGATACTGTCGCGAGGTACGCGAACCTCTTCCTATCTCTTCTAGCATGATATGTGCGAACTAGTAGTACGCAGACGACACGTGCTAAATGTGCTTGAGTGTTTAAAACATAAAAGGTTATAACGCTTTATGGGAAGTTGGTTATAACCTTTTATGTTAGTAAGAAAATACACGTGGTTTTTAAAAGGTAATCGATTTGAACTATAACTGCTTGTTATATGATAAGAAAGAATCTTGAAGTATTTCAAAAGATTTTGAATCATTTTGAAAGGAGAAGTAATACTTGGTGTTTGAAAACTTAAGAGTTATACTAGCTTTACGGGAAGTTAGGTATAACTACTTAAGAATGCTTTATCGATTTCGAAATCAATGTGTATCGACAAACCATCATAAATACATTAAAAGGAAATGTTTTGAATAATTAAGTATTATTAAAACCAGAGAAACTTCCATCCGCATAGCCAAGATTTAGACAAAATGATATTTCCTAGATCACGGTCATTGTAATAAGATTGTTATAAACAAGAATATCCTACTCACATATAAGGCTTATGTTTCGTAGATTGTTTAAAAGAGAATTATATTCTTAAATGAATAAGACTATGAACCACTTAAACCTTTCTAAAATAAGAAACGTGAACATTTGAAATTAGGCAAACTTCGACGCTTGGAAAATAATGTTACTTGATTTTACAAAGGTAAGAGTTTTGGTTTTCTTAAAAGGATACTACTCTATTTTATACTACGTATCATGACTTATGGAAAGAAACAGATCTTTTAAGATTTTAATGTGTGAAGTACTTTGGGGATAGATACAACTTGTTAGTGTAAAGTACTGCGTGAATAACTTGATTGTATTGGTTTGCGATAGCCTTGTAATACTTTCTCGTTGCTTTGATAAGTAAACGTGTTAGGACGCTACGGTGTTAGTATCTTGTGATGTTTGTGTAAAGGCCGGTTTCTCGATCAGGCTTATTAACTATCGCGTTATGATAAGATGCGGCATTCATCTCGAGATGATTCCGGGTTGTCATTCCTCCACGCGGGTAGACTCAGCGGTCGATGGACCTATGATTCGAGAATACCTCGCGCAGTCCCGGCCTGCGCGAGCTACGAGAGTTCCGTGTTAGCGTACGCCCTTACGGGCACGCGTCCACGGGCCACGCGATCGCGTTCGTGACGACGCCGGAGTACACCGACGCGGAATACCACGCGGCCGACGAGATCGCCCACGCGAGTCGCGGAAGTTCCAGACTAGACGCGCACATTAGATATCGCGCAAGTTGGCCGCTTTGATCACGTGACGCCCAGACAGATCTTATGATACGCTTTATGACCTTGTTACCGCTGGCGCAGTAGCGCCATGCCTTCGTGACTTACTCCCGCATGCTTTATTAGACACAAAGGGACTCGTGTTCATGTGTATTCCTGCGTCAGATATCATAAACCGCCGGCAGCGATAAGGTATTCCACGCACGATTGATGCGCGGCGTGAGACCCATTGTTAAATCGAGCGACGACTGGCGCGAGTCCTCGACTTGACACGATCGCTATTTATGGTGAATCAGAGTTCGTTATCATACATGTCTCCCGCTTGTATAGACTACTATGATTTCATTTACGATTTATTTTTAGTTTCACATACTTGCACTGCCAGATCGACCTCCTTCGGCCGCTCACGCCGCAGTCGAGGTACATCGCCGTTGATCCTAGCTCGTGGTCACAGCTGATGGGAAGCCCGCTTCTCCGAGGCTTATCACGTATAGTCCCCGTCAGAGTGCGTTTACATTCGTGGCTTTGGCCCCGCCCCGCCTATCGCGTCGATTATTCTGAGGTCAGTAGTAATCGCAAGGTGGTTGGTAAAAAGGATTAAGCCGCTCATTTGTAAAAGAGTTGACGGTTATATATATGCCGAAAGGCAAGTTTTCCAGCATTATTGTTTTATATTTCGTTATCTCATGTTGTTGTTTTATGTTCCGCCGACACTGGATGTCAGGTCACTAGGTGCCCGGTAAGGCACCGCCACGCCCGCCGGGTCGCGATGCGTGCTACCTCGCGACCTTGCCCTCACGTAAGAGTCAGACACGATATCGAATCAAAGCCGGATCCTCGAATCGCTTTCTTCACCTCTCGACGACGGAAGACTCGCAACCTCACGAACTCTAACCCCATCGCTATCGTAATCAATCAAACGACACCAAGGCTCGCTAATCGATGCAAATCACGAACCATGTCCCTCCTCTCTAGCCGCACATCCGATAGGCTCCCATCGACCTACGACTAAGAGCATCTCGCCATAACATGGCCTTCCCGTGGTACAGATATCAACATCGTAATCCTTGCAACTCTAACCACCGCCTCGCCGTAGTTCAGCTCCTCTCGTCAAGATATACCTGAGGCTCTGGTCTCGTGATAAATATCCACGCGAACCCCATACAAATAGTGCCTCCAGATCTTCAAAGCGTGAATCACTACCGCTAACTCCAAATCACGCGGGTAGTTCTCTCGTGTTTCTTCAAATCCGCCGACGATATGCTATAACCCCCGCCATGCTGCATCAACACACATCCCAACCCGATGCCCGACGATCACAATACACGACATAACTATCCGACCTCCGAAGAGTAAGAACGGGCGCCGCCTCTTTCAAAGAATCGAAACCCCGCCACAAGCATCACCATCAAACTTGGCTGCTTCCGAGTCACCCTAGTCAATGGTGCAGTAGATAAGCAAACTTCTCCACGAATCCGATAATATCCTCGCAAGGCCCTAGAAAATCGCGAACCTCGTTGAGTAGAGTTCAGGCCAAGTCCCGATCGCTTCGATCTTCGCCGATTCACTGAATGCCATCACCGGCTAATATGCCTAAGAAACGCCATCAAGTCAACCAAAACTCACATTTGGAAAACTTGGCGCATAAATCGCTGGTCTCGAGAATCACAAGATACCTCGTTCCGCATGCTCCTCGCCCGAGCGAGAATAAACCAAGATATCATCAACGAACACTATCACAAACGCGGTCCAAAATGGTTTGAACACTTGCTCATCAAATCCATGAATACCGCCGAGCATCGTCAACCCAAAAGACATGACGAACTTCATAATGCCCGTGCACGGGTCCCGAATGCACCTGTGGACATCCACCTCTCGACTCGCACTGATGATAGCCCGATCGCAGATCAATCTTGAGAAACATCTCGCACTCGCAATCGTCGAATAAATCATCAATCTCGGGAAGCGGGTATCTGCTTCGATGGTCACCTTGTTCACCGTCAGAATCAACACATGCGCAGGCCCCGCCCTTCTTTCTTTACGAACACACCGGGCGCCTCCCTGTGGAGAAACACTAGGCCCGATGAAGCCTCTTTCTCCAAAGAAATCTCTAAGCCGATCCTTCAACTCTCTCAACTCGCAAAGGCCATTCTCAGATGGCGAATGGAAATAGGCCGAGGTCCGCAATATGTCAATACAAAACTCAATCTCCTCTCGTGAGGGATACCCGGAGGTCATCCGAAACACGCCCGGGAACTCACGACATCGGAATCGATCAAAATCTGCACCGCAGCCTTCAAAGATCAAACACCAACAAGATGGTAGATATACCCTTCTCGCACTATCTTCCTAGCCTCGAGGTAGGAAATAAACCTACCCCTGGCGATACCGTGCTCTCCCACTCAACAACCGCCTCAAGAAACTGAACTGCACTACTCTCGCATAGCCTACATTGGCGAAAGAAGCCAGCCAATCCATCCCCATAATCACGCCGGTCAATCATCTCCAACTCTATCAAGCTCGGCCAGGTCCACGATCAGAATGGTCACAGACAAGCTCTATATACCCGCCGAGCTACCATCAATCACCCATCGCGTAGCTACTCGAAAGGATCTATGGACTCGTGCTCTATCCCTATCCTAATAGCAACAAGGAGATATATAGGACAGAGTAGAACCCGATCTATCAAGGCATAAACATCAAACCTGAACCGATAAGGTACCGCGATTTACATCGCGAGGCCTCCGATCCCGCTTACCGGACAAAGCATAAATGCGTTCGAGACCGCTAGAATCGACCCGAGCCACGACCGCCACGCTGACCTACATGAGCACCTCGCCCGGGCGAGTAATCAGGAGATGATGAAGCGCAATGTAACTCGGCGTCGAGCTCTACCACCGCCACGCTTCGGCCGGACAAGCCGCAGTGACCTCGCCGCCACAATCAGAATAAGCTCCAAAAGAGTACCACACTTCCCGTAATGGATCTACCGACGCCACACCGGGTGGTCCCGATCGCCGCACTCGCTACTCGACGCCCGCCCTGGCCCCGGTCCGCCTCAAAACTCGGGCCAGGCCGGTGACGCGGCAGGAGTGCTCGAGCCGGCCGCGGTGCGACCCAGATCGCCGAGGCCGCCACCACGAGCAACCACCGTAAGACCTCCCGCCCCGGCCTTCTCGCCGCCGTCGCCCACTCGCCGACCGCGCCTCGCATCCAAGGGCGCGAGCTCGCACGCGTAATGTCCATACCTACCGAGAGAAACCCCGCATGACTCGCCATATAGTCGTTTCAGCCCGTGACATAGCTGCGGCACCCTATCCTCTATATTCGCACTAATGCTGGACATATCGAGCCAATGAATCAAACTCGACATATCAGACTTCGACAAAGGCCCTTCTCCGCCTCAGAGTAAAAAATCTATCACCGCGCCTCCTCATCCGGAGGCAAGAAGTTGAGCGAGGAAAGCCTTCGAGAACTCACACGACCCGATTCCGGCCCGTGGATCGTGCCTTACCCCGGCACCCTAGTGATACAACATCGTGAGTAATCACGAACATAAACGATACAAGACATATTATGAAATATGAAACAATAACTGAGAAAACTTGCCTTTCGCATATATATAAACAACAACTTTTTCAACATGAACATGCTTTAACTTTTTACAAACCCTCGCCACAACAAAGATTATAGACTTCTACGAATGATATAATAACAACGACGGATAGGCTCGCCATACCCCGAATGTAAGCACCTACAACAACAGGACTATACCAAGATAAGCCTCCGAGAAACGAGCTTTCCCAAACGCCGAATCGCGACCCTAAGAGCGAGGATCAACGATCGTGTACCTTTACTCGCAGATGAACGCAAATTTCAAGGAGGTCAAGATAACAGTACCGAGTATGTGAAATCAAAATAAATATCAGAATGAAATCATAGTAGTCTATACAAAGCAGAGACACGATGATAACCAAACTACGCTTTTACAATAAATAAGCAATATGTCAAGTCGTGACTCACGCCTCAAGTCATCACTAAAATATAACAACGGGTCTCACGCCACAACATCAATCGCGCTCGTGGACACATTCTCACCGCCGATACCTATGATATAAAAGCACCAAGGAACACACATAAACACCGTGTCCCACCGTGTTATAATAAAACCGCACGGTAAGTACGAAGGCATAGCCGACTACTAAAACCCCAGCACTAACAAGGTCATAAATCAGATTACGAGATCTGCTTGCATCACATGATCAAAGCCGCCACTCGCTCGCAAAGATCTAATGCGCGCTTCAGCCCCGAACTTCCCGCACCCGCATAGGCCAAACTCATAGCTCGCATGAGGTATAACCCCGCATCGAGGGTAGCTACTCCTAAGATCCGCTCGACTTCGCAGTCCGCACGGCCATATAGACCGCATGCCCATAAAGGACGCACCCTAACTCGAACTCTCGAGCTCCGCATAGGCCCTCGGGACCCGCACGAGGTATTCTCGAATCATAGTCCATCGACCACCGAAGTCTACCCCAGACGGAGGCGCTTAATTCCCTAATCATCTCAAGAGATGAGTGATGATAATACTAACATAACAAATTATCGTTAAACAACATAAGCACAACAAGTGGAAAACCCTTTACACAAACATCACAAGATACTAACACACGAAGCATCCTAGCATGGTAACTAATCAACAAACAAGAAAGTATTACAAGGCTAAAACAAACCAATACAATCAACATATTCACACAACCAACTTTCTACTAACAAGATCGTATCTATCCCCAAAGTACTTCATACATTAAATCTTTAAAAGATCTGCTTTCTTTCTCCTAAGTCACACAATACCCGTGAGTATAAAAATAGAGCGAATGTCATTTTTAAGTAAACTAAAACACTTACCTTTGTAAAATCAAGTAACAACATTATTTTCCAAACGCCCAAGTTTGCCTAATTTCAAATGTTCACGCTTCTTATTTTAGAAAGGTTCCGTAGTTCATAGTCTTATTCATTTAAGAATATAATTCTCTTTAAACCATCCGAGAAACATAAGCCTTATATGTGAGTAGGATATTCTTGTTTATAACAATCTTATTACAGAATGCATGATCTAGAAATATCATTTTGTCTCATCTTAGCTTCTATGCAGATGAAGTTTCTACCGGTTTTAATCACAAAACATTTTTATTAACGCTCGCAGTTGGTTTGTCGATACACATTCGATTTCCAAATCAAGAAACATTCTAAGCCGTTATACCTAACTTCCCATAAAGCTAGTATAACTCTTAAGTTTTCAAAAACAAGTATTACTTTCTTTTAAAATGATTCAAAAATCTTTAAATGCTTCAAGTTCTTTATTATCACATAACCAACCAGCTTATAGTTCAAATCAGCATCTTTTAAAACCATAAGTATTTTCTTACATACATAAAGTCATATAACCAACTTCCCATAAAGCCGTTATAACACTTTATGTTTTAGACCAATCAAATACATTTAACACATGTACGCTCACCGCATCACATAGTTACACACATATCATGCTAGAAGAGATAGGAAGAGGTTCACATACCGCGACGAGTATCGACTAATAGCAAACGCCCAAGTACTTCTCGCCGCCGGCTACTCCTGCCAAGTAGATCGCGCCACACGTAGTACTTCAACCTATAAGGCCACAAGGCGCTTTATTAACATCTAGATCTTATCGAGAACATTCTACGTAAAATTCGCAAAGATTTCCCCGCCACAACAGAAATCTCCTCCTCTATCGAGGCCGCTACCAAGCCAACCAGGGGGTTCTACACGCCTAACCTGACGTGTACACTCTACTCTACAAGAATACAACACAAGTCTACCAAATACACCCCATGTAATTACGTCAGCTTTATTCTTCAGCTTAAGTCAAAAGACATTGCCGACAGACTATGCTCAGTTCTATATATAGTATACTTCAACTATATATTCTAACAACATGTAATTTCCAATTACAATAGGGACAAGATAATTACCTCGATAAGCCCATAATTATCCAAGTATAAAGTCGATCCCGGGCAACGCTTAGCTCCAACTCCGCGCTCCAACCCGCCTCCAAACCACCCTTAGAAGTTCTAACCAACTTCTACATAACACTCCAACAACTATGGAGATTTCCTTAGGTTTTGGTTTTGTGGATCGACGGAAGTATAATAGTATTTTTCTCGGCTTTGTATGTTGTAACTCGGGAATACTACAAGGTATTTGGGCTAAGGTATTTGGGCATTATAACAATACTAGAGAGTATTTCTATACCACAAAAGGGGTATTTATACGAGGCAACAAGGCTAGGTACCCTACTGGCCAGGCCACTACAAAGGGAGGAGGAGGCCCTGCCAAGACTCTCAAAAGAGTGAGGAGCTGGACGAACTCAACACTAAAGGAGGGATTTTTAACACTTAGCAAATGATTTTGATGAAGAAAGTTCATCACTAAGAGGGGTATTTATAGGTCAAGCAAAGGCCAACCAATGGCCAAGATCAAGCTGTTGTTAGTGTGTAGGCTGGATCAAGCCACGTGCACCTTATCCATCTACCACACAACTTGCACAAAATATCCTACCTAACCATGCCACCTTTCTCGCCCACTTTGCCGCCCACTTCCTTCCAATGCGAGGGTGACACTTGTCACCCTCCCGCTGGTCCAAAATGTTTCGCCTCTAAAAATCCGCAAAAATTAAAAATGACATAGCCTAATTTTCCCTACGAAAGTCAGAAACGCTTCCGAAAAACGACTCTAACCGTGTTGTGAACAAAATAATTCGCCAAGCCTATTCTCAAGTTCAAATTTTCTACGCACGCCCCACGCATACTCAAAATACGGGTATAACATTCTCCTCCTTAGAAACATTCGCCCGAATGTTCCTTCTAAGTCTCAAAACTAACGCGCGCCAAAGATAGTCTTCACTACTATACTTACGAACAATCCTTGCCACACATGGCCACGTAAACAACTTGCGCAAAATACTTACATTCAAGTCCACGAGGAAACACCTCTAACATCACCACAAACACCTCTCTCCGGTCTAAAATATACTTCCTTCAGACCTTCTCTTTACAAAAGAAATGATCACATCAATGCTCGCCATACATGCTCGCTTCTTCCCGATACCACTTTTGTCACTTTGCCGCGAGGTTCTAGTGTCACCCGCGACTCCAACAAATGGTACTGCATCACGCGATCCTCGAGGATGTCGACACTTCTTGTACACTCGAACTCTTACCACATTTCGACATCGCTCAGCTTCCAAAACTCGGTTACTATCTCTAACGTGGTCATCATTAATCGGGAACACTGATGGATTCCATTTCCTTCTCGAACATAACACGAAGATCGACGCACCGCTTCCTAAGTCGACGGCAATGCTAACATATAGGCAACCCGCCTATCCTCACATGGACTCAAAGCGCCCAAAGTAACTCGCTAAGTTTCTCTTACACTTATCCGGTGGTACTTTCAAGACCGATCACAACTCAACTCTAAGCGCCGCCGATAATCCGCATCGATTCCTCCGAGCCGCTAAAAACCTCTTCTCGATAAGCTTCACCCTATCCACATCCTCGCCGAACACGATGTACTAACTATCTCAACCTTGCCAACGCCGAACCAATCGACCGCAACTTACACTTCCGCCCCTACAAGGCGCCACAAGGCGATATCCGAACACCGAAATGGCAAATATAAAACACTTCCTCAACAGAGATAACAATCTCACAACTATCCTCAAATTCAAACACCAGCCTGGCGGCGAACGCGACACGAGACTCACCAGTTTCTAACCCCGCTCGTAAAACTTCCCGAAGAAACAGCCAGAACTGGCTCCACCTGCTCATAAGGTGAAAGCAGCACCCTGCGCCTTACCACCTTTCTCGATATATCACCGCCAAGCAACGGCCCCGATTAAAAACACGACTGGTCGACCCCATCGCCCGACTAATGGTCGAACGATCCACGAACTCAGACAAATGTTAACTAAACTTGGGCCTAACATCCTCGTGACTTACCACCCGCGACCACCACAAACTGACCTACCACCAAACAGCCGCGGTTGACCCAACATGGCCTCAACCCGACCCTAAGAATGCGCAAACATTAGCTCCCGATCCGAACAATCTCTCAAATCACGCTACGAAAACCTAGCGGCCTTCTTAGTTCAACTACCCTCTTCCATTTCACACAACTTAGGACCTATCCCAAACATAGCTCACGCGGCACTATGCACTCCAATAAGGATCAAACACGACACTACACCTTCGCCTCCGTATGGCCTTACCTGTAAGGTCTCTACGATAACACTCTAAGGCTCACACCTTCTCTATCCCCAAAATCATACCTGCTAACCCACCATGATTTCCTAATCACAATTTACACATCGCTATCGTAACATAGCACTTAAGGTATACTCACCTTATCACATAAACAAACTCTGAGGGTTAAAGATATGCAGATCTATCGCTTCACTCCCTTAGTCGTTTAAACAATCCCGCCTGTAGGCGATAGCTACAAGATGACAAACTACCCACCGATCCTGGCTAAGTCCTCCTACAAGGACATTCTTCCGACATCGACTCGACGGCCGTAGTACAACAAATACTAACTAAAAGACGACATTCCCGATGACGCTCGCCACATCGGAACCTAAGATCCGAGCTCACTAACTCTTGCATACCGAACGCCCCAAATTCGCGAGACCTCTCGCACCGTGGATGTGCATAATATAATCACGCGAGGTGACTCACTAAAGTTACCAAAGCGACCTTGCCGCTCGCCCTTCTTCTCGCCCTTCGTTAACCCATCGATCTCTACGCTTCTCGCCGCGCATAAGCCCGCATACGTGCCATGCTCGCTTCAATCAAGAATTACTTTACACAACCTCTCTTAGGTAGTCATCAAGACTCGCGTACATCGTATACTCTCGCAGCCAAATCCATAGCTAGTAACAGTGGTCGCTTTCTGCAATCTAAATTCATCGTTTCCCGATCGCGAACCGGCGTTCAAATATCATGGCCGCAGAGGAACCGCCGCCGCGTTAAACTCTCTGGGCAGCGACGCCGCAGAACTCTCCAAACGAAGCACTACCCTAGGTAAAGATCGGGCGCAGCCCACGCAACCCTCTCAGACCAACTCGCAGCCTCCTCGCCTTGCCCTCCCGGTCCGGCCACCACGCGAGGCATAACGGTAAGGGAAAGAAATACGTTAGAGGGTCTAACTTACAACACAACTCTAAGGCACGATCTCAGAGTGAGAAGAATAGAAACCAATCCTAAATATCCTATAGCCTCCGACATCGCGTGGTGCACAACACACCGATAATCAAGACTTATCGATACGGCTCAGACACTTTCCGAGGATTAATCGCTCGATACCACTTTTGTCACGACCCGATTCCGGCCCGCGGATCGTGCCTTACCCCGCACCCTAGTGATACAACATCGCAGTAATCACGAACATAAACGATACAAGACATATTATGAAATATGAAACAATAACTGAGAAAACTTGCTTTCTGATATATATAAACAACAACTTTTTCAACATGAACAGTTTAATCCTTTTTACAAACCCTGCCCACAACAGTACTATAGACCTCTACGAATGATATAACAACAACGACGGGACAGGGCCCCGTCATACCCCTGAATGTAAGCACCTACAACAACAGGGGACTATACCAAGATAAGCCTCCGGAGAAACGGAGCTTTCCCAAACGCCGAATCGCACTCCTAAGAGCGAGGATCAACGATCGTGTACCTTTACCGCGCAGATGAACGCAGCTTCAAGCGAGGTCAAGATAACAGTACCGAGTATGTGAAATCAAAATAAATCAGAATGAAATCATAGTAGTCTATACAAAGCAGGAGACATGTATGATAACCAAACTACAGTTTTACAATAAATAAGCAGTCATGTCAAGTCAGGGACTCACGCCCTCAAGTCATCACTAAAACATAACAATGGGTCTCACGCCCACAACATCAATCGTGCCCGTGGGACACATTTCTCACTGCCGGCAGTCTATGATATGAAAGCACCAAGGAACACACATGAACACCAGGTCCCACCTGTGTTATAATAAAACCGTACGGGGTAAGTATGAAGGCATAGCCACTACTAAAACCCCGCATCAACAAGGTCATAAATCAGATTACGAGATCCGCCTGCATCGTCACATGATCAAAGCCGCCACTCGCCCGCAGATCTAATGCGCGCGCCTAGCCTCGAACTTCCCGCACTCCGCATAGGCCAAACTCATAGCTCGCATGAGGTATAACCCCGCATCGAGGGTAGCTACTCCCGACATCCGCCTCGACTTCGCACCGCACGGCCATATAGACCGCATGCCCATAAAGGACGACTCCTAACTCGAACTCTCGTGAGCCCGCATAGCCCTCGGGACCCGCATGAGGTATTCTCAATCATAGGTCCATCGACCACTCGAGTCTACCCCAGACGGAGGGCGCTTTAACTCTAATCATCTCAAGAGACGAGTGATGATAATACTAACATAACAAATTATCGTTAAACAACATAAGCACAACAAGTGAAAACCCTTTACACAAACATCACAAGATACTAACACACGTAGCATCCTAGCATGTTTAATTATCAACCAACAAGAAAGTATTACAAGGCTATCACAAACCAATACACTCAAGTTATTCACACAAGGTACTTTCTACTAACAAGATCGTATCTATCCCCAAAGTACTTCATACATTAAATCTTTAAAAGATCTGCTTTTCTCCTAAGTCACACAATACCCGTAGTATAAAAATAGAGTGAATGTCCTTTTAAGTAAACTAAAACACTTACCTTTGTAAAATCAAGTAACAACATTATTTTCCAAACGCCCAAGTTTGCCTAATTTCAAATGTTCACGCTTCTTATTTTAGAAAGGTTCCAGAGTTCATAGTCTTATTCATTTAAGAATATAATTTCTTTAAACCATCCGAGAAACATAAGCCTTATATGTGAGTAGATATTCTTGTTTATAACAATCTTATTACAAAGAATCATGATCTAGGAAATATCATTTTGTCTCATCTTAGCTTCTATGCAGATGGAAGTTTCTACCGTTTTAATCACAAACATTTCCTTTATTAACGCCGCAGTTGGTTTGTCGATACACATTCTGATTTCAAATCAAGAAACATTCTTAAGCCGTTATACCTAACTTCCCATAAAGCTAGTATAACTCTTAAGTTTTCAAAACCAAGTATTACTTTCTTTAAAATGATTCAAAATCTTTTGAAATGCTTCAAGTTCTTATTATCACATAACCAACCAGCTTATAGTTCAAATCGCCATCTTTAAAACCATAAGTATTTTCTTACATACATAAAGTCGTTATAACCAACTTCCCATAAAGCCGTTATAACACTTTATGTTTTAGACCAATCAAATACATTTAACACACGACGCCTACCGCATTACATAGTTACACACATATCATGCTAGAAGAGATAGGAAGAGGTTCACATACCTCGCGACGAGCATCGACTAATAGCAAACGCCCAAGTACCTCGCCGCCGCCACTCCTGCCAAGTAGATCGCGCCACACGTAGTACTTCAACCTATAAGGCCACAAGGCGCTTTATTAACATCTAGATCTTATCGAGAACATTCTACGTAAAATTCGGAAGATTCTCCCCGCCACAACAGAAATCTCCTCCTCTATCGAGGCCGGCTACCAAGCCAACCAGGGGGGGGGGGGTTCTACACGTCTAACCGGACGTGTACAATTCTACTCTACAGTAATACAACACAAGTCTACTGAAATACAGTCCTATGTAATTAAAGTTCAGTTCTTTATTCTTCAGACTTAAGTCAAAAGACATTGCCGACAGACTACGTTCAGTTCTATATATAGTATACTTCAACTATATATTCTAACAACATGTAATTTCCAATTACAATAGGGGGACAAGATAATTACCTCGATAAGCCCATAATTATCCAAGTATAAAGTCGATCCTGGGCAACGTTTAGCTCCAACTCTGTGCGCTCCAACCCGCTCCAAACCACCCTTAGAAGTTCTAACCAACTTCTACATAACACTCCAACAACTATGGAGATTTCCCTTAGGGTTTCGGTTTTGTGACTGACGGGAAGTATAATAGTATTTTTCTGGGCTTTTGTATAAGTGTAACCTTGGGAATACTACAAGGTATTTGGGCCAAGGTATTTGGGCATTATAACAATACTAGGAGAGTATTTCTATACCACAAAAGGGGGGTATTTATACGAGGCAACAAGGCTAGGGGGGTGTACCCCACTGCCAGGCACTACAAAGGAGGGAGGAGGCCCTCGCCAAAGACTCTCAAAAGAGGGGGGGGCGGAGTTGGACGAACTCAACACTAAAGGGGGAGGGATTTTAACACTTAGCAAATGATTTTGACGAAGAAAGTTCATCACTAAGAGGGTATTTATAGGTCAAAGGCCAACCAATGGCCAAGATCAAGCCAAGTGTTAGGCAAGTGTAGGCTAGGATCAAGCCATGTGCACCTTATCCATCTACCACACAACTTGCACAAAATATCCTACCTAACCATGCCACCTTTCTCGCCCACTTTGCCGCCCACTTCTTCCAATGCAGGGTGACACTTGTCACCCTCCCGCTGGTCCAAAATGTTTCGCCTCGTAAAAATCCGCAAAAATTAAAATGACATAGCCGGAATTTTCCCTACGAAAGTCGTGGAAACGCTTCGTTAAAAACGACTCTAACCGTGTCAGGAACAAAAATAATTCGCCAAGCCTATTCTCAAGTTCAAATTTTCTACGCACGCCCCACGCATATACTCAAAATACGGTATAACAAACTCATCCCAAGTAGGGACGCGCGGTTTCCCCGATAACTCCTATGAATCAAACCAATCGATCATGTATCACGCAAATTGACGCGAACCGGCGTCACAGATGCCTCTCGAGGCCTGATCACCCTCACGATCCTTCAAGCCGACGGATGAACTCCTCGCGATCATCCTCCGCCGACCCGCAAAACTCACGGGCTACAACTCAAGAAATCTCGTAGCCTCAAACTATCCGCCTCGTGTACCACGCGCGACCGCGCCGAGCTGAACCGAATCGCCGATCCAAATTTCTCCTCGTACGGGCCACAACTTTAGCCAATAGCCGACATCTCCTTGTACCTAACCTCCGCCTCAGCCGCGGGACAGAGGCGTGGTACTGGTCTCGCTGGCCGGGCGGCGCCATAGAACTCGCCGCCTCTCGTATAGACCAGCCCGAGCCTCGTGACTGGGTGTCTCGCTAGCCTCCTCGATCGCTTGCCCTTCTCGGGCCCGGTTGCCTTACGCGAGGCATAATCACATAGAAAGGAATACGTTAGAGGTCCAACCTATAACATGCCTCTAAAGCACGATCTCGTAATGAGAAAATGGAAACCAATCCTAAATATCCTATAGCCTCCGACATTGGCGTGGTGCACAACACACCGATAATCAAGACTTACTAGATACGGCTCAGACACTTTCCGAGGATTAATCGCTCGATACTACTTTTGTCACGACTGCTCGGCCCGTGGATCGTGCCTTACCGGGCACCCAAGTAGTCATACATCGTAGTAATCACCGAAATATAAAGCAAGATATGAAACAGCTTTATAAAATAAGACACGCTTATGCGAGAAAACATCGCTTTCGCATATATATATAAACATGGTTTAGCAGCTACATCCGACATTGTACAACATGACTACGCACTTCTAAGGAAATATACAACTATGGCGGACAGGCCCCGCCATACCGATCAGATAAAACTATCTACAACAGGAGATCATACCTAAAAGTAGAGCTCCTAAAAGACGAGCTCCCGACACCAACGTAGATCCTAAGAATGTGGATCTAGCACTGCTTGCCCTTACCGCAGATGAACGCAGCCTCAATGAGGTCAAGATAACAGTACTAAGTATGTGAAATCAGAAAGTACTTAAATGAAATCATAACACTTTTTAAAACCAGTTTACAAATATGTAAGCAATCACGGAACCGCATATAAGGCCACATCACAAACAAGAGCAACAATAGGTAAATCAGACAGTCTTTTCTAGGTCGCGAATGATTCAAGCAGGCCACTCGCCTCGATATCACTCGCAAGCCTAACTCGACTCCCGAGTCCGCATAGGCCACTCACGGGCCCGCATGAGGTATAACCCCGCATCGAGGGTAGCTACTCCTGCATCGCCCCGACTCGCTGTCCGCACGGCCACATGCACCGCATGAGGCATAACCCCGCATACTAACCTCGAACTCTCGTAGCCCGCATAGCCCCTCGACCCGCATTTAGGTATTCTCAATCACGGTCCTGCATCACCGAGTCTACCCCAGACGGAGGCGCCTTAACCCCTGTGATCATCTCAAGAGGCGAGTGATAGTACACTAACATAACAAATTATCTTTAAACAACATAAGCACAACAAGAATACTTTTTCACAAACGCTATAAGACACTAACACACATAGCATCATATCACGTCTACTTATCAAACCATCTTATTATTCTTTCACAATTCAATATAAGTCCGTTATAAACACATAGGCAAATGCTTATTTTATCAATCTTAAGTGGTTATACTTAACTTCCCATAAGGCTAGTATAACTCTTAAGCTTCGCTTAAAACCAATTAGTTCTCTCTCGTTAAAAATGATTCAAGATTCTTTGAAATGCTTTCAGATCTTTATTATTCGTGCTTAAGCCAGGCATCAGCTGTAGTGTTATTCAAAGCTTAAGCCAGGCATTGCCGTAAGTATTATTCAGCTTAAGTCAAAGACATTGCCGTAGTTATATTTTAGTTAACACATGACGCTCACCGCATTATATATATTGTAAAATATCATGCTTTAGAAGAATCACATACCTTCTCAAATAAAACCACCGCCAAGTCAATATGTCGCACGCAGAGTCAACCTATAATAGTCACAAATATCTATCAAAGACTACTCAAGGTCATTCTAAACAGAGGGTTCACAATTCTATGGAAAGTCAAGACTTCCCTACCCATGAGCTATATAAGTTCATCGTGAAAACAAATTCTATGTAAGTACAGCTTGATTATTCTTCTTTAAACCCTTCTACCGTGGTAACACCAATTTATTCTGTGATATTCTTCTAAGTATTTATACTTATTCTTATACTACAACAAAGAAGTATTCTCTAATTCAAAAGAGGGTTAGGATTAGTTACCCTGTAAGCCCAATAATATCCTAGAAAAGTCATACCGAGCAAGGTTTTGCTCCTAAGTTGTATGCTCCATGAAACCTTAGAAGTTCTTCACAACTTCTACTAAGTACTAAGGTATTTGGGCTAGGTATTTTGGGCATTATAACAATACAAGAAGGCAACTTTTCTACCAAGGGAGGGGGTAGGTTTTGGCTAGGCTAGGGGCCTCGCCAAACTTCAGGCAAGAGGGGGTATTCGCCAAGGGCCTTCACAAGGCGGAGGGGGAGGTGTTGGACTAAAAGGCTACAAAGGAGAGGAGAGGATTTTCAAGACTTGAAAGATTTGTGGACGAAGAACTCTTCATCTCTGCGGGTATTTATAGGTCGGGAAGTGGCCAACCAACGGCCAAGATTAAGACAAGTGCAAGGCAAGTGTAGTGAGGATTAACTATACACAAATATCCTACCAACTCCTCGATTTGTGCACAAGGCACAAAAACGTTATCATGAAGTCCAATTCGGCCCAAACGGACGATTTGAAGTCCACCAATCGAGGGTGCCAAGTGTCGCCTCCCGCTGGTCCAAATGTTTCGCCTCTAAAAATCCGCAAAATTAGAAATGGCATAGCCGAATTTACCCTACGAAAGTCGTGGAAACGCTTCGCCGAAACTATTCGCTTTGCGAGTCAGGCCCAAAAAAACGTTTTGCCTAAACTTTAAGGCTAGACTTTTTGTACGTATTCCCTTACGTACGTACTCTGGAAATACGGGGTATAACAGGCTTGTACTTCAATTCAAGTTACACTACCTTCAAAATACTTCAAAAATCTTAACTTAGAAAACAAGTTTCTTAACTTAGGAATCAGGTCTCTTATCTTTAGAATAGTTCAAGAATCAATACTTCCCGAGTCTAGTATTCTATACTTGATCATGTCAAGAAATCCTTGTCTACCTTATTAGGATAAACCATTCATATAACCATTCTTATAACCATTCTTAAGGACACGTGAGTTAAATCTCTAACGCAACCAATTAGACATCCTTAAACAAGTCAAATATATCAAATGACTTCACTTCATTTAAATCACGCACGCTCACCGCATCATACGCTTATAACTACTCATGCTCAAGAGATAGGAAGAGTTCTACATACCTCTTTTGCTTAATCCACTTGCCAAGTCCAATATGCCGTCCGTAGATGTCAACCTATAATGACCATAATACGTCTATTAGCTTCTAGCTTCAACGTAGTATATTCTAATGAAAAGTCCCTTGTTCTACGGGAAATTTGGACAGCACTTCCTTTGTTTCTACTTACTACGCCACCTTTTCAAGGCCAAATTCAATAACCAACGCCACATTTAAGGCTCAATTCATTCAAGAATTATAAGGGATTACACGCCTACTAATACGTAAAATTCCGCCCCACAACAACACAAAAACAAACCAATAATTTCCATGCCAATCTTGGCCAACAATATAACCAATACTAACCCCTTTCAACTCTTTTCCAATCCAACTTCTTAAGTCTAACATGATATCTAGCCCTAGACCTCTTCAACAATTACAATCTCCCTTTACAACATGCGACGACCCTAATCTATTCAAATAAAACACCTGTGCTCAACTCTAAATCACTAAAATATAATGTACCTGTGCTCACATCTATACTACAAAAATATAATGTTCTTTAGCTCATAACCAAGAGAAAGGGGAAACTTTTACCTTAAGGAATAGCCCACAAAAGCCCCTTTTTCTTCCACCTCTTTCCGTCAAAAATCGCCCACCAGCGCTTCCCACAAGTTTACCCACACTTTTCCTTCTTGTCGCCGCTCCAACAATTTCATCTTAGGCTAGGTTTTCTTCAAAAAAATCAAGAGAGAAGGGAGAGGGTTTTTCATGTGAGGGTTTGGGAAGAAAATGGCCAAGTCTTCCAAGACTTGGCCCTAAAATAGGACCACTTCCTGGTCAACATGATGGGAGGGACACTTGTCACCCTCCCATAGGCTTTTAAACAAATAACCCCCGATTTTTGTCTTTTCCCGCAGAAATCCGCGCCGGGCGGCCATGCCAAGGCGCTCCATTTCGTAAAATAATTTCGCATTCCGCTGCCGCTGCCTCAGATTCAGCCAAGGCGCTGAAACCCCGGATCCTCAAGATAACCGCCGCTGCCCTCGCATTCGGCCACGCTGCACTTCGAACCGAAATCGCTCGCCTAGTCACGCACCAAACTTGAAACTTCCATAACTTTTGACTGATGTCCTATCGACGAACGGTTTGTCGCTTGAAACTAGATTTAACGAACCACGCATTAGGCTCTTTAAACACCTCGAAATTCTTAACAACTGGTACAACACTCCAAGGTAAACTCAAAACTGGCCCAACACATGTTTGTCAACTTATCTTAACTCCTTGAATTTACTGGTGTAACATTTTTCCTCTTGAGACATTCGCCCCCGAATGTTCTTTTGGAGTCAATCTAATACCCTCAGATTTTACAATTAATGAAACTTTATTTTGTCGCCATGATCCCGAGATATCGCACTCGCATACCCATCCATCATTATCAACCAAGAAAACAGATCCTGCGGTGCACCAACGCCATTTACTCCCACTCACCGCCTAAAATGCTTCTCTCACCGCACCTCCCACCTACTTCTAGCATACATACATAGTCTCAATGTAATCCATTCATGACACTTAAACATACAACAACTTTATCATGCATACAAGCTCTAAAGGATCAAAATATACCTGAAATCGCATAGGCGGGTAAAAGGACCGCTAAAATCGAATCGCACACGACCGCCGCGCTCGCCGGTGCATGAACATCCCGCCAGCCGCCAAGGCGAAGAACCCGCAATGCACCTAATAGATCGTGATACTCACCGCCACCTGCCTGACAGCCTTCGCCAAACGGCCTCGCTGCCGCAAGCATAGCAAGCTGTCGACCTAGTCCGACATTCCCAAAATGAGCTCTACCACAGTAACCACACCGAGGCAAAGGTGGCCTCCCCTGGCTACTATCCCCAGACATTCGCGAACCCGCACTCAAGCCCCGACTCGCCTCAATATCCTCGGCGGTCAAACCACCCGCCAAGGCCGAATGAGTACTCGCTGGCCGCAATGTAGTCCTAGCTCGCCGAGGCCGCCCGCCAAAATTATCTCAAATCGCTGCCCCGCCTCGGCCGGATCAACTGGCCGGCTCTCTCTCCTATCTCAATCCTCGTGCATAAGCTCGCATCCCGGCAATATCCATCCTCGCCAAGAGCTACCCTGCATACGCGTAACCATATATCGGCCTAGTCCCATCACATACGTGAACTCGTCCGCCATATCCGCCACAATAGTGGGTGCATACCGCCAATGAGTCAAATTCCGTGTTGTACTTCGATGGTTCTCCCATTCGCCTTAACGCTAAGAACCTATCCAAGCCGGCTCTCTCGCCTCGTGAGGCAAGAAGTGATCGAGAAGGATCCCGTGAACTCACCCCAAACACCGGAGGAGCACCCTACCTCTAGACAACACCCACGACTCAAACCACCAACGCAATGTCGCCAGAACCTGTAAGAAGCTAACACAACGACTCGCCTCCGAGGCCCTAAGCACCGTGATAGTCCGCCGCACCGCCGAATTCTCGAGGTCCTCCTCCGACTCAACCATAGAACTCGTGGATTACACCGTAAAGTCCCGATCCTCAAACTATCGGCCAGTGGTTAGCTACCGGCCTCGCCGGCTGCCGCCGCCACAATGCTAGTCAATAATCTGACCGCCTCCGTATCTCGAGTATTCAGCCCGGCCGTGGAGCCGAGGCTCGTACCGAACTTCGTGTTATCGCCGCTCGCCTCTAATATCGCCGGCGTGGCTGATCTCGCCGATCCTCCATAACCTCGTGCATAGTCCGGCCCGATTCTAGAAATCCTCTCGGTACCACTAACAACTCTTGTTGCCGCTTTGCCCTTCGGGCCCCGGTCGCTCCGCGAGGCATAACTGATACATAAGAATAGGTCGAGAGGATTCACTTAGTAGATGTACTCTACCGCACGATTTCGTAGAGAGAAGAATGGAAACAAATCCTAAATGTCTCGCAGCCTCCGATTATAGATGTGGTGCACAACACATCGATAATCAAGACTTACTAGACACCTGGTCAGACACTTTCCGAGGACTAATCGCTCGATACCACTTTTGTCACGACCGACTCAAGCTCGCGATCGGTGCCCTACCCGGGCACCTCAGGTATACATCGAGATATACAATGAACATACATAAACTTAAACAATGAAATAAAATATAGGTCACCGATAAGGCTACCTCCCGATATAAACAAATCCAACAAAGAAGCTACTTCTAAATTTTTTTATAAAGTGACCCACAAGATATGACTACATGCACTCTAAGAGTTTACATAACAATCGTGGACGACAGTGGCCCCGCCATACCCTCGAATGTACAAAAGTCAACGACTTCGTGAACTATACCAAAAACAAAGCCTCCGAGAAACGGAGCTTTCAGAACCAACAGGATCCAACGAAAAGGACGCCAGTTATGTACCTCAACTCGCAGATGAACGCAGCTCAAGGAGGTCAAGATAAAATATGTACCAAATATGCAAATCAGAAGTACAGTAATTTAAATCATAATAGTCAAAAATACAGCGAGACATATATGATAACCAAATTAATAAAGATAATCGCGCTCATCAAGCTGAAGTAATGAAAGTCGGCTTTACCTTATACACTGCCTCAACATATGAACCATAGTCACACCGTGGCTATGAACCCCACTTCAAATATCCAAGCGCCGTGATTCCCATCACCGCCGACCGCTAGGTGTAGAATCTAACTCTATGACGCGCCTGCGGCATCCTTCCTCACCGCTTCTGCAGACACAAATCTAACCATGTATATAACTATATCCTCTCGCCTGATCTCTCACCGCCGACACCATAAAAGTAAATACAACCACGTGACGCGCCTGGCATCCTACCTCACCGCCGCGCACACATACACAATACATACATATATACATATATCATGCCCGTGGAATCCTCATCTCGTACATGACTTCACGAGGTGTTCCTCGATCGCGGTAGCAAATCCACTGAAACCAGTGGTATAACGATCTGGGGGTTTACCCTCATTTATACTCTTACCCTCAAACTACATGCCCTAATCCTCATCGTAAGCATGTCCTCGATGATACCCGTGAATCCCACATCACCGATTTCAGATGTCCCAGAACTCATACTAAGACCATGGAAACATACCCGTGGAATCCCACATCACCGCCAGACGCCCAAGTAAACTCATACTATGACCAGGAGCATACCCGTGGAATCCCACATCACCGCTTGCACGTCCCAGAGACTCATATGAGGCAATGGAGGCATACCCGTGGAATCCTCCATCACTGACGGTACGTCCAAGTAAGCTCCTAACTTCTTTAGACTTTCATTAACATACAAAATGGATCTCATTTTACGACCTTAGGCACTTTCTGTTATACCCCGTATTTCCAGAGTATGTACGTAAGGACGTACGTAGAAAATTTTTGAAGTGTAAAGTGGCTTGGCCGAATTTATTTTGTTCACAACACCCGTTTAGAGTCGTTGACTAAACGCTTTCACACTTTCGTAGGGAATTTCCTACCATGTCATTTTTAATTTTGCGGATTTTTCCGAGAGACGAAACATTTTAGATCAACGCAGAGGCGACACTTGTCACCCTCTCATTGATGGAGCGCGGTTGGCTTGGACGATTTGGTGACAATTTTGTCAAGTAGTAGGTAGGATATTTTGTGTGTTAGTTAGGTGCACTTGGAAAGATCTTGGCCCTACACTTGCTATGCACTTGGCATGATTCGCCATTGGTTGGCCTTTGCTAGACCTATAAATACCTCGAAGACTTCTTCATCTATTCCAAATATTTCCTAAGTGTTAAAAATCCTCCCTCCCTTTGTGGTGTTTTCGCCCAACACCCTCTCCCCCTTTGAGTTGGCACTTTGGCCGAGATCCCCTCCCCACCCCTTGGTCGAGAGTACCCCCTAGTGGGTAGGCCGAGGCATACACCCCCTTGTGGTGTTGCCTCAGATATACCCCCTCTGGTAGAAATACTCTCAAAAGTATCATATAATGCCCAAATTACCTTAGCCAGATACCTTGTTGTATTCTAAGGTTATACCTATACGAAAAGCCCGTAAAATACTATTATACTCCCGCTACCACCAAACCGAAACCCTAAGGAAAATCTCCATGGTTAGTTGGAGTAGTATGTGGTTGGTTAGAACTTCTAAGGGTAGTTTGGAGCTGGTCGAGCGCACGGAGTCGAGCTAAACGATTGCCCAGATCGACTTTATACTGATAATTATGGGCTTATCGAGGTAAATATCTTGTCCTCTATTGTGATTGAAATTACATATTGTTAGAATATATAGTTGAAGTATACTATATATAGAATCAACGTAGTTATCGCAATGTTTGGACTTAAGCCCAATAATAAGAAATCTTTTCAAAGAAGAGTATCGAATCGCTTTTACATAGGATCAGACATGAGACTTGTGTAGCTTTTCGTGAGGTAGAATTGTGCACGCCCTGTTAGATGTATGAACCCCTCGTTGGCTTCGATAGCCACCCGATAGAGAGGAGATTTACGCCATGGGGAGGTGCCGAATTTTCTGAATGTTCTACGTTAAGATCTAGATTTAAATAGCGCCTTGTAATAAGCGCCAGGGCCTTATAGGTCAAGTACTACGTGGGCGCGATCTACTTGGCTGGAGAGCCGACTTGGAAGTACTGAGCGCTTTGCTATTAGTCGATACTCGCCGCGAGGTATGTGAACCTCTTCCTATCTCTTCTAGCATGATACGTGTGTAACTATGTAGTACGGTAGACGCATATGTGTTAAATGTATTTGATTGGTCTAAAACATAAAGTGTTATAACGCTTTACGGAAGTTGGTTATAATAAACTTTACGTTGGTACAAAATACTTATGGTCTTTAAAAGGTAATCGATTTGAACTATAACCGCTTGTTATGTGTTAATAAAGAATTTGAAGTATTTCAAAAGATTTTTGAATCATTTTGAAAGAAGAAGTAATACTTGGTTTTTGAAAACTTAAGAGTTATACTAGCTTTACGGGAAGTTAGTATAACGCTTAAGAATGTTTTATCGATTTCGAAATCGAACGTATCGACAAACCATCGCAAATAATAAAAGGAAATGTTTTGACTAATTAAGTATTATTAAAACCAAGAGAAACTTCCATCCGCATGTAAGCTAAGACAGACAAATGATATTTCCTAGATCACTACTGTAATAAGATTGTTATAAATAAGAATATCCTACTCACATATAAGGCTTATGTTTCTCGATTGTTTAAAAGAGAATTATATTCTTAAATGAATAAGACTATGAATTTAAACCTTTCTAAAATAAGAAACGTGAACATTTGAAATTAGGCAAACTCGACGCTTGGAAAATAATGTTGTTACTTGATTTTACAAAGGTAAATGTTTTGGTTTAATTAAAAAGATAAATACTCTATTTTATACTACGTATCAGGTGACTTATGTGAAAGCAACGGATCTTTTAAAAGATTTAATGTATGAAGTACTCTAGGATAGATAACCCGAACTTGTTAGCATAAAGTACCTGTGAATAACTTGATCGGTTGGTTCGAGATAGCCTTGTAAATACTTTCTTGTTGATGGATAAGTAAACACGTTAGGATGCTACCAGGTTAGTATCTCGTGTGATTGTGATGTAAGTGGGGTCATTCTTGTCAGGCTTACGCTGTTAAACGTTAAGCCTGCAGATCATATTGTATCACATACCCTTCGACTTATTATACCGGTGGCTCGCCACCCGACGCGGTCTATACGCCTACGCGGTCCTCGTGACTACGCGAGCGCCAGAGCTCCAGGATTGATCATTCCGGTGTTTAGCCCGACGCGGGGATTCCTACGCGGTCCGCTGAGACTATGCGGTCTTTGAGACTACGCTGGTCGCGGAGCCAGCGCGATACCGGTTAAGCCGCTCGACGCGGTATACCTCAGCGGTGGGGACCATGATTCGAGGGATACCTCACGCGGTCCGTGTGACCCATGCGCGAGTCGCGAGAGTTCCAGAATAGACGCCAGCCGATATCGCGCGAAAGGCCGCCTTCGACATGCGCGGTCTAGAAAGACCTCAGGATACGCTTTATGGTATTTGTGGTACCGGGGTCTTAGTAGCTGGCCATGCCTTCGCATTTACCCCGCACGGTTTTATTGTGATGACTTTCGGGGCGTGAGTCCTCGACTTGACATGATCGCTTATTGTGAATCGTAGTTTGCTATCATACACGCCTCGCTTTTATAGACTACTATGATTTCATTTACGATTTTCGCCACATACTGTAATTGCCAGATCGACTTCGGGCCGCGTCACGCCGCAGAAAAGGTACACCGCCGCCGATCCTCGCCTAGTGGTCACAGTCATTGGGAAAGCCCGCTTATCCGAGGCTTATCACGTATAGTCCCCTCGCTGTAGGTATTTACATTCGTGGTATGGCGGCCCCGTCCCGCCTATCATTGTCGTATCATTTCTGAGGTCCGTAGCATCGCAGGCGTGGTTTGTAAAAAGGATTAAACTGCTCATGTTGAAAAGGTTGTTATTTATATATACGCCGAAAGGCAAGTTTTTCTCGATTATTGTTTCATATTTCATAATATGTCTCAGATCGCTTTATGTTCCGCTGACACTGATGTTGTATCACTAGGTGCCCGGTAAGGCACTACCACGCCCCGAACGGTCGTGACAAAAGTGGTATCGAGCGCTTAATCCTGAAAGTGTCTACATACCGCATCCAGCAGAGTTCTGACATTATCGCTGTTGTGCACCACACCAATAATCGTGAGGCTATAGGTATTTAGGATTGGTTTCTATTCTTCTCACTCGAGATCGCGCCTTAGAGTCGTGTTGTAAGTCGACCCTCCGACAAATTATTTCCTTATCGCTATGCCTCCGCATGTGGCAACCCGCCCAGTGAGGCGCGCAATGGCGGAGTCGCGAGTAGAGTTCAGAGGTGGCGCGGCTCAGCCCAACCATTACCTAGGTAGTGCTACATTCGGGAGTTCTCGCGACGCCACTAGCCCCAGCAGAAGTTTAGCACGGCGCGCAGCCTCATCGCGCCATGATATTTGAACCTTCAGCCCGCACCGAACAATGAGTATAGAGTATACCGATGTACCGCGAGTCTTGATGAATATCAACGGTAAGGTTGTGCAAGAGTAAGTTCTTCGCTAGGCTCGAGCACGGCTCGTGTACGCCACGCGCAGCAGCCGAAACGTAGAGATCGACGGTTAACAAAGCGACGCCAGGCGGGCCAGAGCAGCGTCCTTTAGTAATTTTCGAGGCGAGTCGCCACCACAGATTAGATATGCACCTCCGCCAGCGCAGTGGTCTTCCACGGATTTCGTGACGCTCGTACGCAGAGTTGGTCGTAACCTGTGGCTTCCGCTCATTGGCAGCGATGCACGCCATCCCGGAATGTCGCTTTGTCGGGTACTTGCATACCGCGCCGCCGTGCCATGGTCGGAGAGTGTCCTCGTAGAGGACTTAGCCTTCGTGATCGCGGGTAGTTCGTCATCTTCCTTAGCTGCGCTCTACGGGCAGTTTGATTAGAACGACTCAGCGGAGGAAGAAGAGATATAGATATATCTTTAACCCTCTAGAGATCGTGATGTGTGATAAGCGAGTATACCTTAAGTGCTATGTTCGATAGCAAGGTGTTAGTCGTGATTAGATCATGGTTGTTTAACCGAGTAAGATTTTGGGGGATAGAGGCGCGAGCCTTAGAGCTTTTACGTAAAGACCTTAGAGGCAGGCCATCTCAGAAAAGGTGTAGTGTTATGTTTGACCTTTATCTAAGTGCATAGCACGTGAGTTATGCTGGGATAGTCCCTAGTAGCGTGGAATGAAAGCGGGTAGTTGAGCTAAGAAGACCGCTAGGTTTTCAAACGCGATTAGTGAGATTGTTCCGGACGGAGCTAGTATCGCTACGCGCTGCGTGCCTGCCGAGGCCACGCCGCGTCAACCCGCTGTAGGTTTGCGCGGGTCGTCCGCGTGGTCCCGCCAGTGTTAGGGCTGCGAGGGTGTTAGGCCCAAGTTTAGTTAACCAAACCGACGCAGTTCGCGGACGCGCTCGACCAGTGGTCGCCGACGGGGCAGCCCATCGTGTTCTTCGGTCGACCGCTTACTACAGTTGTGTTATCCGAAAGGTTGAAAGGTCGCACGGTGTCTACCTTCACCTTATGTCGCATGTCAAGCCCGTGTCAGGGCTATTTTTCGCTTTCTAAAAGTTTTACTGTGCAAGGATAGAACTCAGCGTAGTCTCGAATCACATTCGCCTCGTGCCGTTGTTCGATTTCGTGGATAGTTGCGGCGAGTGTTGTCTCCTCGCTAGCCGAGTTGTTTAAGCTACCATTTCGTTGTTCTGATATTGCCTTACGGCCTTGTAAGGGCGGCTGTGTAAGTTATCTGCCGATTGGTTCGATGTTGGCGTTCGCATACTTGGTTCAGCTTGTTCCAAAGATCGTGGATAGTGAGAAGTTTGTCTAGAAGAAGTTCCGCAGCTCGAGAAATCGTATGATAATCGCGACGACGCTTAGAGTTCGTGCCGACGGCCGGTCTTCAAGGTACCACCCCTGGGTCAGCGACGAGTTTTGGAAAGCAGGGAACTTAGCCCGAAAGTTACTTTGGGCCTTGTGAGTTCATGTGAAGGATAGGCCGTTGCTTATATGTTAGCATTTGCCGTCCGACGTAGGAGGAAGGCGTCCGGCCTTTCAGATTGCGGATGTTCGGGAAGTATCGAGATCCATCCAGAGTGTTCCCGCTAATGACGACCACGTTAGAGATAGTAACCCGAGTTTTGGAACCAAGCAGGTCGAATGGTAGGAGTTCGAGTGTACGACAAATCTTGGATCGACGCATCCGCATCATTTGTCGGGTCGCCGAGCGAACCTCGCGCAAAGTGACAAAAGTGGTATCATTTCTTTTGTAAAGAGGCGTGCGAATAAGTATATTTTAGACCGAGAGAGGTGTTATGGTGATGTTAGATGTTATACCCGCATTTGGTATGTATGTGAGGACGCGCGCATTTAGAATACGGCATGTAAATTTTGGAAAGAAAGAAAGATGTGATTTTTCGACTAAAAGTTTCCGGTTTTTGTGAAGAAAAGGTTCGTTAACGGGAATTGGATTCTGATTTGGTATTTGGACTTCTGGATAATTTTTGGGCTTATCGAGGTAATGATCTACGTCCCCTATCAGAATTGGATATTACATGTCAGAGTAGTTATACTTGAGTATATTATATCAAGGATGATTATAAAGGTTTGAATCAGATTTACATCGACTGCATTTACGAGACTCTGGTAGTATTATTGTGAAGCATTGAACACGCCCGCTAGACGGTAATCCCCGGGAGTTGTTGGCCCGGTAGCGCCCGTAAGCGAGGAGATTTATGTGATAATGGGAGGTGTCCAAATTTCGTAGAATAAGGAATCTTGTGTTTAGAATATTCTACTGAGAGTGCTAGAAGTTGATTTATATATTATGGTTGTTATAGTGGATCTTTCTACGCGCGACATACTTGACTTGGCTTGTGGTTTGCTAAAGGTATGTGATTCTTCCTATACTCGAGCATGATTGTCAGGAACTATATAGTACGGTAGACGCACGTGTGAAACGATTTTTGTTTGTTTTAAAACATAAAGTGTTATAATGGCTTTATGGGAAGTTAGTTATAACGACTTTATGAAGATAAAAGAAAGATTTGGTTTTGATAAAGAAACGACTTGATTTTGAAAGTTAAGAGACTTGATCTTGAAAGATAAGAGACTTGACTTATAACGACTTGTTTTCGGAAAAAGAGAAGTAACTTGATTTAAGTATAGGTTACTTGTTTTGAAAAGAGTAAGTTATTTGGGTTTTAAAAGAGTATACTTGATGTTGTTCTAAAAGAAAAGCACTTGGTTTATAAAGTATGTAGTACTTGATTTTAAAAGCCTTGTAAAGATTTTTACGGGTGAAGTAATTTGGTTTTAAAAGTAAAACGTGTTTTCTTTATATACTATGAGTATTAGTATCACGTGGCTTTTACATAGAAAGAGGTCTTTTGAAAGCAGGAAAGTATGTAGTATTTTGGGTTTGAAACCCGATTGTTGATTAAAATGAATGTACGTTAAACTTGCCTATGCTTGTTGTGATAGTCTTGACGTGCGTTGTTTTGTTGATGTGCCGCGACTCTCGGAGGGCCGCTATCGATTGATTGATCGACATACCGACGCCGGGTGGTCCACGAAGATGCGCCCACTTTGAGTATCGACCGTTGTTTCAGATCGCGTGACTCTCCGAGGGCCATTATCCGATTATTTCCGACACGCCGGCGTGACGGATGTTCCACGCATGCGCCCGCAGGGATGGTTTCATGGCCATGACTTCCGAGGTAAGACGGGCACGCGGTCATCGCGAGGTTCGCATCATAGTCCACGGACCGCTAATCCACGAAGCTTGCCGCGCGACGAGCGATCACGCTTGGTTTGTACGCGTGGTTCGTGTACACTTTAGATACTTGTTCGCCATTTTCTCGCACCGTAGCCTCGTAGATAGCTTAAGATACTTGCCTCGGTCATATCTTCGTGAGACGTAGGCTATCAGACGTTAGCTTAAGATACTTGCCTCGCCGCGCTGGCTAGCTTTGACTGGTAGCTGGCTTCGCATCTCGCCCGTGATGGATATGACTAGCTTTGACCGTAGTTGGCTATTCTACTGCCCGACGGTTTTGATGACGCAGTGATCTAGTGTTCGTGTTCACATACGGGTGTTGTTTTACATCATGTAACACGGCATGAGGAACGAGTTCCACGGCATCGAGTGGTATTACGGGCGAGACCCATAATTATGCGCGAGTGATTATTCGGGGATACGCGCCCTTACTTGACATAATCACACTTATGGCGAAATGGTTTTATAAAATGATGAAATGTGATTTCATTACAGATTTTCGCCACATACTGTACTGCAGATCGACTCTCCTTCTGGCCGAGCGATAAAGAGGCTGTGAGCTCTACCACGAATGCACCTAACCGTGGCTCTCCGTATGGCACGCCCCGGTAGCGTCCAAACCTCGTGGATCGCAGCCCTGGCACCATTTGTCGGGTCGCTTGAGCAAGGCTCGCACAAAGTGACAAAGTGGTATCGCAGCGCTTAATCCTGAAAGTGTCTACGCATCGCGTCCAGTAGTCTTGATTATCGCGCGCGTGCACCACATCTATAATCGTGAGGTCAGCAGGACATTTAGGATTGGTTTCATTCTTCTCACTGAGATCGTGCCTTAGAGCGACGTTGTAAGTCGACTCTTCCGACGTGTTCTTTCTCGCGCCATGCCTCCGCAAGGCAACCCGCCTGCAAGGCGGCAAGGCAGCCGGAGCCGCTAGGACACAGAGAGTACGAGGCGCAGTCTGGCCATTACCCGAGATAGTTCTTCGACGGCGAGTTTTGCGACGCCAAAATTTCAAAGAGAGGTTAGAGCCGCAGCAGCTGGTCGCAGAGACCACGCACTGAGCCTCCACCCTACACCGAGCAGAGGAGACGGGTTACAAGCGAGATGGCCCGCCATCGCCGTGATCGTGCCGACACGGCGAGAGGCCGGATGCAGCAGCCCAGCCCAAAGAGCCCGTAGTTCATCCCGCATCGGATAGCTCGAGGCTACGGATTTTCGAGTTGTATTCCGCCGCAGTTCTACGGTCGAGGCCCGAGGATGATCCGCAGGAGTTCATCCGCTGGCCAGAGGATCATGCGAGTGATCAAGGCTTCGAGACCGAGTCCGTGATTTTCGGTTCGCATCGGCCGCGTGATACCGCAATGATCGTTTGATTCACGGAGCCGCCCCGGGAGCATGCGCCTCACTGCTTTGGGACGAGTTCTCGAGGCATTTCACCATTTCGCCGCGCACGGCGAGGGCACGCCGGCTGTGCTTCACGCCGAGATGCGAGGACGCAGCCGGGAGTACAACGAGTTCGACTCGCCGCTCGATATGTCCCTCGCTAGTAGCTAATATGGAGGACAGAGTGCACCGCCACGCCACAGGCTTGACGACTACTTGGCGTAGTCTTGTTCGTATCGTCACCGCACGACATCGCCCGCACGCAGCTCATGACTAGTGGTGCGAGGCACGGAGAGACCGACTGATTGACCAATATCGCTAGAAGAGGCCGTGACAGCAGGTCCTTGGTAACTTTCAAGGCGGACCGCCTCAAGAAGACTAGTTATACGCCGCCAAGACAGAGTGGTCCTCTGCGCCTTCGTGGCCTCCAGAGTATTCAGGAGCAGCCGTGGCTCCATGGTTCTGTGTTTTCAGAGTCGGGTGCTGGCTGCAGGAAGCCACCCGACCTAAGTGTAACTAACATGGTAAACCCCATTCGGGGAGTGTCGAGGACTTGTTTTACATGGACTGGGCCATTTTATGAAATTGTCCTACCGCAGGTAGCGGATGTCGAGACTCACCTGGATCTGTCATGGTTCTTCGCCTCGATAACAGTGGTGTTCGATATCAAAGCCGTGGGTCGTGGTGGAAGTTCCCATTATAGCGGTCCTTGAAATCGCCATTTGTTTTTGTGATATCGTATATCCTCGACCTCTAAGAGACTAGTATGCATTTGTATTAAGATAAGTATATTTTTTTATTATTATGCTCGATAGCATTATGTCAGCGTGATAATTCCACGGGTAGTGTAAGATGGAAGTGGTAGCTTTCATGACGTGAATTAGTAAGATTGTTCCGATCGTGGAACGAGTTCGGGCGCCGATAATGGTCGGGTCGAGGCTAAGTCGCGTCAACCCGCAGCCCTGAATGAGCGGCCGTTCGAGGTGAACCCACGCGGTAGGGTCACGAGGGTGCTAGGCCCAAGTTTAGGTAACCATCGATGAGTTCGTGGACGCTCGACCAGAATCGGATCGTGAAGGCCGAGATAGGCCTTAGAGTAAATCGCTAGTAGAGCTATTGTGAGATTAGAAATGATTTCTCGTTAGCTTGGATTTGTATGTTACTATGGCTATCGATGGCGTGATTGGTTTCGTAAGTATAGTAGTGAAGACTATACCGCACACGCTTGATTAGAGGCGTAGGGAACATTCTGACGAATGTTTCTATGGGAAGAATGTTATACCTGCACTTCCGTACGATGTGAGGACGCAGCACAGAATACGGCGTAAATTTTGGAAAGAAAGAAAGATGTGATTTTTCGACTAAAAGTTTCCGCTTTTGTGAAGAAAAAGGTTCGTTAACGGGAATTCGATTCCCGATTTGGTATTTGGACTTCTTGGATAATTTTGGGCTTATCGAGGTAATGATCTACGTCCCCTATTGTAATTTGATATTACATGTCAGAGTAGTTATACTTGAGTATATTATATCGAAGGATGATTATAAAGGTTTGAATCAGATTTACATCGACTGCATTTACAGACTCGTAGTATTATTGTGAAGAATTGAACACGCCCGGCTAGACGGTAATCCTCGAGTTGTTGGCCCGTAGCGGCCCGTAAGGAGGAGATTTATGTGATAGCGGGGAGGTGTCACAAATTTCGTAATAAGGAATCTGGTGTTTAGAATATTCTACGAGAGTGCTAGAAGTTGATTTATATATTATGGTTGTTATAAAGGATCTTTCACGCCACGCATACTTGACTTGGCTTGTGGTTTAAGCCAAAGGTATGTGATTCTTCCTATACTGAGCACGATTGTTGTGGAACTATATAGTACTGCAGATTTACGCAGTGAAACGATTTTTGTTTGTTTTAAAACATAAAGTGTTATAATGGCTTTACGGGAAGTTAGTTATAACGACTTTATGAAGATAAAAGAAAGATTTGGTTTTGACAAGAAACGACTTGATTTTGAAAGTTAAGAGACTTGATCTTGAAAGATAAGAGACTTGACTTATAACGACTTGTTTTAAAAGGAGAAGTAACTTGATTTAAGTATAGGTTACTTGTTTTGAAAAGAGTAAGTTAATTGGTTTTAAAAAGAGTATACTTGATGTTGTTCTAAAAGAAAAGCACTTGGTTTATAAAGCATGTAGTACTTGATTTTAAAAGCCTTGTAAAGATTTTTACGAAGGTGAAGTAATTTGGTTTTAAAAGTAAAACGGTTTTCTTTATATACTATGAGTATTAGTATCACGTGGCTTTTACATAGAAAGAGGTCTTTTGTTAGGAAAGATGTAGTATTTTGGGTTTGAAACCCGATTGTCGATTAAATGAATGTATGTTAAACTTGCCTACGCTTGTTGTGATAGTCTTTGATGTGCAAGTGTTTTGTTGATGTGTCGCCGTGACTCGAGGCCATTATCCGATTGATTGATCGACCGACATACCGACGCTCAGTGGTCCACGAGTACGCTGGCCCACTTTGAGTATCGATCGTTGTTTCGCATCGCCGCGACTCTCCGAGGGCCGCTATCCGATTTATTTCCTCGGGACACGCCGCGTGACGGATGTTCCACGCACGCGCCCGCAGGATGGTTTCGGCCATGACTTCCGAGGTGCACGCCGGCACGCGGTCATCGCGAGGTTCAGATCATAGTCCACGGACCGCTAATCCACGGCTTGCCGCGCGACGAGCGATCACGCTTGGTTTGTACGCGTTCGTGTACACTTTAGATACTTGTTCGTCATTTTCTCGTACCCAGAGCCTCCGTAGATAGCTTAAGATACTTGCCTCGCCATATCTTGCGAGACGGTAGGCTATCAGACGTTAGCTTAAGATACTTGCCTCGCCACATGGCTAGCTTTTGGACCGGTAGTCGCTTCCGCATTCGCCCGTGATGGATATGACTAGCTTGACCGGTAGTTGGCTATTCTACTCGCCCGACGGTTTTGATGACGCAGCGTGATCTAGTGTTCGTGTTCACATACGGGTGTTGTTTACATCATGTATCGCGGCATGAGGAATGAGTTCCACTGCACGAGTGGTATTACGGGCGCGAGACCCATAATTATGCGAGTGATTATTCTGGGATACGCGCCCCTTACTTGACATAATCACTTATGGCGAAATGGTTTTATAAATGATGAAATGTGATTTCATTACGCATTTTCGCCACATACTGTACTGCCAGATCGACCTCCTTCGGGCCGCTCACGCCGCAGTGTAGGTATACCGCTGGTCGATCCTCGCCATAGATCGCAGCTCAGTTGGAAGCTCTGCTCTCCGAGGCTTATCTTTTGTATAGTCCGCTATCAGAGGTACTTGTATATCTGTGGTACGGCGGCCCCGTCCCGCCATAGTTGTCAGATATCTTAGAGGTCCAGAGCAATCACAGGTGGTTTGTAAAAAGGATAACTGTCGGTTTTATGATATATACCAAGGCAACCATTGTTGGCCTGCTTATTTATTTATGTCTCTCATTTCACGGTAAAGTTTTTATTTCCGCCGGTTTTCTCGATGTCAGATCACTAGTGGTGCCCGGTAAGGCACCGCGACGCCCGTTTCGGTCGTCACATTAGAGGTGTTTCTCGACTGGAGGTGTTGTTTTGCGCAAGTTGGTTCCGTACTACGCGCGTGATTGTTTTCGTAAGTATAGCAATGAGGACTATACCGCCGCTTGTTTTGAGATTCTGTAAGGAACATTCGGACGCATGTTTCTGAGGGAGAATGTTATACCGTATTTCCAGAGTATGTACGTAAGACGACGAGAAAATTTTGAAGTGTAAAGTGGTCGCGAATTTATTTTGTTCACAACACCCGCTTAGAGTCGCTTCGACTAAACGCTTTCACGCCTTCGTAGGGAATTTCCGCCATGTCATTTTTAATTTTGCGGATTTTTCCGAGAGACGAACATTTTAGACCAACGGTAGGGCGACACTTGTCACCCTCTCATTGATGGAGGGCGGTTGGTTTGGACGATTTGGTGACAATTTTGTCAAGTAGTAGGTGATATTTTGCGTGTTAGTCGTTAGTGCACTTGGCAAGATTCGCCCTACACTTGCTATGCACTTGGCATGATTCGCCATCGGTTCGCCTTTGCTAGACCTATAAATACCCCCTTGGAAGACTTCTTCATCCATTCCAAATATTTCCTAAGTGTTAAAAATCCTCCTCCCTTTGTGGTGTTTTCGCCCAACACCCCTCTCCCCTTTGAGTCGCACTTTGGCCGAGAGCCCTCCCCACCCTCGCCGAGAGTACCCCTAGTGGCAGTAGGCCGAGGGGTATACACCCCCCTTGTGGTGTTGCCTCGTCTAGACCCCCCCTCTTGGTAGAAATACTCTCAAAAGTATTGTGATAAGGCCCAAAGTACCTTCGCCGTATACCTTGGTGTATTCTAAGGTTAGACCGATACGACAAGCCCAGAAAATACTATTATACTCCCGCTACCACCAAACCGAAACCCTAAGGAAAATCTCCATGGTTAGTCGGAGTAGTATGTAGGTTGGTTAGAACTTCTGGGTAGTTTGGAGCGGGTTCGAGCGCACTGAGTCGAGCTAAACGATTGCCCAGATCGACTTTATACTGATAATTACGGGCTTATCGAGGTAAATATCTTGTCCTCTATTGTGATTGAAATTACATATTGTTAGAATATATAGTCAAGCATACTATATATAGAATCGAACGTAGTTATCGCAATGTCTTTGGACTTAAGCCCAATAATAAGAAATCTTTTCAAAGAAGAGTATCGAATCGTTTTTACATAGATCAGACATAGAGACTTGTGTAGCTTTTCGTGAGGTAGAATTGTGCACGCCCAGCTAGATGTATTTAACCCCCGGTTGGCTTGATAGCCGCCCCGATAGAGAGGAGATTTACGCCGCCATGGGGAGGTGCCGAATTTTCTAATGTTCTACGTTAAGATCTAGATTTTAATAAGTCACCGTGGCCTTATAGGTCAAGTACTACGCAGGCGCGATCTACTTGGCTTAAGGAGTAGCCGACTGGAAGTACTTGAGCGCTTTGCTATTAGTCGATACTCGCCGCGAGGTACGTGAACCTCTTCCTATCTCTTCTAGCATGATACGTGTAACTATGTACGTAGACGCATACGTGTTAAATGTATTTGATTGTCTAAAACATAAAGTGTTATAACGCTTTATGGGAAGTTGGTTATAATCCTTTATGTTGGTACTAAAATACTTGGGTCTTTAAAAGGTAAATCGATTTGAACTATAATCGCTTGTTATGTGTTAATAAAGAATTTGAAGTATTTCAAAAGATTTTTGAATCATTTTGAAAGAAGAAGTAATACTTGGTTTTTGAAAACTTAAGAGTTATACTAGCTTTATGGGAAGTTAGGTATAACTACTTAAGAATGTTTTACCGATTTCGAAATCGAACGTATCGACAAACCATCGCAGTTAATAAAAGGAAATGTTTTGACTAATTAAGTATTATTAAAACCAAGAGAAACTTCCATCCGCATAAGCTAAGATTAGACAAAATGATATTTCCTAGATCACACGTCAGAATAAGATTGTTATAAACAAGAATATCCTACTCACATATAAGGCTTATGTTTCTCGATTGTTTAAAAGAGAATTATATTCTTAAACGAATAAGACTATGAACTACTTAAACCTTTCTAAAATAAGAAACGTGAACATTTGAAATTAGGCAAACTCGACGCTTGGAAAATAATGTTGTTACTTGATTTTACAAAGGTAAATGTTTTGGTTTAATTAAAAAGATACTACCTATTTTATACTACTGTATCAGGTGACTTATGTGAAAGCAACGGATCTTTTAAAAGATTTAATGTATGAAGTACTCTGTGATAGATACCCGAACTTGTTAGCATAAAGTACCTGTGAATAACTTGATTGTGTTGGCTCGAGATAGCCTTGTAAATACTTTCTTGTTGATGATAAGTAAACATGTTAGATGCTACTTGTTAGTATCTCGTGTGATCGTGATGTGGGGTCATTCTTGTCAGGCTTACGTTGTTAAACGTTAAGCCCACAGATCGTTATTGTATCACATACCCTTTGACTTATTATACCGAGGGCTTGCCACCCTTGACGCGGTCTATACGCCTACGCGGTCCTCGTGACTACGCGAGCGCAGAGCTCCGGGATTGATCATTCCGGTGTTTAGCCCGACGCGGGGATTCCCTGCGCGTCCGCTGAGACTATGCGCGTCTTTGAGACTATGCGGTCGCGGAGCCTAGGCGGATACCGGGTTAAGTCGCTCGACGCGGGGTATACCTCAAAGCGGTCCGGGACCACGATTCGAGGATACCTCACGCTGGTCCGCGTGACCCATGCGAGTCGCGAGAGTTCCAGAATAGACGCCAGCGATACCGCGCGCAGCGGCCTTCGATTACGTGGTGCGGTCTAGAAAGACCTTGTGATACGCTTTATGGCATTTGTGGTAATCGGGTCTTAGTAGTCGCCATGCCTTCGCATTTCTGCCCCGCATTTTTTATCGCGATGACTTTGGCGCGAGTCCTCGACTTGAGACGATCGCTATTGTGAATCAGAGTTTGCTATCATACATGTCTCTCGCTTATAGACTACTATGATTTCATTTACGTGATTTTCGCCACATACTTGGTACCGTTGTATCGACCTTCGGGGCCGCGCTCATGCCGCAGAAAGGTACACCGCCGCCGATCTCGCCTTAGGTCATAGCCAGCTGGGAAAGCTCGCTTTCTCCGAGGCTTATCAAGGGTATAGTCCCCGCTGCAGGTATTTACATTCAGGTATGGCCCCGTCCCGCCATCGTTGTCGTATCATTTCTTAGAGGTCCGTAGTAACTGCCAAGTGTGGTTTGTAAAAAGGATTAAACTGTTCATGTTGAAAAGGTTGTTATTTATATATATGCCGAAAGGCAAGTTTTTCTCAGATTATTGTTTCATATTTCATAATATGTCTTGTATCGTTTTATGTTCCGCTGATTACTCTGATGTTGTATCACTAGGGTTCCCGGGGTAAGGCACCAGTCACGGGCCCCGGAACGGGTCGTGACACTTTCCATATCCCTTAACAAGTCCTGGGAAAATCCAACCCAAAGTACTATGTGTTTCTATTCCTTCCAAGATCCCTTTTCAACATAAGACCCCAAGATACTAACACCCGTAGTATCAAGGCTTGCCTACATTTCAAACAAGTCACTATACTATTAGAAATATGCTTCGGCTTCTAACTCAAGTGACCCTCATTTTAAACTTTAAGCAATTGATGCCTTTAAATCGAATTGCCTTTCTTAGTATCCATTCTTTTATCTAGGCTTACCTTATTCGAGAAAAAACCATTTCTTTAAGCTTCCATAAAGTTATTATAACCAACTTCCCATAAAGCCGTTATACTAACTTTATGCTTTAGAACCAAGACATCCTTATCCTCCCATAAAGCCGTCATAACTAACTTCCCATAAAGCCGTTATAACTCTTTATGTCTTAGACCACTTTGCTCTCTCTATAACCAAGAGGCTTGTACTTCAATTCAAGTTACACTACCTTCAAAATACTTCAAAAATCTTAACTTAGAAAACAAGTTTCTTAACTTAGGAATCAGGTCTCTTATCTTTAGAATAGTTCAAGAATCAATACTTCCCGAGTCTAGTATTCTATACTTGATCATGTCAAGAAATCATTGTCTACCTTATTAGGATAAACCATTCATATAACCATTCTTATAACCATTCTTATAACCATTCTTATAACCATTCTTAAGGACACGTGAGTTAAATCTCTAACGCAACCAATTAGACATCCTTAAAACAAGTCAAATATATCAAATGACTTCACTTCATTTAAATCACGTGACGCTCACCGCACTACTACGCTTATAACTACTCATGCTCAAGAGATAGGAAGAGTTCTACATACCTCTTTGCTTAATCCACTTGCCAAGTCCAATATGTCGTCTCAGATGTCACGACCAAATCGCCCGGATCGTGCCTTACCCCTGCACCCTAAAGTGACACAACATCGCAGTAATCACGAACATAAAACACATACATGAAATGGTTGTATACAAACAAGAATTGAGGAAAACTTGCCTTTCGCAGATATAAATAACAACTTTACAAATGAACAGCTTTAATCTTTTTACAAACCCCGCCACAACAAAGATTACTGCACTTAAGAATGATATGACAACAACGGCGACAGTGGCCCCGCCAAACCCCGAATGTAAACACTTACTACGACAGGGACTATACCATCGATAAGCCTCCGAGAAACGGAGCTTCCCAAACGCCGAATCGCGACTCGAGAGCTAGGATCAACGATCGCGTACTTCAACTCGCGCATGAACGCAGCCTCAAGGAGGTCAAGACAACAGTACCGAGTATGCAAACTAAAAATATCAGAATGAAATCATAATAGTCTATAAAGCAGAGACATGTATGATAACCAAACTACGCTTTACAATAACTAAGCAAATATATCAAGTCGTGACTCACGCCTCAAGTCATCACAAAGAACATAATAAAGGTCTCACGCCCACAACATCAATCGCGCTCGTGGACACATTCCTCACCGCCAGCTTTATGATATAAAAGTTCCAAGTAACACACATGAACACCGTGTCCCACCTGCGCTATAATAACACCGCACGGTAAGTACGGCGCATAGCCGATTACTAACACCTACGCATCAACAAGGTCATGAATCAGATTATAAGATCTCGCTTGCATCATTACATGATCAAAGCCGCCACTTGCCCGCAGATCTAATGCGCGCTTCAGTCCTCGAACTTCCCGCACCCGCATAGCCAATCTCATCGCCCGCATGAGGTATCCCCGCATCGAGGGTAGCTACTCCCGCATCGCCCCGACTTTCGAGTCCGCATGGCCACAAGCGACCGCATGCCCATAAAGGACGCACACTAACCTCGAACTCTCGTAGCCCGCAGATAGCCCTCAGACCCGCATGAGGTATTCTCGAATCACGGTCCTGCATCACCGAGTCTACCCCGCACGGAGGGCTTAACTCCCTAATCATCTCAAGAGATGAGTGATGTAAAATATTAACACAACAAATTATCGTTAACCAACATAAGCACAACAAAGGAACACCCTTTACACAACATCACAAGATACTAACACACGAAGATCCTAACACGTTTACTTATCAAAGCAACAAGAAAGTATTACAAGGCTATCACAAACCAATACAATCAAGTTGTTCACACAAGGTACCTTCTACTATATGATTAACAAGATCGGGTTTTTATCCCCAAAGTACTTCATACATTAACTCTTTAAAAGATACGTTACTTTCACAAAAGTCGCACAATACCCGTAGTATACGAAAATAGAGTGATTATCTTTTTAAGGTAAATCAATTACTTACCTTTGTAAAATCAAGTAGCAACATTCTTTTCCAATGTTCAAGTTTGCCTAATTTCCAATGTTCAACTTTGCCTAATTTCCAATGTTCAAGTTTCTCATTTTAGAACGGTTTCGTAGTTCATAGTCTTATTCATTTAAGAATATAATTCTCCTTTAAACAATCTGAGAAACCTAAGCCTCCTATGAGTAGGATATTCTTGTTTATAACAATCTTATTACAAAGCCCATGATCTAGAAATATCATTTTGTCTCATCTTAGCTTCTACGCAGATTGAGGTTTCTACCGGTTTTATTAGTACTTAATTAGTCAAAACATTTCCTTTTATTAACGCCGCAGTTGGTTTGTCGATACACATTCCGATTCAAATCAAGAAACATTCTTAAGCCGTTATACCTAACTTCCCATAAAGCTAGTATAACTCTTAAGTTTTCAAAACCAAGTATTACTTCTTCTTTCAAAATGATTCAAAATCTTTTCAAATACTTCAAGTTCTTTATTAACACATAACAAGCCGCTTATAGTTCAAATCGCTTACCTTTTAAAACCACATGTATTTTCTACCGACATAAAGTCATATAACCAACTTCCCATAAAGCCGTTATAACACTTTATGTTTTAAACCACTCAAACACATTTAGCACACGACGCTCACCGCACTACATAGTTCACACATATCATGCTGTAAGAGATAGGAAGAGGTTCACATACCTCGCGACGAGCATCGACTAATAGCAAAACGCCCAAGTACTTCCAACCGCCGCTACTCCTTAAGCCACGAGATCGCGCCACACGTAGTACATCAGCCTATAAGGCCACAAGGCGCTTTATTAACATTTAGATCTCATCAGAGAACATTCTACCGGAAATTCGCAAAGACTCTCCCCGCAACAACAGAAATCTCCTCTCTATCGAGGCCGCTACCAAGCCAACCAGTGGGTTTACATCTAACCCTAACTGCACAATTCTACCCACTGCACTACTACACAAGTCTACAGAATACAACCCTATGTAAATACAGCCAAGATTTTCTTTAAATTCAGCTTAAGTCGCAAGACATTGCCGTAAGTATTATTCAGCTTAAGTCAAAAGACATTGCCGATAACTATGTTCAGTTCTATTATATAGTATACTTCAACTATATATTCAAGCAATCATGTAATTTCCAATTACAATAGAGGGACAAGATAATTACCTCGATAAGCCCATAATTATCCTAGTTTAAATGTCGATCCTGAGCAATCGCTTAGCTCCAACTCCGCCCAACTCCGCTCTCCAAACCACCCTTAGAAGTTCTAACTAACTTCTACACAATACCCCAACCGACTATGGAGATTTCCCTGTGGTTTCTTTGCCAGGACCGACGGAAGTATAATAGTATTTCGGCTTTTCAGATAGTATAACCTAGAATACAACAAGGTATATGGCTAAGGTAATTTGGGCATTATAACAATACTTTGAGAGTATTTCTACACCACTAAGTGGTACTCACGAGAACACCCTGCAGTGGGTGTGCTCTACCAAGGCCACCAGGAGGGGGAGTACCCTCTCGCCACTAGGCCTCACGGTGCGGAGGGGGAAGCTCACATTAGGCACAAGAAAGGGAGGAAGGCTTTCAAGACTTGGTGATTTTTGAACGGATGAAGTCTTCAAGCAGTGGGTATTTATAGAAACCAAAGGCCAACCAACGGCCAAGATCAAGCCATGTGCAAGGCAAGTGTAAGGCCAAGATCGCCACGTGCACCCTAACCCTACTCCACAAAACACTCCACAAAACAAGGCACAAAACAAGGCACAATTCAAGGCCATAAAGTGGTCCATTTCGCCAAGCGGTTGCCGCCTGTTTCCAATGCGAGGTGACACATGTCACCCTCCCGTTGGTCCAAAATGTTTCGCCTCTCTAAAAATCCGCAAAAATTAAAAATGACATAGCCGAAATTCCCTACGAAAGTCGTGGAAAACGCTTCGCCGAAAAACGACTCAAAACGTGCGCAGGAACAAAATTAATTCGCCAAGCCTTAGTACAAGTTTCAAATTTTCTACGCACGCCCCACGCATATACTGAAATACGGTATAACATTCTCCTCTGGAAACATTCGCCCCAATGTTCCTTCTAAGTCTCAAACAAACGCGCGCAAGATAGTCTTCACTACTATACTTACGAACAAACCCGCCACATCCGCCACGTAAACACCCACGCAAGTACTTACATCCAAGTTCACGAGGAAACACCTCCAACATCACCAACATGATACCACCTTTGTCACTTTGCCCGAGGCATCAACCTTCTCAGCACCCAACAAGTGGTACCGGCCGCATGATCGCGTAAGCCGCCGACACTAACTCTTACCACATTTCCGCATCGCACAAGATTCAAAACTCGGGTTACTATCTCTAACGGGTCATCATCGATCGGGAACACTGATGGATTTCGATACTATCCCGATCATAACAATACGAAAGATCGGACGCATCGCTTCCTAAGCCTGACGGCAAAAGCTAACATATAGGCAACCCGCCTATTCTTCACATGAACTCAAAAGGCCCAAAGTAACTCGCTAAGTTCCTCTCAGATTCCAAACTCATCACACCCAACCCGGTGGTACTTTCAAGAAAACCGACCGCCGACCAACTCTCATTGCCGCCGATTATCCGCACGATTTCTCCGAGCCGCCGTAACTTCTTCTAGACAAGCTTCGCACTATCCACATCACCGAACAAGCTCAACTAATCGTTCAATCTTGCCAATGTCGAACCAATCGACCTAATTTACACTTCCGCCCTACGAGGCTTTAAAAACGACATCCGAACACGGAAATGGTAGCTTAAACACTACCTCCACAGAGACAACAATCCCTACAACTATCCTCGAAATCCAAACACCGCCCGGAGGCGAACGCGATTCTCGAGACTCACCCGAAGTTCTTAACACATGCTTGGTAAAACTTCCGTAAACAAAACAGCAGAATCTGGCTCCACCGTTCGCCATAAGGCGGCGTAGGCACCCCGCAGCCTCACAACCTTCGTGATAACTCAACACAACCGAGTAAACGGCCCCGATCAAGAACACGGCGGGTCGCTTCATCGCCCGACCATCGGTCGAACGCCTACGAACTCAGACGGTTAACTAAACTCGCCTAACACCTCACAACCCTAACACAAGTGACCACCACAACCCGACCCCACCACCAAAACTACCGCTGGTCGACCCGCAACGGCCTCAACCCGACCCTAAGAATGCGCACAATACTAGCTCCCGATCCTAATAATCTTACTAATCACGCTTCAAAACCTAGCGGTCTTCTTAGCTCAACTACCCTCTTTCATTCCACACTACTAGGACCTATCCCAAACATAACTCACGGCACTATGCACTCCCAATAAGGGTCAAACATAACACTACACCTTTCTCGAGATGGCCTCACCTCTAAGGTCTCTAGTAAAAGCTCTAAGGCTCACACCTTCTATCCCCAAAATCTTACTCTGCTAAACAACCATGATCTAATCACGACTAACACACCGCTATCGTAACATAGCACTTAAGGTATACTCACCTTATCACAAAACAAAACTCTGTGAGGGTTAAAGATATATCTATATCTACCGCTTCACTCCCTTAGTCGCTCTAGTCAAACCCGCCTGCAGGCTTATACCGAGGGAGATGACAAACTACCCACCGATCCTCGGGCTAAGTCCTCCTACAAGGACACTCTTCGACACTGCACTCGATGGTCATAGTACAACAAGTACCAACTAAAAGACGACATTCCCGGACGACGCTCGCCACATCGCGAACCAAGCCCCGAGTTCGACCAACTCCTACATAACCCGAACGCCCCGAATCCGCGGAAGACCACTCGCACCGCGTGGACGTGCATAATCAACCGCTGAGGTGACTCGCCAAAGTTACCAGCGACCTTGCCGCCCGCCCTCTTCTCGCCCTCGTTAACCTGCCGATCTCTACGCTTTCGCTTGCCGCGCATAAGCCCGCATACGCCATGCTCGCTTCAATCAAGGATTTCTCTTGCACAACCTTCTTAGGTAGTCATCAAAACTCGCGATACATCGATTCTCTCGTAGCCAAATCCATAGCTAGTAATGGTCGCTTTACAATCCATATTCTCTGCTCTCGGTCGCGAACCGGCGTTCAAATATCATGGCCGCAGAGGAACCGCCGCCGCGTTAAACTCGCCAGGCTAAGACGCCGCAGAAATCCCCAAACGAAGCACTACCCTAGGTAAAGATTGGGCCCGCCCTCGTGACCTCTCAGACTAACTCGCAGCCTCCTACGCTTGCCTCCCGCCCGGTTTGCCCTACGCGAGGCATAACGAGCAAGAAAGAAATACGCTCAGAGGATCCAACTTACAACACAATCTAAGGCACGATCTCGAGTGAGAAGAATAGAAACCAATCCTAAATATCCTATAGCCTCCTCGACATTGCGCAAGCACAACACACCGATAATCAAGACTTCATCGATACGGTCTCAGACACTTTCCGAGGATTAATCGCTCGATACCACTTTTGTCACGACCAAATCCTGCGGATCGTGCCTTACCCCGCACCCTAGTGACACAACATCGAGTAATCACGAACATAAACACATACATGAAATGATGTATACAAACAAGAATTGAGGAAAACTTGCCTTTCTACAGATATAAATAATAACTTTACAAATGAAATGCTTTAATCCTTTTACAAACCCCGCCACAACAGATTATGCACTTCTAAGAATGATATGATAACAATGGCGGACAGGCCCCGCCAAACCCCCGAATGTAAACACTTACTACGCATGGACTATACCACCGATAAGCCTCCGAGAAACGGAGTTTCCCAAACGCCGAATCAGGACTCCCGAGCTAGGATCAACGATCGCGTACTTCAACTCGCAGATGAACGCACTTCAAGGAGGTCAAGACAACAAATTTGTACGTGAAACTAAAAATATCAGAATGAAATCATAATAGTCTATAAAGCAGAGACATGTATGATAACCAAACTACGCTTTACAATAACTAAGCAAATATATCAAGTCGTGACTCACGCCTCAAGTCATCACAAAAGAACATAACAAATGGTCTCACGCCCACAACATCAATCGTGCCCGGACACATTCTCATCGCCAGCTTTATGATATAAAAGTTCCAAGTAAAACACATGAACACCAGTCCCACCGCGCTATAATAACACCGCACGGTAAGTACGGCGCATAGCCGACTACTAACACCTACAGCATCAACAAGGTCATGAATCAGATTATAAGATCTGCTGCATCATTACATGATCAAAGCCGCCACTTGCCCGCAGATCTAATGCGCGCCTAGTCCTCGAACTTCCCGCAGCCCGCATAAAGCAATCTCATCGCCCGCATGAGGTATCCCCGCATCGGCGGTAGTGTCACGACCTGCTCGGCCCGTGATCGTGTCTTACCCCGCACCCTAGTGACACAACATCGCAGTAATCGAACATAAACAACAAATACGAGATAACGTAAATATAAAACAATAATCAGGAAAACTTGCCTTTCGCATATATATAACCATCAACTCTTTTTACAAATGAACAAATTAATCCTTTTACCAACCCCGCCACAACAGCATTACTGCACTTAAGAATGATACGACACAACGGGACAGTGGCCCCGCCAAACCCCGAATGTAAACACTTACTACGACAGGACTATACCACCGATAAGCCTCCGAGAAACGAGCTTCCCAAACGCCGAATCGCGGACTCGAGAGCTAGGATCAACGATCGATGTACCTCAACTCGCGGCAGATGAACGCAGCTTCGGGCGAGGTCGCATAACAAAATTTAGTATGTGAAACTAAAAATAACATCGAATGAAATCATAGTAGTCTATACAGCGCAGAGACACGTATGATAACCAAACTACGCTTCACCATAAATAAGCCATGTCAAGTCGTGACTCACACCTCAAGTCATCACTCAATTTAACAACGGGTCTCACGCCCACAACATCAATCGTGCCTGTGGAATACCTTCCTCACCGCCAGCTTTACGATATACAAGCACCAAGGAATACATATGAACACCGTGTCCCACTGTGTCCTAATAAAACTGCATGGGTAAGTACGGCGCATAGCCGACTACTAACACCTACGCACTCAACAAGGTCATAAATCAGATTATAAGATCTCGCTGCATCGCCACATGATCAAAGCCGCCACTTGCCCGCAGATCTAATGCGCGCTTCAGTCCTCGAACTTCCCGCAGCCCGCATAGCCAATCTCATCGCCCGCACGGGTATTCTCGCATCGAGGGTAGCTACTCCCGCATCGCCCCGACTTTCGAGTCCGCATGGCCACAAGCGACCGCATGCCATAAAGGACGACACTAACCTCGAACTCTCGTAGTTCGCAAGATAGGCCCCTGTGACCCGCATTGAGGTATTCTCAATCACGGTCCTGCATCACCGAAGTCTACCCCGCATCGGAGGCGCTTAACTCCCTAATCATCTCAAGAGACGAACGCCACCATACTATCATAACGATTGATAGTTAATAAGCACAATCAAGGGAAACCCTTTACACAAACATCACAAGATACTAACACACGTAGCATCCTAACACGCTACTTATCAAAGCAACAAGAAAGTATTACAAGGCTATCACAAACCAATACAATCAAGTTTCACACAAGGTACTTTCTACTAACAAGTTCTGTATCTATCCCCAAAGTACTTCACACATTAAAATCTAAAAAAGATCTGCTTCTTTCACATAAGTCACACAATACCCGTAGTATAAAATAGAGCGATCATTCCTTTTAAGAAAACTAAAACTCTTACCTTTGTAAAATCAAGTAACAACATTATTTTTCAAACGCCCAAGTTTGCCTAATTTCAAATGTTCACGCTTCTTATTTTAGAAAGGTTTCGTAGTTCATAGTCTTATTCATTTAAGAATATAATTTCTTTAAACAACTGAGAAACATAAGCCTTATATGCGAGTAGGATATTCTTGTTTATAACAATCTTATTACAAATGCTCATGATCTAGAAATATCATTTTGTCTCATCTTAGCTTCTATGCAGATGGAAGTTTCTACCGGTTTTAATAATACTCAATTATTCAAAACATTTTTATTAACGCCGCAGTTGGTTTGTCGATACACATTCTCGATTTCAAATCAAGAAAGCATTCTTAAGCCGTTATACCTAACTTCCCATAAAGCTAGTACAACTCTTAAGTTTTCAAACACCAAGTATTACTCCTTTCAAAATGATTCAAAATCTTTGAAAATACTTCAAGTTCTTTCTTATCATATAACAAGCCACTATAGTTCAAATCGCTACCTTTTAAAACCACATGTATTTTCTTACTAACATAAAGTCGTTATAACCAACTTCCCATAAAGCCGTTATAACACTTTATGTTTTAAACCACTCAAACACATTTAGCACATGACGCTCACCGCACTACATAGTTCACACATATCACGCTAGAGAGATAAGAGGTTCACATACCTCGCGACGGTATCGACTACAGCAAAACGCCCAAGTACTTCCAAACGCCGGCTACCCCCTTAAGCCACGTAGATCGCGCCACACGTAGTACATCAACCTATAAGGCCACAAGGCGCTTATTAACATTTAGATCTCATCGAGAACATTCTACCAAAATTCGCAAAGACCTCCCCGCAATGCAGAAACCTCCTCCTCTATCGAGGCCGCTACCAAGCCAACCAGTGGGTTATACATCTAACCCTAACTGCACAATTCTACTCCACTGCAGATTACACAAGTTCATCAATACACCCCATGTAATTACAGCTTCTTCAAAGCTTAAGTCTAAGGACATCACACAAGCTATGTTCACTATATATATATAGTATACTTTAACTATATATTCCTACAACATGTAATATCCAATTACAAAAGTGGGACAAGATAGTTACCTCGATAAGCCCATAATTATCCAAGTATAAATGCTGATCCTTAGCAACGCTTAGCTCCAACTCCGAGCGCCCAACCCGCTTCTAAACCACCCTTAGAAGCTTCTAACTAACTTCTACACAATACTCCAACTGACTATGGAGATTTTCCTAGGTTTCTGCCAGGATCGACGGGAAGTATAATAGTATTTCTGGCTTTTCAGATAGGTATAACCTTAGAATACTACAAGGTATACTGCTAAGGTATTTGGGCATTATAACAATACTGAGAGTATTTCTATACCACAAAGTGGGTATTATACGAAAGCAACTAGCAGTGGGTACCCACTACTAGCACCTCAAAGCGAGTGGTGTCTACCCTACTACCCCACTGTGGGGGACTCTCGCCAAGGGGGAGAGAGGGCTCTCGCCAAGACACTACACTAAGGGAAGGAAGAAGTTTTCAAGACTTAGGCACTTCAGGAACGAATTAGTCTTCAAAGGGAGGGTATTTATAGTCAAGTGAAAGCCAACCAATGGCCAAGATTACACCAAGTGTTAGGCAAGTGTAGGCCAAGATTCACCCATGTGTACCTAGCCAACTTGCACACAAAATATCTACCAAAAATATCTCCCACTTGCCTTCCCAAATCGTCCACGTGCCCACTTTGCCCACCAACGGTGAGGTGCCGCCGCCTCTCGCTGGTCCAAAATGTTCCGCCTCTAAAAATCCGCAAAAATAAGAAAAGACATAGCCGAATTTTCCTCTCGCAAGTTATGTAAAACGCTTCGCCGAAAAACGACTCTAACCTGTCAGGCACAAATGCCATTCGCTAAGTTACTTTAAGGCGGTGACACGTGTCACCCTCCTATTGGCCCAAAATAAAACATCTTCCAAAATATCCACAATGGCCAAAATCTCAAAACAAAGCTGGTTCTACAAAACCAGAAATTTCTCCGTGGCCCCACGTGACCATTTCCAAAATAAAATTCCATAATTTCTAATATTCCAGAAGTCCGACACCAAACTGGGAATCCACCCCATTAACGAACCTTTTTCCTTCACAAAACCGGAAACTTTTCCGTGGAAAATCGCCTCTTTCTTCCTTTCCAATCTTTCGTATTCTCGCACGCACGCCCTCGCATACATACTCGAACTACGGTATAACAGTAGCTACTCCCGATCGCCCCGACTTTCGAGTCCGCATGGCCACAAGGACCGCATGCCCATAAAGGACGACACTAACCCGAACTCTCGTAGCCCGCAGATAGGCCCTCAGACCCGCATGAGGTATTCTCGAATCACGGTCCTGCATCACCGAGTCTACCCGCATCGGAGGGCAGCTTAACCCCCGGAATCATCTCAAGAGATGAGTGATGTAAAATATTAACACAACAGCTTATCGTTAACCAACATAAGCACAACAAAGGAACACCCCTTTACACAACATCACAAGATACTAACACACGTAAGATCCTAACACGCTTACTTATCAAAGCAACAAGAAAGTATTACAAGGCTATCACAAACCAATACAATCAAGTTGTTCACACAAGGTACCTTCTACTATATGATTAACAAGATCGGGTTTTTATCCCCAAAGTACTTCATACATTAACTCTTTAAAAGATACGTTACTTTCACAAAAGTCGCACAATAATTCGTAGATACTAAAAATAGAGTGATTATCTTTTAAGGTAAATCAATTACTTACCTTTGTAAAATCAAGTAGCAACATTCTTTTCCAATGTTCAAGTTTGCTCTAATTTCCAATGTTCAACTTTGCCTAATTTCCAATGTTCAAGTTTCTCATTTTAGAACGGTTTCAGAGTTCATAGTCTTATTCATTTAAGAATATAATTCTCCTTTAAACAACTGAGAAACCTAAGCCTCCCATGCGAGTAGATATTCTTGTTTATAACAATCTTATTACAAAGAACATGATCTAGAAATATCATTTTGTCTCATCTTAGCTTCTATGCAGATGGAGGTTTCTACCGGTTTTATTAGTACTTAATTAGTCAAAACATTTCCTTTTATTAACGCAGCAGGGTTTGTCGATACACATTCCGATTTCCAAATCAAGAAACATTCTTAAGCCGCTATACCTAACTTCCCATAAAGCTAGTATAACTCTTAAGTTTTCAAAACCAAGTATTACTTCTTCTTTCAAAATGATTCAAAATCTTTGAAATACTTCAAGTTCTTTATTAACACATAACAAGCCGCTTATAGTTCAAATCGCCACCTTTTAAAACCACATGTATTTTCTACCGACATAAAGTCGTTATAACCAACTTCCCATAAAGCCGTTATAACACTTTATGTTTTAAACCACTCAAACACATTTAGCACATGTACGCTCACCGCATTACATAGTTCACACATATCATGCTAGAAGAGATAGGAAGAGGTTCACATACCTCGCGACGAGTATCGACTAATAGCAAAACGCCCAAGTACTTCCAACCGTCATTACTCCTTAAGCCACGTAGATCGCGCCACACGTAGTACATCAGCCTATAAGGCCACAAGGCGCTTATTAACATTTAGATCTCATCGTAGAACATTCTACCGGTAAAATTGGCAAAGACTCTCCCCGCAATGTCAGAAATCTCCTCCTCTATCGAGGCCGGCTCCCAACCCAACCAGGGGGGGGTTTTACATCTAACCCTAACGGGTCAAATTCTACTCATCAGTACTACTACACAAGTCTACAGAATACAACCCTATGTAAATACAGCCAAGATTTTCTTTAAATTCAGCTTAAGTCGCAAGACATTGCCGTAAGTATTATTCAGCTTAAGTCAAAAGACATTGCCGATAACTATGTTCATTCTATTATATAGTATACTTCAACTATATATTCACAATCATGTAATTTCCAATTACAATAGAGGACAAGATAATTACCTCGATAAGCCCATAATTATCCTAGTTTAAATGTCGATCCCGAGCAATCGCTTAGCTTAGCCAACTCCGCGCGCCCAACTCCGCTTCCAAACCACCCTTAGAAGTTCTAACTAACTTCTACACAATACCCCAACCGACTATGGAGATTTCCCTAGGGTTTGGTTTTGTGGACCGACGGAAGTATAATAGTATTTCTGGCTTTTCAGATAGGTATAACCTTAGAATACAACAAGGTATATGGCTAAGGTAATTTGGGCATTATAACAATACTTTGAGAGTATTTCTACACCACTAATGGTACTCACGCAGAACACCCTGCAGTGGGGGTGTGCTCTCGACCAAGGCCACTAGGAGGGGAAAGTACCCTCTCGTCCACTAGGCCTCTCGACAAGGGGGCGGGGGAAGCTCACGGCTAGGGCACAAGAAAGGAGGAAGGCTTTCAAGACTTGGTGATTTTGGAACGGATGAAGTCTTCAAGCTTAGTGGTATTTATAGAAACCAAAGGCCAACCAATGGCCAAGATCAAGCCATGTGCAAGGCAAGTGTAAGGCCAAGATCAAGCCATGCACCCTAACCCTACTCCACAAAACACTCCACAAAACAAGGCACAAAACAAGGCACAATTCAAGGCCATAAAGTGGTCCATTTCGCCAAGCGGTTGCCGCCTGTTTAATGCGAGGGTGACACATGTCACCCTCCCGCTGGTCCAAAATGTTTCGCCTCTAAAAATCCGCAAAAATTAAAAATGACATAGCCGGAAATTCCCTACGAAAGTCGTGGAAAACGCTTCCGAAAAACGACCAAAACGGGTGTCAGGAACAAAATTAATTCGCCAAGCCTTAGTACAAGTTTCAAATTTTCTACGCACGCCCCACGCATACTGGAAATACGGGTATAACAAGAGATGTCAACCTATAATGACCATAATACGCCTATTAGCTTCTAGCTTCAACGAGTATATTCTAATGAAAAGTCCCTTGTTCTACGGAAAATTTGGACAAAGACTTCCTTTGTTTCTACTTACTATGCCACCTTTTCAAGGCCAAATTCAATAACCAACGCCACATTTAAGGCTCAATTCATTCAGCAATTACAAGGATTACACGCCTACTAATACGTAAAATTCCGCCCACAACAACACAAAAACAAACCAATAATTTCCATGCCAATCTTGGCCAACAATATAACCAATACTAACCCCTTTCAACTCTTTTCCAATCCAACTTCTTAAGTCTAACATGATATCTAGCCCTAGACCTCTTCAACAATTACAATCTCCCTTTACAACATGCGACGACCCAAATCTATTCAAATAAAACACCTGTGCTCAACTCTAAATCACTAAAATATAATAAACCTCTGTGCTCACATCTATACTACAAAAATATAATGCTTTAGCTCATAACCAAGAGAAAGGGGAAACTTTTACCTTAAGGAATAGCCCACAAAAGCCCCTTTTTCTTCCACCTCTTTCCGTCAAAAATCGCCCACCAGCGCTTCCCACAAGTTTACCCACACTTTTCCTTCTTGCCGCCGCTCGAACAATTTCCTCTTAGGCTAGGTTTTCTTCAAAAATCAAGAGAGGGGAGAGGGTTTTTCATGCGAGGGTTTGGGAAGAAAATGGCCAAGTCTTCCAAGACTGCCCTAAAATAGACCACTGGTCAATATGATGGGAGGGACACTTGTCACCTCCCATAGGCTTTTAAACAAATAACCCCGATTTTCGCTTTTTCTCGCAGCTCTGCCCGCCGCTGCCGCCCGGCTGGCCAAGGCCCATTTCGTAAATACTTCGCATTCCGCCATGCCCTCTTCAAAGGCCGCGCTGAAACCCCGCGATCCTCAAGATAACCGCGCCGCGCCTCGCATTCGTGCCGCGCGCTGCACTCGAACCGAAATCGCCTCGCCTAGCCGCGCACCAAACTTGAAACTTCCATAACTTTTGACTCACGTCCTATCGACGAACGGTTTGTCGCGTTGGAAACTAGATTTAACTAACCACGATTAGGCTCTTTAAACACCTCGAAATTCTTAACAACTGGGGTACAACACTCCAAGGTAAACTCAAAATCCGCCCAAAGACATACGCTTGTCAACTTATCTTAACTCCTTGAATTTACTGGTGTAACATTTACACTAGTCCTGGGTAATCATATCTCGTAACTTACATAACCATAGTCGATTCTCTTTAATCATTCTCGTCATAACCTTACCTTATGCTTATTATTAGCAAAAGTATTTCTATCTTGATCCTTAATCGCATAGCTTCATATATGCGCATTATCCGCATTTATATCCTTACGACACTTCCTCGACCATTTCAGACGCTCTTAATTACCCCAACACAATACTTTTCCCACTGCTATCTAAAAGTGTAACCTATGGCATGACGATATCAAGACCTTACCCGCCTCCTATCCTTCGCCTAACAACACGGGTACACGTAACCCCATAATACGTGAAACTATCCTTTACATGGGGAGAGAACTTATCTCCATTAAATAAACTTTCTCGAGTCACAACCCTAATCACAGGTCCTCATGTCCAAGAATATCTAATCATCACGCACCGCCTTTAAGTTCGTGTAGATTTTCCAACCTACCAAAGATGCCCTCACTTTCCGGCAAAGACTGTGATTTATTTTATTCTTGCCTTGCACATTTTCCCGCAATTATCCAAGGTCGTGGCCCGACCGCCACACCAAATCAACTCCAAGTACCTCCAAGGGCACTTAACATAAATTCCTTCAAATTCAATTATTACTTACTTTCGTGTCAATTTACTTCATACGGACAAGTCACACGCACTTATTAAAATCATCAATGTCAAAGAAGGAAGGATAATTCATCGTTACCACCACTTCTCTCCCTATCCGCCGATAACCGACTTACCGAAACCGTACCGAATCAATCTCTCTCTATAGACCACGCTGGCATAACAAGAGGCCAACTAGCCCGCACTATAATGACCTCGATGTCACGGCATAATACCGCTAGGTCCGCTAGGGTCCAACGATCGTTACTACCGTAATTATTATCTACCCGCCGCCTACCACCCAACACTCACGTGTAGTCACCTCGAAAGGTCCTCATGGATTCAGTGCCCATTTCTTTACACTTGGTTGCTCTCCTTCATCGGTCGCATTTCTTCCGCATTTCCAAACTTATTCTAGCGCACGACATAGCCTTCATATCGATTCGGGCCTCCAATCTTTGGAGTTACTATTCTAAACAACATAAGGTCATTTCGCTCACAACCGGGTTCCGTGGAACGCGCCCACGAACCCAGAAATGATTAACTAGACTTGCCTTGCACTCGTGACTCGCTACATAGCTGACTATTAACAATTGATCTCATTCCATTACAGCTGGGCTTAATTCTTATTAGGTCTTTAACCCGACTCAAGGCCAGATTTAAATCTTACCCTTGGTCCGACTTAACTTTTAGCACCCGAGAAGGCCTTATATACCTAAGGTCTCGCTTATCAACATTCTTAGGCTCACGCTTCTGTGCTCCTAGCCTACCTTATCACCCCCAGAACCTATAATAACTTTTCATAATATCATAACCGTGTTGTCTTGACCACAACAACCATACTTACTCCATACTGATCTCACCCGCACTCATTTCTTAATCATACCACGTAACTTAATCTATTAACATAGTCTTCCATTAATTCCCTTAATTAAACTTCTTAAGGGTCCATTTCCTTCTCAGACAGCTCATCATCTCCTAATTATCTTAAATTAGCACGTAAAACCTTGCTGAGAGTCCATTATTTGTTCATACCTTCCTGATTTTTAGTCCTTACCAATTCCCCGGTAATCCACAATCATTCTAGGCAACACATACGTGACCTCATACATAAATCAGATAGCTGTATGTCACAATACCAACTATACTACAAACATTACCAACCCGATACGCAATCCACATAATCTTTCCCGGTCATCACGCTTTCTCGCACTGCAAACAACATAACCTCGTTAGGGAGAGACGACCCTAACCACACATGTCTATCGCACGATCTTAGAGTGAGAAGAATGGAAACTAATCCTAAATGTCCCCGCAGCCTCCGACATAGATGTGCATAACACACCGATAATCAAGACTCTACTAGACACTGGTCAGACACTTTCCGAGGACTAATCGCTCTAATACCACTTTTTGTCACGACCACCCTCGCCCGCGATCGTGCCTTACTCCGCACCTCATGTATACATCAGAGAATAGCAGCGGAACATACACAACTTATAAAATGCTTAAACATAAAATAACAACAGGCTAGCCGATAAGGCCACCTTCCGTAAAATATACATAATAAACAGTACATTTTTTTCTTTACAACCCATTCCACAAATGTGACTACAGACCTATAAGATTAACAACTGTGATGGGACAGGGCCCCGCCATACCCCTGAATGTACAACAACTGACCATACCAGGGATAAGCCTCCGGAGTAATAGAGCTTCTCAACAGCTGAATCAGTGATCATAAAAGTGAGGATCAGCTACCTGTATACTCTACCTGCGGCATGAACGCAGCTTCGGCGAGGTCAAGACAACATGTACCAAATATGTGAAACCAGCATCAGAATGAAATCATAAGTCTATAATAAACCGAGATGTATGATAACTCACCATTAAAGACATCGTGCCTTACTAACAATGAGAGTAATCAAGAGTATACTTACAACATAAAAATAGGAGGCTCACGATCAAAGCAGGACCACCCGTCCGCAGTATCATTATGCAATCCTACTCCTAGGACTATTTCACCCGCAAGGGTCGTGTGGACCCGCATGAGGTATTCCTCGTGATAGTCAGATCCGCCCGCATAGTCGTGGTAGACCGCATGAGGTATTCTCGATAGGACTGATCCGCCCCGCACGGGACTATTTCACCCGCATAAGCCCTTTCTGACCCGCATGGTATTCTCGATCATGGGTAGCAAATCCACGGAATATGCAAATGCCACAAACCCGGGGAATGACCCCGTAATGCATAATATATCACTAGCACAACCGGCTATCATACCTAACATAAGCACTACCGGCTTATCATACATAACATAAGCACTACCGGCTTATCATACATTTCATAAGCAAGTTAAGAAATCCCCCTAACTTCTTATTAGTCTTATTCATATACACTCTCATTTTAGTTTACTTAAGGCACTAACATGTCATTATAAAATCCGGGAATTCATGTCATTATAAAATCCGGGAATTTAACCCAAAGTACTACGTACTCCTATTCTTTTAAAATGAGTCTTTTTCATATAAAACTTCCAAGATACTAATAACCGTAGTATCAAGTCATAACTACTTTTCAAGACAAGTCACAATAGTTTTTAGAAATACAATTATAGGCTTCTAAATCAAGTGACTTCTTCCTTTTAAAACTGTAAGCAATTGATGCCTTTAAATCAATTTGCCTTTCATTATTCCAAGTCATTTATCATACTTAAATTACTTAGAGTAAATCACTCTTTTTAACCTTCCATAAAGCTATTATAACCAACTTCCCATAAAGCCGTTATACTAGCTTTATACCTTAGAAACTTACATTCTTCTTTATAACCAAGAGACTTAAACTTTCCAACAAAACAAGTATCAAAAATACTTTCAACATACTTAAAGTCTCTTAACTTTTGAAAACCAAGATATCCTTAAAATTTAAACAAGTGAGTTAATTTCCTAACTCAACCAATTTGGACATTCTTAAAATAAGCCAAGGATATCAAATGGAATAGATTGTCAAAATCTCAGACGCTCACCGCATTTCATACATTTACAACTTATTCATGCTCAAGAGATAAGAAAGTTCCACATACCTCTTCAGTTTAATCCACTTGCTAAGTCCAATACGACGTACGTAGTATGTCAACCTATAATGACCATAGTATGTCTATTAACTTCTTACTTCAAACGTAGAATATTCCAAGTGCAAAGTCACTAAATTCTACGGAAAATCGGACAACACTTCCTTCTACATACTTTGCCACCTTTTTCAAGGCCGAATTCAATAACCAAACACGCCACATTTAAGGCTCAACAAAGTAGTTAACAATAGGGGATTACACGCTTAATCAAGACATGTAAAATTCCGCCCCACAATAAATATCAAACTAGTCCAACATAATGTCCATTCGGCAAAATAGGGGCAACAATACAAATTCGTTTCCAATCCCTTTTCAATCCAAGTGGTTTAATATAACATGTTATCTAGCCACAATTGATTATAACTACTATAATCCTCAAGTAGGTAAACATGCGACGATTCTAATTATCGACCAAATTGTATTTCAATTTCAAATGGCTTAACATGTCATTTTCGGATTTGAGCTTCCAAATTTCCATAACATTTATCAATCTTCATAACACATATCACATGATCATTTCTAACTTATAATAACATGGAATCTTCAATTACAAAAGTAAGACGAAGATTATACCTCATTTAGCTCAAATATGATCCAAGATTACAAGTCGATCCTTAGCAACTTTAGCTCCTCCTTTCGACGTTCCAATCCACTCCAAGCAACCCTTAGAAGCTTATGAAGAACTCATCTTCAAGTTCCAACTTCAAAGTTGAAGAAATCCCTAAGTTTCCGCCTTGCGACTAATACAAAAACGCCACTTTTCCGGGATATTTCTATTGAGATACCCTTACAATACCCTTAGGAACCTTGGTTTAAAGTGTTGTGAATTATGAACAAAAAATGCAAAATTTTGTGTGGGAGAAACCCTCAATGCCGAGAGCATGTTGAAGAGCAAGAAAAGATGGGAAATTTTTCTAAGTGTTTAAAGCTTGTTTTGCTACTAGTAGTAGTATGAATATATAACACCATCAAGGGCTTAGATCAAAACAAATGTGTGGTCTAGATGTGGTCAATTATATCAAGCTCCTTTGACCCTTTGACTTGGTCCATTATTTCAAGCTAACATTTTACCACACTTAGCCTAAATTTTCGTCCAAGATGATACATGTGGAGGGTGACACGTGTCGCCTCCCATCGTCCATAAAATTATGTAACCTCGTGGTTCCACAAACGAAATTTCTGTGGGACCCACATGACCAAATCCGTAAAAAATAAATGTCCATAATGATAATACATTCCATAATCCTCAATTAATGCATTTTGAGAATCCAATTCTCCTCAACGAACATTTTTCCTTTCCGACGTTTCTAAGATTTTCCATTTAAAACAATTCTTCTTTTCGCATCAATTTTTAAGTCTTGTGATCTCCCGTCATTCTCTTATTCAAGTCCCGAATTACGGGTGTAACAAATTCATTCCAAAGCTTTAAAATCAAGTAACTTCTACTTCCAAAACTTACGTAACTTATACCTTTAAATCAACTTACCTTTCTTGAAATCAAGTCCTTTATCCTCTTTTTAAATCAATCAAGTAGACCACTCTTCTACTTCTCATAAAGTCGTTATAACTAACCATAAAGCCATTATAACACTTTATGTTTTTAGAAAACTAAGGCATTTACATCCATTAAAATCAAGTGAGTTTAACTCTCCAACTCAACCAAACTTGGACAATTTAAATCAAGTCAATGATACCAAAATGAAACCGAATTCATTTAAGACTTATATGTCTACCATACTATACATTTATAAAATTTCATGCTCAAGAAGATAGAGAAAGTTTGTTACACCCCGTAGTTCCAAGGTATGCATGTGAGGACGTACGTACGAGAGTACAACATTAAGTTCGAAAAAGGAAGAAAGATTTGTTTTTCCGACGGAAAATATTCCGAATCTCGTGAAGGAAAAAGGTTTATTATTGAGAATTGAATTCTCTATTTTGGTATTTGGACTTTTTGGAATATAATAAAATTATGGATTTTATTTTCCAGAATTGGTCACGTGGGGCCCACTGGAGAAATTTACAGTTTTGTGGGGCCCACATTATTTTCGAGATTTTGGCCATTATGGATGTTTTTGGGAGATGAAAATATTTTGGACGAATAGGAGGGCGGCACATGTCACCCCCATGTGGCCATGTTGGCCGAAATTGTTGGACAAATGGACAAGCTGTCGCTTGTCTCGGTTTGACAAGTGGCTTGTGGGACCCACACACACTTGTCCCCAATCTCAACCACACACATGCTTGCATCCTAGCCCTTGGTTGTCTTATAAATACACCCTAGTAGCAAGACTTCATCAACACTTAGAATATTTCCAAGACAAAAATACTCCCTCTTTCTTGAGAATTGCTCTCGGCCAACACACCCCTAAGGCTTAGAATTTGTGAAATTGTTGTTGATAAATCCCAATACTTAAACCAAGTGTCCCTTGTAGTGTTCTAAAGATATCCCAACACAAAAATCCCGGAAATACTACGTTAATCTGATAGTCGCAAAGTGAAACCCTAGGGTGATCTTCATATTTTTGAACGGTGTTAAGAGTAGTTGGCTAGGAACTTCTAAGGGTTGCTTGGAGTGTATTGGAACGTAAGGAATTGGAGCTAAGATTCCTAAGGATCGACTTATATTCTTGGAAATTTTGGGCTTATCGAGGTAATGATCTTTGTCCTTCTATCAGAATCGAGATTACATGTCAGAAGTGGTATATAATTGAGTATATGATATGAGGAAGGAAGATTGAAAAGAATTGGACCTTAATAAGTTGTTAAAATCGAGAATTGGCATGCTAGCCATAAAAGTTGTAAAAACATTACCTATTACCTGTTGACAGTTAATATAACTTATATAAAGATTAGAATGTAAGTTGGAGGATATTAAGAAGTAATGAAACAATTATGGGCATACTAGCCGAAAACTGGACAGTTTTGATTGTAGTAGTTGGCCAAGAACATCAACTAAAGGACTGAACTAATGGATGGTATTAGTGGATCAGATTTAAATTGGATCAGATTTACATTTGACTGCTTTTACTTTGGACTAATGGATCGCTTTGTATAAATTGCGGGCAGAATTTTACACGCCCGCAGAGTGTAATCCCCTTTTAGTTGCTGATTTACTGCGCCTTAAATGTGGCATGTTGGCTATTGATTTCGGGCCTTGAAAAAGGTGGAATAGTACATAGAAACAGAGGAAGTGCTGCCCAATTTTCCGTAGAATAAAAGACCTTATACTTAGAAATATTCTACGAAGAAAACTAGAAGTTGATAGACGTGTTATGGTTATTATAGGTGGATATTCTACGCACGGCATACTCGACTTGGCTACTGGATTAAGCCGAAGAGGTATGTGATTCGTCCTATCCTCTTGAGCACGATTGTTGTGAAATATATAGTACGGTAGACGTACGTGTGTTAAATAAATTTGGTTTCATTTTAATGTCCTTGACTTGAATTCTAAATCTTAAGAGCCTTGAATTATTCTAAAAGATTGTGAATCATTATTTGGAAAGAAATTGATACTTGGTTTTAAAAGAATAATTGTTATAATAGCTTTATGAGAAGTTAGTTATAACGACTTGAGGAGGATAAAAGAACGGTTTACTTACTTGATTTTAAAGGCCTTGTAAAGATTTTCTGAAGGTGTAGTAATTTGGTTTGAAAAGAAAACGTGTTTTGATACTACGGGTATTAGTATCGTGGCTTTATGTAAAAAGGATCTTTTGAAAGAATTAAAGTATGTAGTACTTTGGGGTTAAAACCCGGATTGTTGGCATAAAATGAAAGTACCTTGAGTTTATAAAATGGTGAATTAGTTTACATGTTAATGAAAGTTAGAAGTATGGTAATTTGCCGGTTGCTTGTGATAGCCTTGTTGTGCAAGTGGTTGTATTCTTATGCTACCGCTCTCTCGGGAGGGTCGGCCATCTTGTTATTTACTTGACATACAGACACCGCTGGGAGGCCCACTGCATGCTTCCACCATATTGTTATACGGACATGTCCGCACCGATGGCGAATTCCGGCATGCACCATGCAATGGGTTCAACTCAGATATTATTTTTGTTATACGGACATGTCCGCACCGATGTAAGGAATTCGGCATGCGGTGTCACGACCGACTCGGTCACGATCGTGCCCTACCTGGGCACCCTTCCAATCATACAACACTAAAACAACTGCGGAAAATAAGTAACACATATTTTTTTCTTTTTTTTTAAAACCAAGGCAAAGCCGATAAGGCTGCCATAATATAAATCACCCAAAAAGGGCTTACACTATCCAAAAATGTAATTACAACTCTAACCAGTCCAACCCACATGTGTATACAAACATCTATGATTTGAACAAATACTATGACGGGACAAGGCCCCGCCGTACCCCTGAATACACATAGCCATGACAACTCCGGAACATTGGAGCCATCTCAAAATGCCAACCAGATCCTAAGCTCATGATCCACAATCAGGTGCCTAAACTCATGACATTTAACGCAGCTTCAAGAGGGTCAAGATAACAAAAATTTAATATGGAACGGAAATAAAGTACAAGAAATGATCATAATCAGATAAAAGAATGACAGTGGCAAGTATAAAAGTACATACCGTGATCCGCCGTGTCATTACCACTCATGAACTTAATTGCACATCATTATATTTTCCATTCCATTAAGAGTTATAGCCAAATCTTACGCATATACTTAGAGAAATCATTAAGTTCTCAATATACCCGTATTTCCAGTATGTACGTAGGACGCACGAGAAAATTTGAACTTTTGCATAGGCTTGAATTAACTTTGTTCACAACACCCGATTAGAGTCGCTTTTCGACTAAACGCTTTCACATTTTCGTAGGAAAATTCGCCATGACTTTTTAAATTTTTGGATTTTTCCGAGGACGAATATTTTGGATCAACGAGAGGGTGACAAGTGTCACCCTCAAGCCGGCGAGTTGGTGAGCGCTTTTGGCTAGCACGCTTTAGCATTTTAGCTGCCAAAAATGATTGGTCAATGTTGGCTAGATATTTTGACTCGATGATGACAAAGTTGGACCCACACAACACATGGCTAAATCTACACCATACACTTGCCTTGCACTTGGCATAATTCGCCATTGGTTGGTCTTCACTTGACCTATAAATACCCCCCCTTTGTGATGCACTTCTTCATCCACTCTTCACGTGTTCTAAGTCTTGGAAACCCCTCTCCTCCTCTTGTTGACTCGCCCAAGAGCCCTCTCCCTTGTGAAGGCCTTTGGCCGAAACCCTCTCCCTTTGTGAGCTTTAGCCGAGAACACCCCCCTCTCTTTGAGTGTTGTTCTCGTGTAATATACCCCCCCTCTTGGTAGAAATACTCTCAAAAGTATTGTTATAATGCCCAAATTACCTTAGCCATATACCTTGTAGTATTCTAAAGTTATACCTATACAAAAGCCCAGAAATACTATTATACTTCCCTTCAGTCACAAAACCGAAACCCTAAGGAAAAATCTCCATAGTTAGTTGGAGTAATAAGTGAAGTTGGTTAGAACTTCTAAGGGTTGTTTGGAGCGGCCTGAGCGCACTGAGAGTGAGCTAAACCTCGCTCAGATCGACATTTAAACTCTGTAATTACGGGCTTATCGAGGTAATTATCTTGTCCTCTATTGTAATCGAGATTACATGATTGTTAGACTATATAGTTGAAGTATACTATATATAGAACTGAACGCTGTTATCGGCAATGTCTTTTGACTTAAGCCCAATAATAAGAAACCTTTTCGAAAGAAGAGTAATCGAATCAGATTTACATAGGATCAGACATGAGACTTGTGTAGCTTTTCCGTGAGGTAGAATTGTGCACGCCCTGTTAGACGATGAACCCCCGGTTGTCTTGATAGCCGCCCCGATAGGAGGAGAGATTTACGCCATGGGAAGTGGGGAGGTCACAATTTTCTAGAATGTTCTACGACGAGGTCTAAATGTTAATGCGCCTGTGGCCTTATAGGTCAAGTACTACGGTGGCGCGATCTACTTGGCTTAAGGAGTAGCCGACGGTTCGAGGTACTGAGCGCTTGCTATTAGTCGATACTGCCGCGAGGTATGTGAACCTCTTCCTATCTCTTCTAGCATGATATGTGTGAACTATGTAGTACTGTAGACGCATACGTGCAAATGTATTTGATTGGTTTAAAACATAAAGTGTTATAACGGCTTTATGGAAAGTTGGTTATAATAGCTTTATGTTGGTAAGAAATACTTGTGGTTTTAAAAGGTAAATCGATTTGAACTATAATCGCTTGTTATGTGTTCATAAAGAACTTAAAGTATTTCAAAAGATTTTTGAATCATTTTGAAAGAAGGAGTAATACTTGGTTTTGAAAACTTAAGAGTTATACTAGCTTTATGGAAAGTTAGGTATAACGGCTTAAGAATGTTTTATCGATTTCTAAATCGTAACGTGTATCGACAAACCACCGCAGCTAATAAAAGGAAATGTTTTGACAGATTAAGTATTATTAAAACCAAGAGAAACTTCCATCCGCATGAAGCTAAGATGAGACAAAATGATATTTCCTAGATCATGGTCATTGTAATAAGATTGTTATAAGAAAGAATATCCTACTCATATAAGGCTTATGTTTCTATAGTTTAAAAGAGAATTATATTCTTAATGAATAAGACTATGAACTACTTAAACCTTTCTAAAGTAAGAAACGTGAACATTTGAAATTAGGCAAACTTGGACGCTTGAGAAATAATGTTGTTACTTGATTTTACAAAGAGAAGTGTTTTGCTTTACTTCAAAAGATAATCACTCTATTTTTCATATACTACGTATCAGGTGACTTTTGTAAACGTAACGATCTTTTAAAAGATAATGTAAGTACTTTGAGAATAGATACTGATCTTGTTAATCATATAATAAAATGTACCTCGCGTGTATAACTTGATTGTGTTGGTTTGTGATAGCCTTGTAATACCTTCGTGTTGATTTGATAAGTAATCATATTAGACGCTACGTGTTAGTATTCTCGTGATGTTTGTGTAGCGGTTTTCCTCGATTGGCTTACGTTGTTTAAACGATAAACCGTTATGTTGGTATTATACCACTCACCGTGGTTTCCGAGGTTGCCGCCTCCGACGCGGGTAGACTCAGCGGTCTGGGACCATGATTCGAGAATACCTCACGCGGTCCCGGCCTATGCGCGAACTACGAGTTCCGTGTTAGCGCGCGCCTTACGGTCACGCGGCTACGTGGCTACGCGGATCGCGAGTCCGTGATTTACGCCGGAGTAGCTACCTCGACGCGGGTTATACCTCACGCGCCTATGAGATTGGCCTACGCGAGTCGCTGGAGTTCTGTGGCTAGACGCGCACATTTGATATTGCGCGAGCCGACCACTTTGATCACGTGACGGCCAGACAGATATCTTGATAAATTTTACGACCTTGTTAATACCGCTGGTGCAGTAGTCGGCCACGCCTTCAGATTTACCTCCGCATCGCTTTATTTGGACACAGGGACCCGCTGCTCACGTATTCCTTGGTGCTTTTCTATCATCGATCGCCAGCTGGGAAGGTATTCCACGCATGATTGATGCCATGGGCGGAGACCCATATTTATGTATTTGAGCGACGACTTCGGCGCGAGTCCCCGACTTGATATGATCGCTATTTATCGTGAATCGTAGTTTGCTATCATACATGTCTCCCGCTTTATATAGACTACTATGATTTCATTTACGTATTTTCGCCGCATACTCTGCACCGCAGATCGACTCCTTCGGGCCGCGCTCATGCCGCAGTAAAGGTACACCGCCGCCGATCCTCGCCTGTGGTCACAGCTCAGCGCTTGAAGCTCCGTTCCTCCGAGGCTTATTCGCATAGTCCCCTGTTGTAGGTGCTACATTCTGTGGTACGACGGCCCCGTCCCGCTGTTGCCATATCATTCGTAGAGGTCCAGAGTAATCACAAGTGTGGCTTGTAAAGAAAGGATTGAACTGCTCATTTTGAAAGAGTTGTTATTATTATTTACGCCGAAGGCAACTTTCTTCGTATATCTCGTGTCTCAATTTATACTGCTTCATATCTTCGTTATTTTATATTCACGACACTGATGTATGACTATCAGTGCCCGTAAGGCACTACCACGCCCCGAAGTTCGGTCGTGACAAGTTCATTACCATATGACTTACTTATCTTTTATAACATAATCCGGCCCTTTATGGAGGGGCGCATATACTACCCGACCCAATCTGGGACGCGATCAAATCACACAAATATCAAAGCGCGTCTGAATCCCCATCACACCGATACCATAAGTGTAACATATAACCACGTGACGCGCCTGTGGAATCCTACCTCACCGTCGGGCGCATACATACACAATACATATATATATCTCCCGCCTGGAATCCCACATCACGCCGACACCGTAGTTGTAACATATAACCATGTGACGCGCCTGCGGCATCCTACCTCACCGCTTACGCATACATATACAACACACACACACACATATATATATATATATATATATATATAACGTGGCCGCATGCCCTAATCCTCATCGATAAGCACGACCATAACGCGCCTCTGCATCCTCATCGTAGCGCAGTCTTCACCGGAGCTAGCCCATGGAGTAATAATATAACATGCCCCTAATCCTCATCGCGGTACATGTCTTCACGGGAGCCAGCCCACGGAGTAATAATCGCATAGCACGGTCGCATGCCCTAATCCTCATCGATAAGCACGATACGGGTAATAAAACAACCGAATCTAACCCGCCTCCTCGGTCACATGCCCTAATCCCACATCGTATAAGCATGTCCAAAGATCAATCATAATGGAAGCATACCCGTGGAATCCTACATCACCGCTTCAGACGCCCAAATAAACTTACAACAAGACAGTCGGCCCTCCAACTGAGAGTCACGACAACGTAAACATATAATACTTGCACTCAAAGCTATCATAAGCAAACATAGGCAAGTTCATTAAACCTTAGACTTCCATTTTTATAAACTCATGGCACTTTCGTTTCACACATAAAAATCCGGGAATTTAACCCAAAGTATTACATACTTACATTCTTTTCAAAAGACTCATTTGTTTACATTATTAGAGGAAACCATTCTCTTAACCTTCCATAAAGCCGTTATAACCCTTTATGGTTTTAGACAAATTCATTTCTTTTTTTCAACCAAGAGACTTATACTTTTAAAACCAAGTATCATATACTTTCAAATCAATTTTCTTAATTTCCAAAATACTTCAAGTCTCTTAACTTTAGAAAATCAAGTTTCTTAACTTTTAAATCTCAAGTAACTCACACCTTTTAAAACAAGTTACTTCCCTTAAATCATGTCATTTCTTCCTTTAAGAATCAAGTTTCATTACTTGAAAATAAAGTCTCTCAACCTTTTATGAGTCTAAGGTTCATAGTCTTAAAACTTCATAACGTAAATTCTTTAAGTTAAGCAACATATACTTTGGTGCGTTGTGAATAAGTTATACTTATTTATAACGATCTTATTCAAGTAGCCATGATCTAGAAAATGTAATACAATTTTGTCTTATCTTAGCTTCTATGCAGATGGAGAATTCTACTTGTTTTAATATAAATTATTGTCATTACATTTTCCTTTATTAACGCTGCAATGGCTTGTTCGATACTTATTCTCATTCATGCCGTAAATTAGCCAAGTCAACTTGGCTCCAAATTACCTCCTAACGACTCTTACCAACATCCCCCATAAGACTTGGTAAGAACTTAGGATAACTTAGACATAACCCTTACGTAGAGTAAATCAACATACATACCTCTTAACTTCTAAGAGTAGAAGGAATCATGAAATAGTACTACACGTACATTCCATACATAGAATCATGTCAAAAGAAGGAAGAGGTTCACATACCTCGCGACGATTACCGACAAGTAGCAAAATGCTCCAAAGTACTTCAACCTTGATAGCTATTCCATCCTTCAAGTAGAATACGCTATACTTAGTACTTCAACCTATAATGGCCACAATACGTCCATTAACCTCTTACTTCAGACGTAGAATATTCTAAGTGCTAAGTCACTAAATTCTACGGAAAATCGGACAGCACTTCCTTTGTTTCTACATACTTTGCCACCTTTTTCAAGGCCTAATTCAATAACCAAACACGCCACATTTAAGGCCCAACAATTCAGCTAACCAAAGGGGATTACACGCCTTAACAGGACGTGTAAAATTCCGCCCCACAAATTAATACTAAACTAGTTCCATATTTAAAGCCATTCTTGACTAAACATATACAACAACACAAAGTCCTTTTCCAATTCTTTTTTTCAATCCAACTTCTTAGGTCTAACATGTTATATAGTCATAAACAACTTAGCAATTATAACCACCTTAATCAATTCTTTAGATAACATGCGACGACTAAGCTAGTAACTAAATTGGATTACAATCTTAAAGGATAAATCATGCAACTATTCGGATTCCATCCAAATATTCCATAACACATATCATTCTTCATAATATAATCCACATGATCATTTCTAACTACTACAACATGAAATCTTGAATTTTAATAGCAAGACGGAGATTATTACCTCCTTAAGCTCAAAATGATCCAAAACCCTAAGTCGATCCTTAGCAACTCCAACTCCTTTTCTTCACGTTCCAATCCGCAATTTGCAACCCTTAGAAGCTTGTGAAAAACTCCTCTTCTATTTCCAACTTCAAAGTCAAGAACACCTGGTTTCCGCCATGACTAACGTAAAATGCGGTTTTTCCGGATCTTTCTATCGAGATATCCTTACAATACCCTTAGGGACCTTGGGTTAAAGTCTTGTGAATAATGGACAACAATTGAATTTTTTTTTGTATGGGAGATGCCTAAAGCCGAGAGCTTCCTAAAGAACACACAAGTTCTTGGCTAATTTTTCTAAGTGTGGAAAGTCTTCCTAGTAGTAGTAGTAGTAGTAGTATATATAAATAATTCAAAGGCTAGGATAAAACCAAATGGAAGGCTAGGATGTGGTCAATATTATCAAGCTCTCTTGACTTTGACTTAGTCAATAAAATCAAGCCAAAGTCTAGCAAGACTTGCTCATCTACACAATGGTCAAATGACCATTCTATCCTTGAAATTTTCGTCCAAGACCATTGTGGGGGGTGCCACGTGTCGCCCTCCCATTCGTCCATAAAATTTCGTAACCCTCGTGGGTCCCACCAAGCATAAAATTCCTCGGGTGGGCCCCACGTGACCAATCCGTAAAAAAAATTAAATTTCCATAATGTTAATAAGTTCCATACTCTTCAAATAATGCATTTGAGAATCTAATTCTCACCAACGAACATTTTTCCTTTCCGACGTCCGACGCTCTAAGATTTTCATTTAAAACAATTCTTCCTTTCGTACCCTTTTCAAGTCTTGTGTTCCTTACATACATTCTCTTAAACATGCCCTGGAGTTACGGGGTGTAACATTCTTCCCCCCTTAGAAACATTCGTCCCCGAATGTTCTTTCGGAGTCCAATCTAATTAGATAGCGACATCGTCTCCTTTTATCGCACTCCTTCAGACACATACGCCACCCATGGCCACATAACAATACTTATACTAAGATGTCAACCTTGGCACTCACAAATCCAACTAGTCCATACTCATAATGACCTCAAAGTCTGTCATAATCCTCTCTACTAGGTCTACTAGTGGTCCGACGATCAGATCATCACCGGGAAAATCTCATATTCCCGCTCAGCTACCACCCCACACACTCACGGGTGTAGTTACCTCGAAAGGTTCTTATGGATTCAGGCTCTACTCCTTTACACTTGGTTGCTATCTTTCTTATTGGTCGTACTCTTTCCGTACTTCCAACTCATACTAGCATACATACATAACTTCCATACCGATTCTGGCCTCTAATCTTTGGAGTCACTCTATGTAATACCCCGTATTTCCAGAGTATGTACGTAAGGACGTACGTAGAAAAGTTTGGGCTTTAAAGTAGGCTTGGCCAAATATTTTTGTGCACAACACCCGGTTAGAGTCGTTGACCTAAACGCTTACACAACTCGAGAAGGAAAATTCCGCTATGTCATTTTTAATTTTTGCAGATTTTTCCGAGAGACGAATATTTTGGACCAACGAGAGGGCACACTTGTCACCTCTGCTGGTGGAGTGTGTAAGCTTGGCCGAAAGTGGTGCCATAGTTGGTAGGATATTTTGAGGGTTTTAAGGAGTAGGACTAGGGGCACTGGGCACATCTGCCCTCAACTTGCCCCCACTTGGCTAGATCACGGCCCTTGATTTCCTATAAATACCCTCCCCCTTTGAAGACTTCTTCATCCAAAATAATTTCCTAAGTCTAAAAATTCTCCCCTCTCTTGTAGTGATCTCGCCCTAGCCTCCCCTCCCCTCGCGAGGCCCTCGCCGAGAGCCCTCCCTCGTCCGAGTACCCCTCCTAGCTGGGTCAGCCGAGGTATACACCCCCCTTTGTGGTGTTGTCTCGTATAAATACCCCCCTCTTGGTAGAAATACTCTCCATAGTATTGTTACTATACCCAAATTACCTTAGCCGTATACCTTGTAGTATTCCAAAGATACCTCTATACGTAGAGCCCGGAAATACTACCTAATGTCCTTTTTGTCTCAAACCGAAACCCTAAGGAAAACCTTCATAGTTGGTTGAAGTGTTAAGTAGAAGTTGCGTAGAACTTCTAAGGATTGTTTGGAGCGGGTTGGAGCGTGCAGCTTAGAGCTAAACCTTGCTCAGATCGACTTTTATCTCTGATAATTTTGGGCTTATCGAGGTAAATAATCTTGTCCCCTATCGAATTGGAAATTACTTGTTATCGTAATATATAGTTGAAGTATACTATATATAGAATCAACATAGTTTTGCGGCAATGTCTTTTGACTTAAGCCCAATTTAAAGAAAGAGAATCGAATCAGAATTACATAGATCAGACATTAAGAGACTTGTGTAGCATTATCGTGAAGTAGAATTGTACACGCCCCGTTAGATTTATAAACCCCCGGTTGTCTTGATAGCCTACTGATAGAGGAGGAGATTTACGCGTGTGGGAGGTGTCGCGAATTTTCTGAGAATATTCTACGCTGAGATCTAGATGTTAATAGGTGCCTCGTGGCCTCTATAGGTCAAGTACTACGATGGCGTGATCTACTTGGCTTAAGGAGTAGCCGACGGCTTGAGGTACTTGGAGCGCTTTGCTATTAGTCGATAATCGCCGCGAGGTATGTGAACCTCTTCCTATCTTTTCTAGCATGATACGTGTATAACTATGTAGTACGGTAGACGCATACGTGTTAAATGTATTTGATTGTTTAAAACATAAAGTGTTATAACGGCTTTACGGGAAGTTAGTTATAACACTTTATGTAGGTAAGAAAATGCTTTGTGGTTTTAAAAACTTAAGAGTTATAATAGCTTTATGGGAAGTTAGGTATAACTACTAAGAGAGATAAAATGAATGATTTATTGATTTTGAAGTTAAGAGACTTGATCTTAAAAGATAAGAGACTTGACTTAATTAAATTAATATGAATTTCAGTGAAACCTCATTCGTGAGTAATGAGTACTTGGTTTTTTAAAAGGAATAATGTTTTACCGATTTCGTAAATCGAATGAGTATCGACAAATCATCGCAGTAATAATAAAGGGAAATATTTTGATTAATGAAGTATTATTAAAACCAAGAGAAACCTCCATCCGCATGTAAGCTAAGACGACAAAATGATATTACATTTCCTAGATCATGGTCGCTTAATAAGATTGATTATGAACAAGAATAACCTACTCACATATAAGGCATATGTTTCTCAGATTGTTTAAAAGAGAATTATATTCTTAAATGGATAAGACTATGAACTACGAAACCTTTCTAAAATAAGAAATGTGAACATTTGAAATTAGGCAAACTTGAATGTTTGGAAAATAATGTTGTTACTTGATTTTACAAAGGGAAGTGTTTTGGTTTACTTAAAAAGATAGTCACTCTATTTTATACTACGTATCAGGTGACTTCTGTGAAAGAAACGAATCTTTTAAAAGAGTTAATGTATGAAGTACTTTGGGGATAGATACCCGAACTTATTAGCATAAAGTACCTTGTGTGAATAACTTGATTTTGTTGGTTTGTGATAGCCTTGTAATACTTTCTTGTTGTTTTGATAAGTAAACATGTTAGGATGCTACGTGTGTTAGTATCTTGTGATTGTTGTGTAAGGAGGTCATTCTTGTCAGGCTTACGCTGTTAACCGTAAGTCCGCTGTACTATTATTATATCACCTACCCCTCGACTTGTTATACCAAGGCTTGCCACCCGATGCGCGGTCTATACGGCCTACGCGGTCCGCGAGACTACGCGGAGCAGCGGTATGCTCCAGGATTGATCATTCCGGTGTTTAGCCCGACGCGGATGCCCTATGCGTCCATGGACTATGCGGTCTATTGAGACTACGCGGCCGCGGAGTCCAAGCGATACCGGGGTTAAGCCGCTCCGACGCGGTATACCTCGTGAGGTCCGGGACCATGATTCGAGGAATACCACGCGGTTCACGCGTGACCTACGCGAGTCGCGTAAGTTCCAGAATAGACGCGCACATTGATATCGCGGGCGAGTGGCCGCCTTCGACATGTGGTGCGGTCTAGAAAGACCTCGTGATACGCTTTATAGCATTGTTGGTACCGTGGGTTTTAGTAGTCGCTATGCCTTCGCATTTACCCTGCAGACGGTTTTATTATGACACGCGGACTCGTGTTTATGTGTATTCTCGATGCTTTTATATCACGGATCACGGCATGAGGAAGGTATTCCACGCATGATTGATGTTGCGGGCGTGAGACCCATTGTTATACTTCGAGTAATGACTGAGGCGCGAGTCCTCGACGACATGATCGCTTTATCGGAATCGTAGTTTCGTTATCATACATGTCTCCGCTTTATATAGACTACTATGATTTCATTTACAAGATTTATTTTCGCCACATACTGTACTTGCAGATCGACCTCTTTCGGGGCCGCGCTCATGCCGCAGTAAAGGTACACCGCCGATCTCGCCTAGTGGTCACAAGCTGCTTGGGAAAGCTCCGCTTCTCCGAGGCTTATCAGGTATAGTCCGCCGTTGTAGGTATTTACATTCGTGGTATGGCGGCCCCGCCTCGCCATTGTTGTCGATCATTCTTGAGGTCCGTAGTACCGCCAAGTGTGGTTGTAAAAAGGATGTAATCGTCGTTTTAAGTTGATTTATATATATGCCAAAGGCAAATTTTCTAAGATAATCATGTACACTTCTTGATATTTCATGTTGTTGTGTTATGTTCCGCCGACATTCGATGTTGTATCACTAGGGTGCCCGGTAGACACTACCACGCCCGGTTCGTCGTGACAAAAGTGGTATCGAGCGCTTAATCCTCAAGTGTCTACAGATCGTGATCCAAGAGTCTGATTATCGCTGTCGCGCACGACACCAATAATCGTGAGGCTATAGGATATTTAGGATTGGTTTCCATTCTTCTCACTCGAGATCGTGCCTTAGAGCCGTGTTGTAAGTCGACCTCTAACATATTTCTTTCTCACTGCTATGCCTCCGCAGGCAAACCCGGCCTAGAGGCAAGGCAAACGAGGAGCCGCGAGCAGAGCGCAGAGGGTTACGAGGGCACATACCCAACCATCACCCGAAAGTTAGGTGCTTTATTCGGGAGTTCTCGCGACGCCACCAAATTTCAAGCAGAAGTTTAGCACAGCAGCAGAAGCGCTACTACGACCATGATATACGAACCTTCGCCCACGACCGGAACAGAGAATATAGATTGCAAAGAGGCGACTTCACATTAGCTATGGATTTGGCTACCAGAGGGTATACCGATGTACCGCGAGTCTTGATGACTACCTAAGAGAGGGTTGTGCAAGAGAAATTCTTCAGTTAGGCTTGAGCATGGCCTGTGTACGGGCTTATGCGCGGCAGGCCAAGAAATGCAGAGATTGACGGGTTAACGACATGGTAAGAGGCCGTAATGAAGCGTCCTTTGGTAACTTTCGAGGCGACCGCCTCACCACAGATTGGTTATGCACATCCACCAAAGGCGTAACGGTCCTCCATAGGTTCGTGACGCCAGGGTGCCGAGTTGGTCGAGCTCCGTGGCTTCCGCTCACAAGGCGACAGCGCCATTCCGGAATGTCGCCTTTTAGTTAGTACTTGTTTTACTCGGCCGATGTGGCCACGCGTGGAAAGGACGCCCTAGTAGGAGGGATGCAAGTAGAGGACTTAGCCTTCAGATCGATGGTAGTTCGTCACCTTCCTTAGCTGCGCTCACGGGCAGTTTGATTAGAACGACATAGGAGTTAAGCAGATTCTGCATATCTTTAACCTCTGTAGATCAAGATGCGTGATAAGACGAGTATATCATAAGTGCTATGTTCGATAGCAGTGTTAGTTGTGATTAGAAATCATGGTTAGTAACCGGGAAAGATTGGGGGATAGGAAAAGTGTAAGCCTTAGAGCTTTATACGTGGAGACCTTAGAGGCAAGGCAATCTTGAGTAAAAGATTACATTTGTGTTTGACCCTTATCGGAGTGCATAGTGCACATGAGCTATGTTTGTATAATAAGTCCCTGGGTAGTGTGAAATGAAAGAGGGTAGTTGAGCTAAGAAGACCGCTAAGTTTTCGTAACGTGGATTAGCGAGATTGTTCCGGATCGGGGAGCAAGTGTTGTACGCGTGAGGGGGTCGAGGCCATGCCGCGGGTCAACCCGCGACCTGTTTTATGGTGGGGTCAGTTTGTGGTGGTCCCGCCGGGTGGTAGGGTCACGAGGGTGTTTGGCCCAAGTTTAGTTAACCAACAGCATGTTCGTGGACGCGTCGACCGAGTTCGGGCCGACGGGTCACCCATCCGTCTTTTTAATCAGACCGGTTACCTACAGAGGTTATGCGAGATGTTACATCGAAAGGTGGTAAGGTCAGACGGTGCCTACCTTCACCTTATGACGCATGTGGAGCCTGTGGTACTACTGCTTTTTCTCGAAGTTTTACTGCAGCAGAGTTGTGAACTCAAAGTAGTCTCCGATCGATTCATCCTCGCCGTTGTTTGATTTGCGGTAGTTGTGAGGATTGTTGTCTCCTCGTTGGGGAAGTGTTTTATAGCTACCATTTCGCCGAATGTCGCCTTACGAAGCCTTGTAGGGCGAAGTGTAAGTCATTTGGCCGAGTGGTTCATGTCGCAAGGTTCGGATAGTTGGTTTATACTTGTTCAATAGAAATGTGGTAGGTTATGAGAAAGAGTTCGAGTGTACAAGAAGCGGTACGACACGTAAGGGAAGAAACGAGCATGTATGGCAGCATAGATGTGATCATTTCTTTGTAAAGAGAAGGTGCAAGGAAGTATATTTTAGACCTTAGAGGTATTTGTGGCGACGAGAGCGTGTTTCGTGACTTGACGGAAGTATTTGCGCTGGTGTTTCGTACAGTGTGGCAGATTGTTCTCGTAAGTATAGTAGTGAAGACTATACATCGCGCGCGCTTGTTTTAAGATTCTGTATGAACATTCGGACGAATGTTTCTAAGCGAGGAGAATGTAATACCCAGATTTGCAGTATGTACGTAAGGACGCACGAGAAAAGTTTGGGCTTTAAAGTAGGCTTCCGAATATTTTTGTGCACAACACCCTGCTAGAGTCGCCGACTAAACGCTTTAGACAACTTCATAAGGGAAAATTCCGCTATGTCATTTTTAATTTTTGCAGATTTTTCCGAGAGACGAACATTTTGGACCAACGAGAGGGCTACACTTGTCACCCTCAAGTCGCTGGAGCGTAAGCTTGGCCGAAAGGGTGCCATAGTTGGTAGGATATTTTGTGAGGGTTTTAAGGAGTAGGGACTGGGCACTTGGGCACATCTTGGCCTCCACTTGCCCCCACTTGGCTAGATCATGGCCCTTGATTTCCTATAAATACCCTCCCCTTTCAAGACTTCTTCATCCAAAATAATTTCCTAAGTCTAAAATTCTCCCCTCTCTTGTAGTGATCTCGCCCTAGCCTCCCCTCCCCTCGCGAGGCCCTCGCCGAGAGCCCTCCTTGGCCGAGTACTGCTATACCCGTATTTCCAGAGTATGTACGTAAGTGAATACGCACGAAAGTCTTGCCTTAAAGATAAGCCTCAACGCTTTTTTTTAGGCACAACTCACAAACGAATAGTTTTCCGACTAAACGCTTCCACGCCTTCGTAGGTAAATTCCGCCATGCCATTTCTAATTTTTATGGATTTTTCCGAGAGACGAAACATTTTGGATCAACGGAGGGCGACACTTGGCACCCTCCAATTTCAGGATTTGAAATCGCCCATTTGGACGAATTGACGGTTGGGCACGCTTGGTGCCTTGTTCAAAGTCAAGGAGTTGGTAGATATTTGTGTATAGTTAATCCTCACCCTACACTTGCCTTGCACTTGTCTAAATTCGCCATCGGTTGGCCACTTCTTGACCTATAAATACCCCTTAAGACGAAGAGTTCTTCATCCACAAATTACTTTCCAAGTCTTGAAAATCCTCCCTTCTCCCTTTGTTAGCCAATTCGCCCAAAGCCCTCTTCCCTCTAGCCTAAGTGGCCTTGGCCGAATACCCCCTAGCCTAGCCAAAAATCTACCCCCTCCTCGTAGAAAAAGTTATCTTCTTGTATTGTTATAATGCCCAAAATACCCTAGCCCAAATACCTTAGTACTTAGTAGAAGTTGTGAAGAACTTCTAAGGTTCTTGAGCATACAACTTGTGAGCAAAACCTTGCTCAGCGCGACTTTTCTAGATATTATTGGGCTTACCGAGGTAATAATCCTAACCTCTTTGAATTGTAGAATACTTACCGTTATAGTATAAGAAATAGTATAAATACTTAGAAGTATATCACGTATCGAATTGAAGTGTTAATCACTTGAAGGGTTTAAAAGAAGACTAATCAAATCAGATTTACATAGGACTGCTTTCACAAGAGACTTATACGGCTCACCGGTAGGGAAGTGCTGCCCGACTTACCGTAGAATTATGAACCCCCGCTTAGAATGACCTTCGAGTAGTCTTTAATAGATATCCGTGACTATTATAGTCGACTCTCGCGACATATTCAACTCGCAGTGGTTTTCACGGTATGTATGTGATTCTTCCTAAAGCATGATATTTTACAATATAACTACGCAATGTCTTTGACTTAAGCTCGATAATACTTACAGAATGCCTCACTGCTTAAGCCCGATAATACTTACTAAGAATGCCTCACGCTTAAGCCCGAATAATAAAGAATCAAAACATTTCGTAAGACTATCAATCATATTAATGTAAGAGAACTAATTGGTTTTAAAATGTGCTTAAGAGTTATACTAGCTTTATGGGAAGTAAGTATAACCACTTAAGATTTATAAAAGAAACAAGTTTGCCTACGTGTTTATAATGCATTTGTATCAGGAAAAGAATAATAAGGATGGTTTGATCAATAGACATGATATGATGCTACGTGTGTTAGTATCTTGTAACGCTTGTATAGGTAGTATCCTTGTTGGCTTATATTGTTTAAAGATAAGTTGTTATGTTAGTATACTATCACTCACCTCGAGACGATACCGGGTTGTCGCTCCGACGCGGGTAGACTCAGCGGTCCGGGACCATGATTCGAGAATACCTCATGCGGGTCCAGGGGCCTACGCGGAGCTACGAGTTCCGTGTTAGTATGCGGGTTATACCTCACGCGGTTCAGGCGCTACGCGACAATGAGTCCAGATTTACGCCGAGGAGTAGCTACCCTCGACGCGGTTATACCTCACGCGCCCACGCGAGTGGCCTATGCGACTCGAGTTCAGGATTAGGCTCAGAATCGACGACGGGGCGAGTGGCCCTGCTTTCGATCATTCGCCTCAGACAAGACTCATTACGCTTACCTATCATTGCCTTGTTGCGATGCGCACTACGTGCGCTTTCTCGTTGTTTCATACATATTTGTAAACCGGTTTTAAAAATGATATGTTTCATTTAAATACTTTACGCTTCGCATACTTAGTACCGTTGTAATCGACTTCCTTCGGGGCCGCGCTCATGCCGCAGGCAGGTGGCAAGCAGTGCTAGATCCACATCCTCAGATCTTTGCGCTGTGTCGTGAGCTCCATCTTCTCCGAGGCTCTACTTTCGGGTATGATCTCCTCAGATTCAGATAGTTTTGTACAGCTGGTATGGCGGCCCCGTCCCGCCATAGTTGTTTACTTCCTAGAGGTCTCAGAGCACTATTGTACATACTGGGATGTAATCGCAAAACTTGAGTTATTTATATTACGCCAAAGGCAAGCTTTTCTTCGTATAAAATCGTGTCTTATTTTATAAATCGCTTCGCCTTGTTTTATATTCCGCCGTTACTCGATGTATGACTACTGGGTGCCTTAGGCACTACCACGCCCCGAACGGGTCGTGACAAAAGTGGTATCGAGCGCTAATCTCTGAAAGCGTCATGCATCGTATCTAGTAGAGTTCGATTATCTGCGTCGCGCACCACACCAATAATCGTGAGGCTATAGGATATTTAGGATTGGTTTCATTCTTCTCATTCCGAGATCGTGCTTTAGAGTCAGTGTTATAGTCGACCCTCTAACGATTCCTTTCCCGTAATGCTTATGCTCCACGTAGGCAACCCGCCCGTATGGCAAGGCAATGGCGGAGTCGCCAGCAGACACCCAGAGTCACGAGGGCTCGTGCCCGCCTATACCAGACGGCGAAGTTCTATGACGCCGCCATTTCAAAGAGAGACCACAAGACCCACACCTCCCGCCCCACACCGGGCGGAGGAGTTAGGATACAGCGAGACGGCCCACCTTTGGCTAAAGTCAGGCCCGACACGAGAGAGATTGACGCGCAGCCCAGCCTCCAGCCTCCGGGCCGCACCTGGTACACCCGAGGCGTAGAGTTTGAGGCTACGAGACTTCGAGTCAGAGCCCACGAGTTTTACGGGTCGAGGCCGAGGATGATCCGCAGGAGTTCATCCGCCGATTCAGAGGATTTTGAGAGTGATCGTATGCCGAGACCGAGTCCGTGATCTTTGGTTCACATAGGTCGCGTGATACCGCAATGATTGGTTTGATTCACGGAGTTATCCCGGAGAGCACGCGCCCGCCTACTGGGATGAGTTCTCGCAGGCTTTCTCACTCACTTTTTGCCTCCACAGACGGCGAGGGCGCGGCCGATAGATTTTTACCGCCGAGGCGCAGAGGACGACCGTCAGGAGTACAATGTCGAGTTTGATTCTTTGGCTCGATATGTCCCAAAGATTGCAGCAGATATGAGGATAGGTGCACCGCTATGTCACCGCCAGACGACTATATGGCCGAGTCATGCGCGGGTTTCTCCACCGTATGGACATTACCCGCACGCAGCTCACGCCTGATGCGGCGAGCGCAGAGGTCGACGAGCCGACAGAAGCAGCAGGTTAAGGCCGTGACGAGGGTCTTCTCGTGGTTATCGCGGGCGGCCTCGCAGCAGCCTAGATTCGCACCACACCACCAGAGCACTCTCGCACCGCCCTCAAGACACCAGAGTTTTCGAGGGCGCACTGTGGCCCTGTGGCTTCGGGACGCCCGCAGTAGCAGAGATCGCCGACGGACCACCCCAAGCCAGGCCGACGCGCAGATCCCATTACGGGAAGCGTGGTACTACTTATGGATCTTGTTACGCCAGGCCGCAGGTCACTTTGGCGGATCGTCCGACCGGGGCACCGGTGGTAGGCCCACTTCGTGTTCTGTGGCCGCTTCATCATCTCCTACAGCCACTCGCCCCGAGGCGTGGTGCTCACGGGTCACAGGTCGCGCAGCAGGTCGTGGCTCGTGTCTCAGCCTAGCGGTCCTCGTAACCGCATTTATGCTTTGTCCACCGACAGATCGTGAGGCCTCACCGATGTCGCCACTGTACCTTATCGCTCGGGTTTGATGTTTATGCCTCGATAGATCCGGTTCTACTGGCCCTATATATCTCCCTTGTCGCTAGTAGGATGTGGATGAGCCCGAGTCCATAGACCTTTCGAGGTAGCTACGCCAGCTGGTGATTCTGGTAGCTCTACGGTATATAGAGCTTGTCCTCGTGACTATTTACGCCGCTTGACCCCAGCCGACTTGATAGAGTCGAGATGATTGACTTCGACGTGATCACGGGACGGATTGGCTAGCCTCTGCTACGCCAATGTAGACCGCAGAGAGAGTAGTACGGTTCCAGCTTCCCGAGGAGCCATTGCTGAGCGAGGAGCACCAGACGCCGAGGGTAGGTTTATTTCCTACCTCAAGGCTAGGAAGACGGTGCGTGGCGGGTACATCTACCATCTAGTTCGAGTGTTTGATATCGAGGTCACGCGTACCAGATTTTCACCGCCTCGTAGTCACGAGTTCCCGTGACGTGTTCCTGCATGACCTTCCCGCATCCTCCGAGAGGAGATTGAGTTTTGTATCGACATATTGCCGATACTACTATTTCCATTCCGCCATACGTAACGGCACCGCCGAGTTGAGAGCCAAGGATCACCTTAGGGATTTGCTAGAGTGCGGCTTCATTAGGCCCAGTTTCTCCCCGGGGCGCCAGATTGTTCGCGAAGAAGAAGGACGACGCCGCGCACGTGTTGATTACAGTGCAAACAACAAGGTGACCATTAAGAACAGATACCCTTCCTGTGATTGATGATTTGTTCGACCAGTGGCGCGAGATGTTTCTCCAAGATTGATCCGCGTCGCTATCATCGTTCGTGTCGAGAGGCGGATGTCCCTAGGATCGCATTCAGACCAGACGCATTATGAGTTCGTGGTCATGTCTTTGTTGACCAATGCTCCGCCAGATTCATGGATTTGATGAACCGAGTGTTCAAACCATTTTGGACACGCTTGTGATAGTGTTCATCGATGATATCTCGTTTATTCTCGCCAGAGCAGAGCACGCGAGCATTTGGCGATCGTGGCCGACAGCTTCTCCAGACCAAAGCTTGTACGCCAAGTTTTCCAAATGTGAGTTTTCGCTGACTTCGCATGCGCTGGGCATATTGTCGGGCCGACGGCATTCGAGCGATACGCCAAGATCGGCGCAGCCAGACTTGGCCTGCACCTACTACTCCGGCGCAGGTTCGCAGCTCGGGCCTCGCAGATATTATCTACGTTCGTGGAGAAGTTTGCTTTATCTCTCGCACCATTGACTAGGCCGACTCGTGGCGCAAAGTTTCAGCGGATCGATGTCAGGAGCGTGGTTTCCAGCTGCCGAAAGAGAGACCGACGACCGCCCTCGCTTCTTACTCTTCCGCAGGTCCAGATGGTTACGCCGTATTGTGACGCGCCAGCATCGGGTTGGGATGTGTTGACGCAAAGATGGCAGAGTTATAGCATACGATCCCGACACCAAGAAACACGGTAGAACTACCCCACCCATGATTCGAGCCGGCATGCGATTCACGCCAAGATCCGAGGCACTATTTGTACGGGTTCACGTGGATATTTATACGCACCACAAGAGCCTCCAAGATATCTTCACCGTAGAGAGCCGAACTTACGGCTGCAGACGGTGGTTAGAGTTGCTTAAGGATTACGATGTTGATATCCCGCACCACCCGCGAAGGCCAACGCCAGGCGTACGCCTAGTCGTAGTCGACGGGAGCTTATCGATGTACCAATGGCGAGGACACGGTTCGTGATTTGCATCGCTTAGCGAGCCTTCGTGTCCGCTTGATTGATTCTCGATAGCAGGGTTAGAGTTCGCGAGGTTGCCGAGTCTTCCATCGCCGGCGAGGCGAAGAGGCAACAGCCGAGGATCCGCTTTGGCACGCTATCGCGATACGCCTCTTCGCGAGGCGCGGTCCTGAGGTAGCACCACGGGTGCTAAGGTTCGAGGGCGCATCGTGTTCCAGATGTTTCGTGACTTCTGGCAGTGTTCTGGGAAGCACACAAGCATTTATCCATCCGGTCGACTAAGACGTACCACGACCTTAGATCCGTATCGCGGATGGCTTGAAAAGAGACGCTGCGCAGTTCGTAGCTCAAAGGCCCGTGTTGTCGCAGCGAAGGCAGAGCACCGCAGGCCCGTGGTTTGTTACGCATTTATCGAGATCCCGACCGAAGTGGAGGTAATCAACATGGATTTCATCACAGATTACCTCGCACTCGCAGGAGACATGATTCTATATGGGTTATCGCCGACAGTCGACGAAATCAGCCCACTTTCTTCCCGTCAGACGACTTTTTCTACCGAGGATTACGCCGCACTTTACATCCGAGAGATCGCCGATCGCATGGAGTCCCTACTTCGATCATATCGCATGCAGGAGCCCGCCACGCTAACTTCGGAGGTCCTTCCGAGGGGTTTAGGACGCAGTGAGCCGAGTAATCGCATTTCATCCACGCATGCATCGGACAGCAGAGCGCACTATCCGCACTCTCGAGGATATGTCGCGAGCCCGTGTTATTGACTTTAGTGGTAGTTGGGAGGATCATTTGCCTCTAGTTGAGTTCGTGATATAATAATAGCTACCACTCCAAAGATTCGATGGCGCCATGAGGCCTTGTATGAGGAAGTGCAGATCGCCTATAGGTTGGTTCGACGTGGCGGCGGGCAATAGTGGGACCAGATTTGGTACAGCAGTGCTGGATAAGGCGGCTTATCCGAGAGCGCTATCGACACCGTAGTCGATGTAAGTCGATGCAGATCATCGCCGCTTCGCATCTTGAGTTCGAGGTTCATGATTGGTTTTCCTAGCGTGTCACCCATGGCGGTGTGATGAGATTCGAAGAAGAAGCTCACCAAGGTACATCGGGCCGCTTCAGATTGTCCGCAGGCAGGCAAGGTTGCTTACGAGTTGATCTCGCCGTCCGACCCGGAGGCGCGCATCCGGTGTTTCACGATCTACGCCGGCGAGACGATCGGATCCATCTAGGTGCACCCGATTGACGGCGTCCGTGTGACCGGCGGGTTATCGATGAGGAGATTCCCATAGCGATAGTCGATCGTCCGTTAGCGCCCGCGACGGCGACGGGCTTCCACAAAGTCTTGTGGCGAACGAGCTAGTGAGAGATGACGTGGGAAGTCGAGGAGGACACGAGGCGCAGGTACCTCACCTATTTCCCACACCTCCGTGTAATTCACTTTCCTACTTGTAAATTTTCGCTATCGCTTTTACCTAAGTGTTGCTCGCGGCCGCGTGTGGCATTTACAATCGCTTAAGCTTCTTCGATAATCGTTTGGAAGGAACATTCGACGAATGTTTCTGGCGAGGAGAATGTTATACCCGTATTTCCGCAGTATGTACGTAAGTGAATACGTGACGAAAGTCTTGCCTTAAAGATAAGCCTCAACGCTTTTTTTTAGGCACAACTCACAAACGAATAGTTTTCCGACGCAACGCTTTCCACACTTTCGTAGGTAAATTCCGCTATGCCATTTCTAATTTTTATGATTTTTCCGAGAGACGAAACATTTTGATCAACGGAGGGCGACACTTGGCACCTCCAATTTCAGGATTTGAAATCGCCCATTTGGACGAATTGACGGTTGGGCACGCTTTTTGGTGCCTTGTTCAAAGTCAAGGAGTTGGTAGGATATTTGTGTATAGTTAATCCTCACCCTACACTTGCCTTGCACTTGTCTAAATCTTCGCCATTGGTTGGCCACTTCTTAACCTATAAATACCCTTAAGACGTAAGAGTTCTTCATCCACAAATTACTTTCCAAGTCTTGAAAATCCTCCTTCTCCCTTGTTAGCCAATTCGCCCAAAGCCCTCTTCCCCTCTAGCCTAAGTGGCCTTGGCCGAATACCCCCTAGCCTAGCCAAAAATCTACCCTCCCTTCGTAGAAAAGTTATCTTCTTGTATTGTTATAATGCCCAAAATACCCTAGCCCAAATACCTTAGTACTTAGTAGAAGTTGTGAAGAACTTCTAAGGTTCTTGGAGCATACAACTTAGAGCAAAACCTTGCTCAGCGACTTTTCTAGATATTATTGGGCTTACCGAGGTAATAATCCTAACCTCTTTTGAATTAGAGAATACTTACTGCTATAGTATAAGAAATAGTATAAATACTTAGAAGTATATCACGTAATAGAATTGAAGTGTTAATCACTTGTATGGTTTAAAAGAAGACTAATCAAATCAGATTTACATAGGACTGCTTTCACAAAGAGACTTATATGGCTCACCGGCAGGAAGTGCTGCCCGACTTACCAGAGAATTATGAACCCCTGCTTAGAAATGACCTTCAGAGTAGTCTTTAATAGATATCCGTGACTATTATAGTCGACTCTCGCGCGACATATTCAACTCAAGCGTGGTTTTCAGAAGGTATGTGATTCTTCCTAAAGCATGATATTTTACAATATAACTACGCAATGTCTTCGACTTAAGCTCGAATAATACTTACTAAGAATGCCTCACTACTTAAGCTCACTTAAGCCCGAATAATAAAGAATCAAAACATTTCAAGACTACCAATCATATTAATGTAAGAGAACTAATTGGTTTTTAAAAAGCTTAAGAGTTATACTAGCTTTACGGGAAGTAAGTATAACCACTTAAGATTTATAAAAGAAACAAGTTTGCCTACGTGTTTATAATGCACTTGTATCAGGAAAAGAATAATAAGGATGGTTTGATCAATAGACATGATATGATGCTACGTGTGTTAGTATCTTGTAACGCTTGTATAGCGAGTATCCTTGTTGTGCTTATATTGTTTAAAGATGTTGTTATGTTAGTATACTATCACTCACCTCGAGACGATACCGGGTTGTCGCCTCCGACGCGGTAGACTCAGCGGTCCGGGACCATGATTCGAGAATACCTCACGCGGTCCGTGGGGCCTACGCGAGCTACGAGTTCCGTGTTAGTACGCGGGTTATACCACGCGGTCTCATGGCCATGCGACAATGAGTCCAGTGACGACGCCGAGGAGTAGCTACCCGACGCGGGTTATACCTCACGCGCCCACGCGAGTGGCCTATGCGACCGAGTCAGGATTAGGCTTGCACGATGACGGGGCGAGTGGCCCTGCTTTCGATCATTCGCACCTAGACAAGACTCATTACGCTTACCTATTGCTCTTGTTTGCGATGCGCACTACGTGCGGTTTCTCGTTGTTTCATACATATTTGTAAACCGGTTTTAAAAATGATATGTTTCATTTAAATACTTTACGCTTTCGCATACTTAGTACCGTTGCATCGACTTCCTTCGGGCCGCTCATGCCGCAGTAAGGCAAGCAGTGCTAGATCCACATCCTTAGATCTTCGCGCTGTGTCGTGAGCTCCATCTTCTCCGAGGCTCTACTTGGGTATGATCTCCGTATTGTAGATAGTTTTGTATACAGGTATGGCGGGCCCCGTCCCGCCATAGTTGTTTACTTCCTTAGAGGTCCAGAGCACTATTGTACGCTTGGGATGAATCGCAAAACTTGAGTTGTTTATATTATGCCGAAAGGCAAGCTTTTCTTCAGATAAAACTGTGTCTTATTTTATAAACTGCTTCGCCTTGTTTTATATTCCGCCGTTACTCGATGTATGACTACTGGGTGCCCTTGAAGGCACTACCACGCCCCTAACGGTCGTGACAGCACTTCTCCTAATGGGTTGGCCGGCGGTATACACCCCCTCGTGGTGTTGTCTCGTATAAATACCCCTCTCTTGTAGAAATACTTCCATAGTATTGTTACTATACCCAAATTACCTTAGTCAGATACCTTGTAGTATTCCAAAGATACTCTATACGTAGAGCCCTAAATACTACCTAATGTCCTTTTTGTCTCAAACCAAAACCTAAGGAAAACCTTCATAGTTGGTTGAAGTGTTAAGTGGTTGCAGAACTTCTAAGGATTGTTTGGAGCGGTTCGAGCGCAGCGCCAGAGCTAAACTCGCTCAGATCGACTTTTATCTCTGATAATTTTGGGCTTATCGAGGTAAATAATCTTGTCCCCTATTGGAATTGGAAATTACTTGTTATCGTAATATATAGTTCAAGTATACTATATATAGAATCAATATAGTTTTGGGCAATGTCTTTTGACTTAAGCCCAATTTAAAGAAAGAGAATCGAATCAGAATTACATAGATCAGACATGAGACTTGTGTAGCATTACGTGAAGTAGAATTGTACACGTCCGTTAGACGATAAACCCCCGGTTGTCTTGATAGCCACTCGATATGGAGGAGATTTACGCCATTGTGTGGGAGGTGTCACGAATTTTCTCAGAGAATATTCTACGCTGAGATCTAGATGTTAATAGGCGCCTCAGGGCCTCTATAGGTCAAGTACTACGATGGCGTGATCTACTTGGCTTAAGGAGTAGCCGACTGCTGAGGTACTTGGAGCGCTTTGCTATTAGTCGATAATCGTCGCGAGGTATGTGAACCTCTTCCTATCTTTTCTAGCATGATATGTGTATAACTATGTAGTACGTAGATGTACACGTGTTAAATGTATTTGATTGGTTTAAAACATAAAGGTTATAACGCTTTACGAAGTTGGTTATAATACTTTATGTAGTAAGAAAATGCTTTGTGGTTTTAAAACTTAAGAGTTATAATAGCTTTATGGGAAGTTAGGTATAACGGCTTAAGAGAGATAAAATGAATGATTTATTGATTTTAGAAGTTAAGAGACTTGATCTTAAAAGATAAGAGACTTGACTTAATTAAATTAATATGAATTTCATGTGAAACCTCATTCATGAGTAATGAGTACTTGGTTTTAAAAGGAATAATGTTTTACCGATTTCTAAATCGTAATGAGTATCGACAAACCATCGCAGCTAATAAAGGGAAATATTTTGATTAATGAAGTATTATTAAAACCAAGAGAAACCTCCATCCGCATAAGCTAAGATGACAAAATGATATTACATTTCCTAGATCATGGTCGCTTAATAAGATTGATTATGAACAAGAATAACCTACTCACATATAAGGCATATGTTTCTCGATTGTTTAAAAGAGAATTATATTCTTAAATGGATAAGACTATGAACTACTAAACCTTTCTAAAATAAGAAACGTGAACATTTGAAATTAGGCAAACTTGAATGTTTGGAAAATAACGTTGTTACTTGATTTTACAAAGGAAGTGTTTTGGTTTACTTAAAAAGATAGTCACTCTATTTTATACTACGTATCAGGTGACTTCGTGAAAGAAACGAATCTTTTAAAAGAGTTAATGTATGAAGTACTTTGGGGATAGATAATTCGAACTTATTAGCATAAAGTACCTCAGGTGAATAACTTGATTTTGTTGGTTCGTGATAGCCTTGTAATACTTTCTTGTTGTTTTGATAAGTAAACATGTTAGATGCTACGGTGTTAGTATCTTGTGATTGTTGTGTAAGGAGGTCATTCTTGCCGGCTTACGCTGTTAACCTGAAGTCCGCTGTACTATTATTATATCACCTACCCTTAACTTGTTATACCGAGGTCACACCCGACGCGGGTCTATACGCCTACGCGGTTCGAGACTACGCGAGCAGGTATGCTCCAGGATTGATCATTCCGGTGTTTAGCCCGACGCGGATGCCCTATGCGGTCCATGGACTATGCGGTCTATTGAGACTACGCGGCCGCGGAGTCCAGCGATACCGGTTGCCGCCCGACGGGTATACCTCGTGAGGTCCGGGACCATGATTCGAGGAATACCTCACGCGGTCTGTGTGACCTACGCGAGTCGCGTAAGTTCCAGAATAGACGCGACATTGATATCGCGGGCGAGCGCCGCCTTCGACATGTGGCGCTTCAGAAAGACCTCGTGATACGCTTTTATAAGATTGTTGGTACCGTGGGTTTTAGTAGTCGCTATGCCTTCGCATTTACTCGCACGGTTTTATTATGACACAGTGGGACCTCGTGTTTATGTGTATTCCTGATGCTTTATATCATGGATTGCAGCGAGGAAGGTATTCCACGCATGATTGATGTCGGGCGTGAGACCCATTGTTATACTTCGAGTAACGACTGAGGGCGAGTCCCCGACTGACATGACCGCTTTATCAGGAATTGTAGTTTGTTATCATACATGTCTCCCGCTTTATATAGACTACTATGATTTCATTTACGATTTATTTTCGCCACATACTTGGTAATTGCACAGATCGACTCCTTCGGGCCGCTCATGCCGCAGTAAAGGTACACCGCCGCCGATCCTCGCCTTAGGGTCACAATGCTTGGGAAAGCTCCGCTTCTCCGAGGCTTATCAATGTATAGTCCCCGTCGTTGTAGGTATTTACATTCGTGGTATGGCGGCCCTGCCTCGCCATTGTTGTCGATCATTCTGTGAGGTCCAGAGTAATCGCGCGTGGTTGTAAAAAGGATGTAACTGTTCGGTTTTAAGTTGATTTATATATATGCCGAAAGGCAAGTTTTCTAAGATAATTGCTGTACACTTCTTGATATTTCATGTTGTTGTGTTATGTTCCGCTGATTACTCTGATGTTGTATCACTAGGTGCCCTGTAAGGCACCGCCACGCCCGTTCGGTCGTGACACTCTATAAAACAATATAAGGCCATTTCCGCCACGACTGAACTCCGTGGAACGCGCCCACGAACCCGTGAAACAATTAACTAGACTTGGGCCTTGCACCCTCGTGACCCTGTCACGTAGAGGAACTACTACCAACTGATCCCACTCCATCTCAGGCTATGGGGCGACCCGCAATAGGTCCTCACCCCTTCCCACCATCGCACTTAACTCTTATTCTTGTCTATAATAAATCTTTCTACCCGAGAAGACCTTGTACATCTAAGGTCTCAGCGGTCATCAATATTCTTAGGCTCGCAATCTCCATGCTCCAAGCCTACCTTACACCCTCTCAGAACGGTACAAAAACTTCTCATAATACCATAACCATGTTGTATCGATCACAACAACCATTACTTACTCTATACGGACCTCATCTGTACCATTCTCTTAAGCCTACCACATAGCTTAATATATTAACATGGTATTCCATTAAGTTCTTAACATGACTTCTTAAGGGTCCACTGCCTTATCAGACAGTTCATCCTTTCCCAATTATCTCAAAATAAAACACAAGACCTTGGCGAGAATTCATTAACTGTTTCATACCTTCCCGGTATCTAGTTAGTCTTTACCAACTCCTGGTAATCTAAAAATCATTCTAGGCAACACGCGTCTGACCCTCATACATAACTCCGTATAGATGTATGTCACAATACCAACTATACTATAATCATTACCAACCTGGATACGCAATCCACATAGTCTTTCCAGGGTCACTGCTGCCTTGCTCGTAGCTGCAATCAACATAACTCGTTAGGGAGAGACAACCCTAACGACACAGCTCTATCGCACGATATCAGAGTGAGAAGAATGGAAACCAATCCTAAATGTCTTGCAGCCTCCTGATTATAGATGTGGTGCACAACACACCGATAATCAAGACTCTACTAGACACGGTCTGTAGACACTTTTCGAGGACTAATCGCTTCGATATCACTTTTGTCACGACCGACTCTCGGCCACATCGGTGCCCTACCCGCACCCTTCCAATCATACAACACTAAAACAACTGCGGAAAATAAGTAACACATATTTTTTTTCTTTTTTTTTAAAACCAAGGCAAAGACAATAAGGCTGCCATAATATAAATCACCCAAAAAGGGCTTACACTATCCAAAAATGTAATTACAACTCTAACCACCCAAATTTTACGTATACAGCACTTATGATTTGAACAAATACTATGACGACAAGGCCCCGCCGCACTTCAATACACATAGCCATGACAACTCCGAACATCGAGCCATCTCAAATGCCAACCAGATCCTAAGCTCATGGATCCACAATCAGTACCTAAACTCGCGACATTTAACGCACTTCAAGAGGGTCAAGACAACAAAAATTTAATATGGAACGGAAATAAAGTACAAGAAATGATCATAATTGTACAAAAGAATGACAGGCAAGTATAAAAGTACATACTGATCCTCGTGTCATTACCACTCATGAACTTAATTGCACATCATTATATTTTCCATTCCATTAAGAGTTATAGCCAAATCTTATGTACATACTTAGGAGAAATCATTAAGTTCATTACCATATGACTTACTTATCTTTCATAACATAATCCGGCCCTTTATGGAGGGGCGCATATACTACCCGGCCCAATCTGGGACGCGATCAAATCACACAAATATCAAAGTGTGCCCGTGGAATCCCCCATCACAACCGACAGTCATAAGTGTAACATATAACCATGTGACGCGCCTGTGGCATCCTACCTCACTGTCGGCGTACACATACACAATACATATATATATCTCCTGCCCGTGGAATCCCACATCACTGCCGACAGCCGTAGGTGTAACATATAACCATGTGGCGCGTCCGTGGCATCCTACCTCACTGTCGGCGTACACATATACAACACACACACATATATATATATATATATATATATATAACGTGGCCGCATGCCCCGGAATCCCTCATCGTATAAGCATGACCATAACGTGCCTCTGATCCTCATCGTAGGTGCAGGTCTTCATGGGGAGCTATCCCATGGAGTAATAATATAACATGCCCCCGGAATCCCTCATCGTGGGTACATGTTGTTATACCCCGTATTTTCAGAGTATGTACGTATGGACGTACGTAGAAAATTCGAACTTGAGATAAAGTGCTTGGCCGAAATTATTTTTGTGCACAAGTGCCGAAAAGAGTCATTTTCCTACAAACGCTTCCACGCCTTTGTAGGAAAATTCCGCTATGTCATTTATTATTTTTACGGATTTTTCCGAGAGACGAAACATTTTGGATCAATTGGAGGCTTACATGTGTCACCCTTAGGTGTCCAAGGTCGACGAAATTTCTCGGAAGCTTCTAGCTTGCACGCTTTTTTCATCTTTGTGCCTAAAATGTTTGGTCAATGTTTGTGAGATATTTTGTGGAGTGGATGACCAAGTGGGACCCACACAACACATGGCTTAATCTTCACCTTACACTTGCCTACCACTTGGCTCAATCTTGGCCTGAGTGCCCTATAAATACCCCTTAGTTGATGAGTTATTTCATCCACACTTGAGCAAATTCCTAGACTCAAAACACTCCTCCTCAGCTGTCTCGCCCAACTCCTCCCCTTGAGTGGCCTGCCGAGAGCAACCCCCCCCTAGCCTAGTTGTGCTAGTCGAAATACTACCCCCCTTGGTAGAGAAATACTCTTTAAGTATTGTTATTATACCCAAATACTTTAGCCCAAATACCTTGTAGTATTTCCAAAGTACCTCTATACTAAAAGCCCTAAAATACTATTATACGTCCCTTTAGCCTCTAAACGAAACCCTAAGGAAAATCTCCATGGTTAGTCGGAGTAGTTTGTGTGGTTGGTTAGAACTTCTAAGGGTAGTTTGGAGCGGCTGGAGCGCCGAGTCGAGCTAAACGATTGCCCAGATCAACTTTTACTGATAATTATGGGCTTATTGAGGTAAATATCTTGTCCTCTATTGTAATTGGAAATTTCATATTGTTAGAATATATAGTTGAAGTATACTATATATAGAACTGAACGTAGTTATTGGCAATGTCTTTTGACTTAAGCTCGAATAATACTTACTGCAATGTCTCGACTTAAGCTCAGATTTAAAGAAGATTATCGAATCAGAATTACTTAGGGTCAGATTATAGTAGACTTGTGAAGTAGTACCGTGAGTAGAATTGTACCGCTAGGTTAGATGTATAACCCCCGTTGGCTTCGTAGCCTCGATAGAGAGGAGATTTACGTGCCATGGGAGGTGTCACTAATTTTGCTACTTGATTTTACAAAGAGAAGTAATTGATTTACTTTAAAAGGATAGTCACTCTATTTTATACTACTGCATTGTGTGACATCATGAAAGTAACGATCTTTTAAAGAGTTAATGTATGAAGTACTTTGGGGATAAAACCCGATTTTGTTAATCATATAGTAGAAGGTACCTGGTGAACAACTTGATTGTATTGGTTGTGATAGCCTTGTAATACTTTCTTGATCGCTGATAAGTAAACGGTTGGGACGCTACGGTGTTAGTATCTCGTGATGTTTGCGCGAAGGGGTTTCTTGATTGTGCTTATTAACTATCATCGTTATGATAGTATTGCGGCATTCATCTCGAGATGATTCCGGTTAAGTCGCCTCCGACGCGGGTAGACTCAAAGCGTCGATGGACCTATGATTCGAGAATACCTCACGCAGTCCCGGGCCTACGCGAGCTACGAGTTCCGGTGTTAGTGTACGCCCTTACGGGCACGCGTCCATGTGGGCCTACGCGATCGCGGTCGTGACGACGCCGGAGTAGCTACCGACGCGGGAATACCTCACGCGGCCGACGAGATTGGCCTATGCGGAGTCGCGGAGTTCCGTGGTTAGACGCGCATATCGATATCGCGCATACGCATGTGTCAACCTCACATTGAAGCTAGGGACGGCAAAGAGGACGACTGGGCACGCTGTGCTAAAAATGTGGTCAAGGGTTAGGTAGATATTTGGGTAGACGGATAAGGTAGCACATGGCTTAATTCGCCTTACACTTGCTTAACACTGATGAATCTTCGCCATTGGTTGGCCATTTCGACCTATAAATACCCTCTAACTTGATGAACTTCTTCATCCAAAAATTGCCTAAGTCTTGAAATCCTTCCTCCCCTTCTCATGTTCTCGCCCAACCTCGTCAAACCTCCCCTCAGGTGTTTTGTCGGGTACCCGCTAGCATAGTTGTCTCGTATAAATACCCCCCTTTGTGGTATAGAAATACTCTCCTAGTATTGTTATAATTCCCAAATACCTTGGCCCAAATACCTTGTAGTATTCCCAAGGTTACACTTATACAAAAGCCCAGAAAATACTATTATACTTCCCTCAGTCACAAAAACGAAACCCTAAGGAAAACCTTCATAGTCGGTTGAAGTGTTAAGTAGAAGTTGTAACCAACTTCTAAGGGTTGTTTGGAGCGGGTTGGAGCGCACGGAGTAGGAGCTAAACCTTGCTCAGGATCGACATATAAACTCGGATAATTTTGGGCTTATCGAGGTAAACATTCTTGACCTTCGTCAGAATTGAAATTACATGTTGTAGGAGTATATAGTTAAGTATACTATATATAGAATTTGAACATAGTTGTGCGGCAATGTCTTTTGACTTAAGCCCGAATAATACTTACTGTGAATGTCTCGCGACTTAAGCCTCTAATTTTAATAGCGAATCAATCAGAATTACATAGACTCAGACATGAGACTTGTGTAGTGTTATCGTGAGTAGAATTGTACACGCCCTGTTAGATTTAAACCCTCGGTTGGCTTGCAGCCTCGATAGAGGAGAGATTACGCTGTCATGTGGGGGGAGGTGTCGAATTTTCTGTAATATTCTACATCGAGATCTAGGATGTTAATAGGCGCCAGGCCTCTATAGGTCAAGTCGCGCATGGCGTGATCTACTGGGCTTAAGGAGTAGCCGACGGCCTGAGGTACTTGAGCGCTTTGCTATTAGTCGATAATCGCCGCGAGGTATGTGAACCTCTTCCTATCTCTTCTAGCATGATATGTGTGAACTATGTAGTACTAGACGCATACGTGCTAAATGTATTTGATTGGTTTAAAACATAAAGTGTTATAACGCTTTACGGGAAGTTGGTTATAATAGCTTTACGTGGATAAGCACATACTTTGTGATTTTTAAAAGGTAAATCGATTTGAATAATAACCGCTTGATATGTGTTAATAAAGAACTTGAAGCATTTCAAAAGATTTATGAATCGCTTTGAAAGAATGAGTATTACTTGGTTTTGAAAGCTTAAGAGTTATACTAGCTTTACGGAAGTTAGTATAACGGCTTAAGAATGTTTTATCGATTTCTAAATCGAACGTGTATCGACAAACCATCGCATGCTAATAAAAGGAAAATGTATTGACTAAAGAAGTATTATTAAAACCAAGAGAAACCTCCATCCGCATGTGGCTAAGATTAGACAAAATGATATTACATTTCCTAGATCATGGTCGCTTAATAAGATTGTTTATAAACAAGAATAACCTACTCACATATAAGACATATGTTTCTCAAAACGCTTAAAGGAGAATTATGTTTTAAAGGATTAAAACTATGAACTACTTAAACTCGTTTCAAATGAGAAACTTGAGCATTTGTAATTAGGCAAACCTAACTTTAGGAAAAGAACGCTGGTACTTGATTTTAAAAAGAAAGTGTTCGTTTACTTAATAATGTGAATTACTCTAGTTTTATACTACGGTATCGTGACTTTTATAAAAGGAATGTATCTCTTTAAAAGCGGCTTAACGATGTAGTACTTTAGGTTAAAACCCGACTTTGGCATAAAATGAAAGTACTTTGAGTTGTCGCGCTTGCCTACGCTTGTTGCGGTTTCGCCATGCTCGTTGTTGTGAAGCTTGCCTATGCTTGTTGTTGTGAAACTTGCCTATGTCGCTGCGGATAGCCTTTGTTGTATTTCTCGCACTCGCCTCTCGATGGAGGGCCGCTGAATTGTTATGAACGATTATACACCGAGTCCCACGAGACGGGCGTGGTCACGATTTCATTTGATTATACACCGAGTCCCACGAGACGGGCGTGGTCACGATTCCATCCGATTATACACCGAGTCCCACGAGACGGGCGTGGTCACGATCTCATCCGATTTTACACCGAGTCCCACGAGACGGGAAGTGGTCACGATCTCATCTGATTTTACACCGAGTCCCACGACGGGCAGGTCACGATTTCATCCGTTATCATACATGTCTCCCGCTTTATATAGACTATTATGATTTCATTTACGCCTTTTACGCTTCACATACTTGGTACCGCTGAATCGACTCCTGGGCCGCTCATGCCGCAGCGGAAGTACATCGGCCAGGATCCTCACCATGTGATCACAGCCACGTGGGAAGCCCCATTTCTTCTGAGGCTTATCTTTTGGCATGTTACTCGCGTCAGAGATTCTTATACATTCGTGGGTATGGCGGCCCCGTCCCGCCATAGCCGTTGTAAAAAAATCTTAGAGGTCCGTAGCACCGCCAGGCGTGGTTTGTAAAAGGATAATCGTCGGTATTTATGTATATATACGATGAAGGCAAATCGCTGCTGGTTGGCCTGCTTATTTATCTTGTCTCTAATTCATGTTCATGTTTTTATTTCACGATTTTCTCCGATGTTGTATCACTAGGTGCCCGGTAAGGCACCACCACGCCCTGTTCGGTCGTGATTAATGAACTACGAAACCTTTCTAAAATAAGAAACGCGGAACATTTGAAATTAGGCAAACTTGACGCTTGGAAAATAATGTTGTTACTTGATTTTACAAAGGTAAGTGTTTTGATTTACTTCAAAAGATAATCACTCTATTTTCATATACTACGTATCGTGTGGTTTTTGAAAGTAACGATCTTTAAAAGAGTTAATGACGTAGTACTGGGATAAAACCCGATCTGTTAATCATATAGCAGAAAGTACCGTATATAACTTGATTATGTTGGTTTGTGATTGCCTTGTAATAATCTCTTGTTGATTTGTTACAAACATGTTAGATGCTACGCAGATAGCATTCGCGATGTTAGTGCAGCGGTTTCGATCGCGCTTTAAAGTTGTTTGACTCTCACCGCTATGCTGGTATTGTACCACTCACCTGACTTGCTTCCGAGGTTGTCGCTTCGACGGGGACTCAGCGTCCGGGACCATGATTCGAGAATACCACGCGTCCGTGGATCCACGCGAACCACGGAGTTCCAGTTAGCTCATGCGCCCTCGGTCACGCGGCTTCAGGCTACGCGATCGCGAGTTCAGACGACGCCGGGAGTAGCACCGACGCAGGAATACCACGCGCCTACGAGGTTTACGCGAGTCGCGGAGAGTTCAGTAGACGCCGCACATCCGATATCGCGGGCAGTGACCAGCTTTGATCATGCGACGCCAGACATATATCATGATACAGCTTTATGACCGTTAGTATCGCAGTTAGTAGGTTATGCCTTCGCACTCCTCGCATCGCTTTATTAGGACACAGCGGGACTCGCGTTCACGCGTATTTCGGTGCTTATATCATAAACCGCCAGCATAGGTATTCCACGCATGATTGATGCATGGGCTCGAGACCCATAGTTATATTGAGTGATGATTGAGGCGCGAGTCCTCGACTGACACGCATCGCCATTTATTGTAAATCGTAGTTTGGTTATCATACATGTCTCCTACTTTATATACTATTATGATTTCATTTACAAGCATTTTCGCCACATACTTGTACGTTGCATCGACTTCTTTCGGTCATGCCGCAGCCAGGTACACCAGCCGTTGATCCTAGCTTCGTGGTCATAGCCGTTGGGAAGTCGCTTCTCCGAGGCTTATCGTATAGTCCTGCCGTAGTAGGTGCTTACATTCGTGGAAGCGGGCCCGCCCGCCATCGTTGTCGATCATTCTTAGAGGTCAGTAGATCGCCGGCGCACTGAATTGCAGCGACGAATCGCTCAAATTGTTATATATTACGAAGGTAACCGCTGTTAGCCTGCCTTCTTATTTCACCGCCTTATCGCATTGGTTTCATGTTATTAGCGATGTCGCTGACATTGATGTCAGATCACCAGGTGCTCGGTAAGGTGTCACGACCAAATCGCCCGGATCGTGCCTTACCCCGCACCCTAGTGACACAACATCGTAGTAATCACGAACATAAAACACATACATGAAATGCATGTATACAAAACAAGAACTGAGGAAAACTTGCCTTTCTGCATATATAAATAATAACTTTACAAATGAACGCTTTAATCCTTTTTACAAACCCCGCCACAACAAGATTTGCTGCACTTCTAAGAATGATATGACAACAATGGCGGACAGGCCCCGCCAAACCCCGAATGTAAACACTTACTACGACAGGGACTACACCACCGATAAGCCTCCGAGAAACTGAGCTTCCCAAACGCCGAATCGCGACTCGAGAGCTAGATCAACGATCGCGTACCTCAACTCGCAGATTTAACGCACTTCAAGGAGGTCGCATAACAAAAATTTAGTACGTGAAACTAAAAATACCGCAAATGAAATCATAATAGTCTATAAAGCAGAGACATGTATGATAACCAAACTACGCTTTACAATAACTAAGCAATATATCAAGTCGTGGACTCACACCTCAAGTCATCACAAAAGAACATAACAAAGGTCTCACGCCCACAACATCAATCGTGCTCGTGGACACATTCCTCACCGCGGCAGCTTTATGATATAAAGTTCCAAGGAACACACATGAACACCGTGTCCCACCTGCGCTATAATAACACCGTGACGGGTAAGTACGGCGCATAGCCGACTACTAACACCTACAAGCATCAACAAGGTCATGAATCAGATTATAAGATCTGCTAGACCGCCACATGATCAAAGCCGCCACTTGCCCGCAGATCTAACGCGCCTAGTCCTCGAACGTCCCGCAGCTCCGCATAGGCCAATCTCATCGGCCCGCATGAGGCATCCCCCGCATCGAGGGTAGCTACTCCCCGGCATCGTCCTGGACTTTCGAGTCCGCATGGCCACAAGGACCGCATGCCCATAAAGGACGCATACTAACTCGAACTCGTAGTTCGCATAGGCCCTCAGACCCGCATGAGGTATTCTCAATCACGTCCTGCATCACCGAGTCTACCCCGCAGACGGAGGCGCCTAACCCCTAATCATCTCAAGAGACGAGTGATGTAAAATATTAACACAACAAATTATCGCTAACCAACATAAGCACAACAAAGGAACACCCCTTTACACAACATCACAAGATACTAACACACGTAGATCCTAACACGCTTACTTATCAAAGCAACAAGAAAGTATTACAAGGCTATCACAAACCAATACAATCAAGTTGTTCACACAAGGTACCTTCTACTATACGATTAACAAGATCGGTTTTTATCCCCAAAGTACTTCATACATTAACTCTTTAAAAGATACGCATTTCACAAAAGTCGACAATACCCGTAGTATACTTAAAAATAGAGTGATTATCTTTTTAAGGTAAATCAATTACTTACCTTTGTAAAATCAAGTAGCAACATTCTTTCCAATGTTCAAGTTTGCCTAATTTCCAATGTTCAAGTTTCTCATTTTAGAACGGTTTCAGAGTTCATAGTCTTATTCAATTAAGAATATAATTCTCCTTAAATTACTCGAGAAACATAAGTCTTATGTGAGTAGGATATTCTTGTTTATAACAATCTTATTACAAAGAAACATGATCTAGAATATCATTTTGTCTCATCTTAGCTTCTATGCAGATGGAAGTTTCTAACGTTTTAATAATACTTAATCTATCAAAACATTTCTTTATTAACGCCGCAGTTGGTTTGTCGATACACATTCGATTTCCAAAATCAAGAAACATTCTTAAGACGTTATACCTAACTTTCCATAAAGCTAGTATAACTCTTAAGTTTTCAAAACAAATCAAGTATTACTTCCTCTCAAAATGATTCAAAACTCTTTGAAATACTTCAAGTTCTTTATTAACACATAACAAGCCGCTTATAGTTCAAATCAGCTACCTTTTAAAACCACATGTATTTTCTACCAACATAAAGTCGTTATAACTAACTTCCCATAAAGCCGTTATAACACTTTATGTTTTACACCAATCAAATACATTTAGTACATGACGCTCACCGTACTACATAGTTCACACATATCATGCTAGGAAGAGATAGAAGAGGTTCACATACCTCGCGACGAGTATCGACTAATAGCAAAACGCCCAAGTACTCCCAACCGCTCGCTACTCCTTGCCAAGAACGCGCCACACGTAGTACTTCAACCTATAAGGCCACGCGCGCTTATTAACATCGCAGAACATTCTACGTAAAAATTCGGCAAAGACTCTCCCGCCACAACAGAAATCTCCTCTCTCTATCGAGGCCGCCACCAAGCCAACCAGTGGGTTATACATCTAACCCGAACGTACAATTCTACTATACCGTAATATCAGACAAGTCTACTGTAATACACCCCATGTAATTACAGTCATTTCGCCTATTCTTCGTGCTTAAGTCAAAAGACATTGCCAACAACTACGTCATTTCTATATATAGTATACTTCAACTATATATTCTAACAACATGTAATATCCAATTACAATAGGACAAGATAATTACCTCGATAAGCCCATAATTATCCTAGTTTAAATGTCGATCCCGAGCAATCGCTTAGCTCCAACTCCGCGCGCCCAACCCGCCTCCAAACCACCCTTAGAAGCTTCTAACTAACTTCTACACAATACCCAACCGACTATGGAGATTTCCTGTGGTTTCGGCTTTGTGACCGACGGAAGTATAATAGTATTTCGGCTTTTCAGATAGATATAACCTTAGAATACTACAAGGTATAAGGCTAAGGTATTTGGGCATTATAACAATACTTTGAGAGTATTTCTCAACCAAGTGGTACCCCATTTGACGAACACCCCAAGGCAGTGGGCCTCTACCGGGCGGCCTACTAGGAAGGGAGAGGTGCTCTGCCACAAGGCCACATGAAAGGGGGAGGGAGGCTCTGGACGAGAGTCAACAAGAGGAGGAGAGGGTTCTCAAGACTTGTAGATTCGGCGGACGGAAGTCTTCAAATGGAGTGGTATTTATAGGTAAGCAAAGGCCAACCAAGTGGCCAAGATCTAGCCAAGTGTTATGTAAGTGTAGGCCAAGATGTGCCCAAGTGCCCCTAGTCCCTACTCCACAAATCCTCACAAAATATCTCACCAACTGACTCCTTCAAACGCCCGCGTGGCCGTCTAACTCACCAACTCGAGGTGACAAGTGTCGCCTCTCGCTGTCCAAAACATTTCATCTCTCGGAAAATCCGCAAAATAAGAAAAGACATAGCCGAATTTTCCTCGCAAGTTATGTAAAACGCTTCCGAAAACGACTTAACCAGCACTGCGGCTCAAACGCTATTCTACTAAGCCACTTGCGGTGACACGTGTCACCCTCCTAATGGCCCAAAATAAAACATCTTCCAAAATATCCACAATGGCCAAAATCTCAAAACAAAGCTGGCTCTACAAAACCAGAAATTTCTCCCGTGGGCCCCACGTGACCATTTCCAAAATAAAATTCCATATTTTTCTAATATTCCAGAAGTCCGACACCAAACTGGAATCCACCCCATTAACGAACCTTTTTCCTTCACAAAACCGAAACTTTTCCGTGGAAAATTACCTCTTTCTTCCTTTCCAATCTTTCTGTCAGATTCTCGCACGCACGCCTCGCATACATACCTGTGAACTACGGTATAACATTCTTCCCCTTAGAAACATTCGGCCCGAATGTTCATTCTAAGTCTCAAAACATACGCCGCCAAGATAGTCTTCACTTCTATACTTACTAAACAATCCCGCCATACCGCCACGTAAAATACCAAGCAACATACTTATCCAAGTCTACGAGGACACACCTCTAACATCACCACAAATACACTTTTGTCACTTTGCCGCGAGCCTAGCTCCGACGACCCAACAAATGGTACCGGTCGCCATGATCACCGGCCGCCGTGACACTCAACCCTTACCACATTTCGAGCATCGCTTTAGTTTCCAAAACTCGGTTACTATCTCTTTACGCGGCATCATTAATCGGGAACATTCTCGATGGATCTTCGATACTTTCCGAACATAACAATACGAAAGATCGGACGCCCCGCCTCCTAAGTCGGACGCAAAGCTAACATATAGGCAACCCGCCTATTCTTCACATGAACTCTTAAAGGCCCAAAGTAACTCGCTAAGTTCCTTCGCTTCAAAACTCGCCACACTCGTCCGGGTGGTACTTTCAAGAAGACCGACCACAACTCGAACTCTAAGCGCCGCCGACATCCGCACGATTCTCCGAGCCGCCGTAACTTCTTCTAGACGAGCTTTTCCTATCCACACCGCCGAACAAGCTCGAACCAATCGTTCAACCTTGCCAACATCGAACCAATCGACCGCAATTTACACTTCCGCCTACAAGGCTTCATAAGGCACTCCAACACCGAAATGGTAGCTTAAACGCTCCTCCACAGAGACAACAATCTTCACAACTACCCCGAATTTACATACCGCCCGAGGGCGACGCGATTCTCGAGACTCACCAGTCCTTAACCCCGCTCGTAAAACTTCCAAAACAAAACAGCCAGAACTGGCTCCACTGTCGCCATAAGGCGAAGGTAGGCACCCTGCAGCCTCACAACCTTTCGTATAACTCAACACAACCGAGTAAACGGCCCCGATCAAGAACACGGCTGGGCTGCTCATCGCCCGACCATCGGTCGAACGCCTACGAACTCGCACGGTTAACTAAACTGGGCCTAACACCCTCGTGACCTTCCACAAGCGCGACCACCACAACCGCACCCACCACCAAACATGCCGCGGGTTGACCCGCAACGTGGCCTCAACCCGACCCGCAACGCCGCACAATACTAGCTCCCGATCCTAACAATCTTACTAATCACGCTACGAAACCCACGGGTCTTCTTAGCTCAACTACCCTCTTCCTTCCACACTACTCAGTGACTTATCCCACGAACATAGCTCACGCGCACTATGCACTCCTATAAGGGTCAAACATAATATACGCCTTTACTCGAGACGGCCTTACCTCTAAGGTCTCTACGCCAGAAACTCTAAGGCTCACACTTTCTATCCCCAACATCTTACTCTGCTAAACAACCATGATTTCTAATCACAACTAACATACCGCTACCGTAACATAGCACTTAAGGTATACTCACCTTATCACATAAACAAAATTCTAGGGTTTAGGATATGCTCGCATCTACCGCTTCACTCCCTATGTCGCTCTAATCGAACTCGCCTGTAGGCGCATATGGCGGAGATGACAAACTACCCACCGATCCTCGGCGCTAAGTCCTCCTACAAGGACACTCTTCGACACTGCACTCGATGGTCATAGGTACAACAAGTACCAACTAAAAGACGACATTCTCGACGACGCTCACGTCATACCGCGGAACCGGCCCCGAGTTCACCAACTCCTACATAACCCGAACGCCCCGAATCCGCGGAAGACCACTCGCACCGTGGACGGCATAATCAACCGCTGAGGTGACTCGCCAAAGTTACCAAAGCGACCTGGCCGCTCGCCTCTTCGCCCTCGTTAACCCGCCGATCTCTACGCTTCTACCGCGCACATAAGCCCGCATACGTGCCATGCTCGCCTCAATCAAGGATTTCTTTGCACAACCTTCTCTTAGGTAGTCATCAAGACTCGCGATACATCGGTATCTCTCTCGTAGCCAAATCCATAGCTAGTAATGTGGTCGCTTTACAATCCATATTCTCTGCTCTCGGTCGCGAACCGGCGTTCAAATATCACGGCCGCAGCAGAATCGCCGCCGCCGCTAAACTCACTGGGCTAGCGACGCCGCAGAAATCCTCAAACGGCACTACCCTAGGTAAAGATTGGGCCCGCGCCCTCGTGACTCCTCAGACCAACTCGCAGCCTCCTCGGCCGCCTTGCCCTCCCGGGCCCGGCTGCTCTACGCGAGGCATAACGATAAGGAAAGAAATACGCTCAGAGGATCCAACTTACAACATGCTTCTAAGGCACGATCTCAGAGTGAGAAGAATAGAAACCAATCCTAAATATCCTATAGCCTCCTCGATTATCAGGTGCACAACACACCGATAATCAAGACTTTCATCGATACGGCTCAGACACTTTCCGAGGATTAATCGCTCGATACTACTTTGTCACGACCAAATCGCCCGCGGATCGTGCCTTACCCGCACCCTAGTGACACAACATCGTAGTAATCACGAACATAAAACACATACATGAAATGCATGTATACAAAACAAGAATTGAGGGAAAACTTGCTTTCTAAGATATATAAATAACAACTTTACAAATGAACGCTTTAATCCTTTTACAAACCCCGCCACAACAAAGATTTCATGCACTTCTAAGAATGATATGATAACAACGGCGACAGGCCCCGCCAAACCCCGAATGTAAACACTTACTACGGCTGTGACTACACCACCGATAAGCCTCCGAGAAACGAGCTTCCCAACGCCGAATCGCGGACTTCGAGAGCTAGATCAACGATCGGTGCACTCAACTCGCAGATGAACGCAGCTTCGGGCGAGGTCAGATAACAAAAATTTAGTACGTGAAACTAAAAATACTGCAAATGAAATCATAATAGTCTATAAAGCAGAGACACGTATGATAACCAAACTACGCTTTACAATAACTAAGCAATATATCAAGTCGTGACTCACGCCTCAAGTCATCACAAAAGAACATAACAATGGTCTCACGCCACAACATCAATCGTGCTGGGACACATTCTCACCGCCAGCTTTATGATATAAAAGTTCCAAGGAACACACATGAACACCGTGTCCCACCTGCGCTATAATAACACCGTGACGGTGCAAGTAAGGCATAGCCGACTACTAACACCTAAGCACTAACAAGGTCATGAATCAGATTATAAGATCTGCCTAGACCGCCACATGATCAAAGCCGCCACTTGCCCGCAGATCTAATGCGCGCCTAGTCCCGAACTTCCCGCAGCCCGCATAAAGGCCAATCTCATCGCCCGCATGAGGCATCCCTCGCATCGAGGGTAGCTACTCCCGCATCGCCCCGACTTTCGAGTCCGCACGGCCACGCGACCGCATGCCCATAAAGGACGACACTAACCTCGAACTCTCGTAGCTCCGCATAGGCCCTCGTGACCCGCATGAGGTATTCTCAATCACGGTCCTGCATCACCGAGTCTACCCCGCACGGAGGGCGCTAACCCTAATCATCTCAAGAGACGAGTGATGTAAAATATTAACACAACAAATTATCGTTAACCAACATAAGCACAACAAAGGAACACCCCTTTACACAACATCACAAGATACTAACACACGTAGCATCCTAACACGCTTACTTATCAAAGCAACAAGAAACTATCACAAGGCTATCACAAACCAATACAATCTCGTTGTTCACACAAGGTACCTTCGACTAAATGATTAACAAGAGCGGGTTTTTATCCCCAACGTACTTCATACATTAACTCATTAAAAGATACGTTACTTTCACAAAAGTCGCAATACCCGTAGTATACTAAAAATAGAGTGATTATCTTTTAAGGTAAATCAATTACTTACCTTTGTAAAATCAAGTAGCAACATTCTTTTCCAATGTTCAAGTTTGCCTAATTTCCAATGTTCAAGTTTCTCATTTTAGAACGGTTTCAGAGTTCATAGTCTTATTCAATTAAGAATATAATTCTCCTTTAAATTACCCGAGAAACATAAGTCTTATGAGTAGATATTCTTGTTTATAACAATCTTATTACAAAGAATCATGATCTAGAATATCATTTTGTCTCATCTTAGCTTCTACGCAGATGGAAGTTTCTACCGTTTTAATAATACTTAATCTATCAAAACATTTCCTTTTATTAACGCCGCAGTTGGTTTGTCGATACACATTCTGATTTCCAAAATCAAGAAACATTCTTAAGACGTTATACCTAACTTTCCATAAAGCTAGTATAACTCTTAAGTTTTCAAAACAAATCAAGTATTACTTCTCCTCTCAAAATGATTCAAAACTCTTTCAAATACTTCAAGTTCTTTATTAACACATAACAAGCCGCTTATAGTTCAAATCGCCATCTTTTAAAAACCACATGTATTTTCTTACCAACATAAAGTCGTTATAACCAACTTCCCATAAAGCCGTTATAACACTTTATGTTTTACACCAATCAAATACATTTAGTACACGACGCTCACCGCATTACATAGTTCACACATATCACGCTGTAAGAGATAGGAAGAGGTTCACATACCTCGCGACGTGTATCGACTAATAGCAAAACGCCCAAGTACTCCCAATCGCCGCTACTCCTGCCAAGTAACGCGCCACACGTAGTACTTCAACCTATAAGGCCACGCGCGCTTTATTAACATCGTAGAACATTCTACGTAAAATTCGCAAAGACTCTCCCGCCACAACAGAAATCTCCTCCTCTATCGAGGCCGCTACCAAGCCAACCAGTGGGGTTATACATCTAACCCGAACCGTACAATTCTACTATACCGTAATATCACAAGTCATCAGAATACACCCTATGTAATTACAGCTCGCCTTCCTTATTCTTCAGCTTAAGTCAAAAGACATCACAACAACTACGCTCGCCTATATATATAGTATACTTCAACTATATATTCTAACAACATGTAATATCCAATTACAATAGTGGACAAGATAATTACCTCGATAAGCCCATAATTATCCTAGTTTAAATGTCGATCCCGAGCAATCGCTTAGCTCCAACTCCGCGCGCCCAACCCGCTTCCAAACCACCCTTAGAAGCTTCTAACTAACTTCTACACAATACCCCAACCGACTATGGAGATTTCCTGTGGTTTCGGTTTTGTGACCGACGGAAGTATAATAGTATTTCTGGCTTTTCAGATAGATATAACCTTAGAATACTACAAGGTATAAGGCTAAGGTATTTGGGCATTATAACAATACTTTTGAGAGTATTTCTCAACCAAGTGGTACTCGAGAACACCCCAAGGCAGTGGGGTGCTTCTACCGGGCGGCCTACTAGGAAGTGAGAGGGTGCTCTCGCCACAAGGCCACATGAAAGTGGAGGGAGATTTGGACGAGAGTCAACAAGAGGAGGAGAGAGGGTTCTCAAGACTTGTAGATTCGGCGGACGCAGTCTTCAAAGTGGAGTGGTATTTATAGGTGCAAAGGCCAACCAAGGGCCAAGATCTAGCCAAGTGTTATGCAAGTGTAGGCCAAGATGTTCCCAAGTGCCCCTAGTCCCTACTCCACAAATCCTCACAAAATATCTCACCAACTCGACTTCAAACGCCCGCTGGCTGTCTAACTCCACCAACTCGAGGTGACAAGTTGTCGCCTCTCGCTGGTCCAAAACATTTCATCTCTGAAAAATCCGCAAAATAAGAAAAGACATAGCCGGAATTTTCCTCGCAAGTTATGTAAAACGCTTCGCCGAAAAACGACTTAATTCCAAGACTTCGCTCAAATATCATTCTGCCAAGCCACCTAGTGGGGTGACACGTGTCACCCTCCTAATGGCCCAAAATAAAACATCTTCCAAAATATCCACAATGGCCAAAATCTCAAAACAAAGCTGGCTCCTACAAAACCAGAATTTCTCCCCGGCCCCACGTGACCATTTCCAAAATAAAATTCCATATTTTTCTAATATTCCAGAAGTCCGACACCAAACTGGGAATCCACCCCATTAACGAACCTTTTTCCTTCACAAAACCTAAACTTTTCCGTGGAAAATTACTCCTTTCTTCCTTTCCAATCTTTCTCAGATTCTCGCACGTCACCGCATACATACCCGTGAACTACGGTATAACATAGGCACCACCACGCGCCCGGTTCGGTCGTGACAAAAGTGGTATCGAGCGCTTAATCCTGAAAGCATCTACGCATCAGATCCAAGAGAGTTCGACATCGCAGCGCGCACCACACCAATAATCGTGAGGCTATAGGATATTTAGGATTGGTTTCATTCTTCTCACTCGAGATCGTGCCTTAGAGCCGTGTTGTAAGCTGACCTCTCACGTATTTCTTTCCTCACCGCTATGCCTCCGCGTAGGCAAACCCGCCCAGTGAGGCGCGCACCGGCGAGTCGCGAGTAGAGTTCGTAGGGTTACGACAAGACAGCCCAATCATCACCGTGGTATTTCATTCAGGAGTTATGCTACGTCACCACCCCATTCCAGAGTTTAGCACGGCAGCAGCCTCCATCGCGCCATGATATTTGAACCTTCGCCCACGACCGAACAGTGAATTTAGATCGCAAGGCGACTCACATTAGTTATGGATTTGGCTACCAGAGTATACCGATGTACCGCGAGTCTTGATGACTATCTAAGAGAGGTTGTACAAGAGTAATTCTTCGCTTAGGTTGAGCATGGCCTGTACGCTTACGCGCAATGTGCCAAGAAACGTAGAGATCAACGGGTTAACGGGCGACGCAGGTTAGGTCGAGCAGAAGGTCCTTTGGTAACTTTCGAGGCGAGTCACCTCACCAATGATTAGATTTGCACATCCACCAAAGGCAGAGGTCCTCCACGGTTCAGACGCTCGGTACGCAGGAGTCGGGTCGAGCCCGTAGCTTCCGCTCACGCCTACACGTAGTTCCACCACGGATTCAGCTGCTCAGATTCACACAGCGATGCACGCCATCCCGGGAATGTCGCCTTTAGTCGGGTACTTGTCAGCACTACGATCGCCGTGGTCCGATGTCGAAAGAGTGTCCTCAGAGAGGACTTAGCCTTCAGATCGCTGGTAGTTCACATCTTCCTTAGCTATGCGCTCACGGCAAGGTGTTTGATTAGAACGACTAAGTGTAGCGAAGCAGAGATATAGATATATCCTTAACCCTCTAGAGAAAATGTAAGCCTAAGAGCATTATACGCCAAGACCTTATGTAAGGCCATCTCGAGTAAAAGACGATGTTTATGTTTGACTTATAGGAGTGCATAGTGCACGCGAGCTATGTTTCATGGATAAGTCCCCGAGAGCAGCGTGGAATGAAAGAGGTAGTCGAGCTAAGAAGACCGCTAGGTTTTCGTAACGTGATTAGCGAGTTTTCCGCTCGAGCTAGTATTCATACGCGCCGGGCCGAGGCCACGCCATGTCAACCCACTACCCGTATGGCGGTGGGGCCAGCCGTGGTCCCGCTTGGGTTAGGGTTATGAGGGTGTTAGGCCCAAGTTTAGTTAACCAAACAGACGAGTTCGTGGACGATTCGACCAAAGAGTCGCCGGTGAGGTCACCGCCTGCCTTCTAGCAAAGATCGCTTACTCTACAGTTGTTGATTTATCGTAAAGGTTGTAAGGTCGCACGGGTGCCTACCTTCACCTTATGACGATAGTGGAGCCTGTGGCACTACTGCTTTTGTTTCTCGAAGTTTTACCAAGCAGGTTAAGAACTCAGCGTAGTCTCAGACCGCATTTCGCCGCTGCGCGCTGGATTTCGCGGTAGTCGTGGGGATTGTTGTCTCCCGTGGAGGAGTGTTTGCTACCATTTCGTTGTTCTGATGTCGCCTTATGAAGCCTTGTAGGGGCGGATGTGTAAGTCGGCCGATTGGTTCGATGTTGGCAAGATTCGATAGTTGGTTCAGCTTGTTCCAGCAGACCGCGGATAGGTAAAGCTTGTCTGTAAGAGGTTCCGCACCGTAGAAATCGTGCGATAATCTGTGACGACGCTTAGAGTTCAGTTGACGGTCGGTCTTCTTGAAAGTACCACCCCGTCAGCGTGACGAGTTTTGGAAAACAGAGGAACTTAGCCCGAAAGTTACTTTGGGCCCTTTTGAGTTCATGTGAAGAATAGGCCAGTTGCCTATATGTTAGCATTTGCCTTCCGACTTAGAGGCGATGTCCTGGCCTTTCGTATTGTTATGATCGTGAAAGCATCGGAGGTCCATCCAGAGTATTCCCGCTTAATGATGACCACGTTAGAGATAGTAACCCCGAAGCCAAATCAAGCAAAGATTTAAATGTGGTAAGAGTTCGAGTGTACGATACCTCGTGGATCGACGCAGCCCGGCATCATTTGTTAGGTCGCCGAGCGACACTAACTCGCGCAAAGTGACAAAAGTGGTATCACGACGAGTAAAGCGGAGAAGCGAGTACGTATCGAGCAGAGACGTGACCATTTCTTTTGTATGGAGAAAGTGCGAAGGAATTATATTTTAGACACTTGACGGAGCGCTGTGATGTTAGAGGTGTTTCTCGTGGACTTGGATGTAAGTATTTTGCGCAGTGTTGTTGCGCGCCAGGGCAGGATTGTTCGTAAGTATAGTAGTGAAGACTATACCGCGCACGCTTGGTTCGAGATTTGTAAGGAACATTCGACGAATGTTTCGCGAGGGAGAATGTTATACCCCGTATTTCAAGAGTATTTACGTAAGTACGTAAGTAAAAAAGTTTGTGCCTTAAATTGCTTGGCCGAAATTATTTTTTTTCACAACACCCGGTTAGAGTCGTTTTCGACTAAACGCTTTTTCACAACTCGCGTAGGTAAATTACGCTATGTCATTTTTAATTTTTATGGATTTTTCCGAGAGACGAACGTGTCAGATCAATAAGAGGGCGCCACTTGGCACCCTCTCATCAAAGTGGAGCGCAGTAAAGGGACGAATTACTTGACATTTTTGTCAAGTAGGTAGGATATTTTGTGGTAGATGGATAAGGTGCACTTGGCACGATTCGCCCTACACTTGCACCACACTTGGCTTGATTCGCCATTGGTTAGCCATGACTTGACCTATAAATACCCTCCCTTTGATGAACTTCTTCATCCAAAAATTGTGCTAAGTCTAAAATCCCTTCCTCTCTCGTGGTGTTCGCCCAACACCCCTCCCCTTAGCGAGGCCCTCGCCGAGAGCCCTCCCCTTCGCCGAGAGTACCTCCTAGCTGGGGTTGGCCGAGGGGTATACACCCCCTCGTGGTGTTGTCTCATAAATACACCCCACCTTGGTAGAAATACTCTCAAAAGTATTGTTACATTATACCCAAAATACCTGCCCTAATACCTTGTAGATTCCAAGGTTATACTTATACTAAAAGCCTGTAAATACTATTATACTTCCTTCACTACAAAACCGAAACCCTAAGGAAAATCTCCATAGTTAGTCGAGTATTAAGTTGGTTAGAACTTCTAAGTGGTTTGGAGCGGTTGGAACGCACGGAGTCGAGCTAAACATTGCCCAGATCGACTTTATACTTGGATAATTACGGGCTTATCGAGGTAATTATCTTGTCCCTATTGTAATTGGAAATTACATGTTGTTAGAATATATAGTCAAGCATACTATATATGTGTTGAACGTAGTTTTTGGCAATGTCTTTGACTTAAGCCCAATAATAAGAAACTTTTTGAAAGAAGAGTTCAATCAGAATTACTAGATCAGACATGAGACTTGTGTAGCTTTTTGTGAGGTAGAATTGTGCACGTCCGATTAGACGATAACCCCCTCGTTGGCTTAGTAGCCTACCCGATGAGTGAGATTTACGTTGTCATGTGGGAAGGTGTCGCTAATTTTCTCAGAGAATGTTCTACGAAGAGACCTAAATGTTAATAAGAGCCTCGTGGCCTTATAGCGAAGTACTACGCGTGGCGCGATCTACTTGGCTTAAGGAGTAGCCATGCTTGAGGTACTGAGCATTTTGCTATTAGTCGATAATCGCCGCGAGGTATGTGAACCTCTTCCTATCTCTTCTAAAGCATGATACGTGTGTAACTATGTAGTACCAGACGCATACGTGTTAAATGTATTTGATTGTCTAAAACATAAAGTGTTATAACGCTTATGGGAAGTTGGTTATAACAATTTACGTATGTAAGAAAATACTTGTGGTTTTTAAAAGGTAATCGATTTGAACTATAACCGGTCAAGTTATGTGATAATAAAGAACTTGAAGTATTTCAAAAGATTTTTGAATCATTTTGAAAGAAGAGTAATACTTGGTTTTTGAAAACTTAAGAGTTATACTAGCTTTACGGGAAGTTAAGTATAACGGCTTAAGAATGTTTTATCGAGTTCAAAATCAGAACGTATCGACAAACCATCGCAATGCTAATAAAAGGAAATGTTTTGACAGATTAAGTATTATTAAAACCAAGAGAAACTTCCATCCGCATGTAAGCTAAGATGAGACAAAATGATATTTCCTAGATCATGATCATTGAATAAGATTGTTATAAACAAGAATATCCTACTCACATATAAGGCTTATGTTTCGATGGTTTAAAAGAGAATTATATTCTTAAATGAATAAGACTATGAACTACTTAAACCTTTCTAAAATAAGAAACGTGAACATTTGAAATTAGGCAAACTTGGACGCTTGGAAAATAATGTTGTTACTTGATTTTACAAAGGTAAGTGTTTTGATTTACTTCAAAAGATAATCACTCTATTTTCATATACTACGTATTGTGTGGTTTTGTGAAAGTAACGATCTTTTAAAGAGTTAATGTATGAAGTACTTTCGGGATAAAACCCGATCTTGTTAATCATATAGTAGAAATTACCTCGTGTATATAACTTGATTATGTTGGTTCGTGATTGCCTTGTAATACTCTCTTGTTGATTTGTTAAGCAAACACGCCAGATGCTACGCGTGATAGTATTCGTGACGTTAGTGTAAAGGGTTTCTCGATCGCGCTTAAAGTTGTTTGACTCTCACCAAGCATGCTGGTATCGTACCACTCACCTTGACTTGCTTCCGAGGTTGCCGCCTCCACGCGGGTAGACTCAGCGGTCCGGGACCATGATTCGAGAATACCTCACGCGTCCAGGATCCACGCGAACTACGGAGTTCCGTGTTAGCTCGCGCCTCGTGGTCACGCGGTCTTGTGGCCACGCGATCGCGAGTCCAGGACGACGCCGGGAGAGCTACCGACGCGAGGAATACCTCACGCGCCTACGAGGTTGGCCTACGCGAGTCGCGAGAGTTCCGTGGCTAGACGCGCACATCCGAGCATCGCGGGCGAGTGACCACTTTGATCATGTGACGGCCTAGACAGATATCATGATACGCTTTATGACCGTTAGTACCGCTGGTGTTAGTAGCCTGCTATGCCTTCGCATTTACCCTCGCATCGCTTTATTAGGACACAGTGGACCCGTGTTCATGTGTATTTCGTGCTTTTATATCATAAACCGCCAGCGAGTGAAGGTATTCCACGCATGATTGATGCATGGCTCGAGACCCATAGTTATATTTGAGTGACGACTTTGAGGGCGCGAGTCCCCGACTTGACACGATCGCTATTTATTGTAAATCGTAGTTTGCTATCATACATGCCTCGCTTATAGACTATTATGATTTCATTTACGCATTTTCGCCACATACTGTACCGCCAGATCGACTCTTCGGGCCGCTCATGCCGCAGTCGAGGTACACCGCCGCCGATCCTAGCTCGTGGTCACAGTCATTGGGAAGCCCGCTTCCCGAGGCTTATCAGCCGTATAGTCCCCGTCAGAGTAGGTGCTTACATTCGGGTTTCATGGCCCCGCCCCGCCATCGTTGTCGTATCATTCTTAGAGGTCTCAGAATCGCTGGGCGTAGTTGTAAAGCGATGTAATCGCTCAAATTGTCATATATTACGGCGTAACCGCTGGTTAGCCTGCCTTCTTATTTCACCGCCTTATCGCATTGGTTTCATGTTATTGTTTTATGTTCCGCTGACACTGATGTTGTATCACTAGGGTGCCCGGTAAGACACCAGAACGCCCGTTCGGTCGCGACAAGAGGCTCGGGCCGTGGTCTCAAAACTCGACGCAGAAGAACTCGCCGACGCGGTACATCATCCGTATACCCCGCACAAGCCCTATCAACTCTCTCGAGTCCGACTAGTAGCTATCGCTACTCCTTTGCCCTTCTCGGGCGGCCGCTGCTCGCGCGAGGCATAATCGTAAAAACGATACGCCGAGGGTCCAACTTATCACACAAATTTCTAAGGCACGATCTCAAAATGAGAAGAAATGGAAACCAATCCTAAATGTCTCGCAGCCTCCTCGACATAGACGTGCACAACACATCGATAATCAAGACTCAACTAGACACTCTCAGACACTTTCCGAGGACTAATCGCCTGATACCACTTTTGTCACGAATTCAACCCGGCCCGTGATCGTGCCTTACCCCTGCACCCTAGTGATACAACATCGAGAAAACCAATGGAAATAAAAACTTTAAACATTCAAATAGACATGGATCAAGATAAAGAAAATAGGCCAACCAAAACGCTTGCCTTTCAACATATATATATAGACATTTGAACAAGCATAATCCTTACAACCCTTCCAACAACAAAGGCATGCACTTAAGATTTTTACAACAACTATGACGGATAGGGCCCGCCATACCCCGAATGTACAAGAACCTGCTGCACTGTGGTAACATACCAAAAGATAAGCCTCCAAGGAACTGAGCTTCCTAATACGCTGAAATGTGATCCTAAATGCGAGGATCGATACCGATGTACTTACCGCGCATGAACGCAGCTTCAAGGAGGTCATAACAGTACCAAGTATGTGAAATCAGAAAATATCAGAATGAAATCATAGCACTATATAAAGGTGAGACATGTATGATAACCAAACTATAGTACACAACATATAAACAAATATATCAAGTCGTGACTCACGCTCCAAATCATCACAGATATAATTACGGTCTCACGCCCACAACATCAATCATGCCCGTGGAATACCTTCCTCACCGCGGGCAGCTATGATATGATAACACCAAGAAGTACACCAACACCAAGTCCTACCGATGCCAAAGTCAGACTAACCATACAATACAACCAAACCACGGTCGACACTGGCAAGTACGAAGCCGACTACCGATACCAAGGCCGCCACGAGTCGACGGGCAAGTACGAGGCTAACTACTGTGTACCGCGTCAGATCACGAGACTTCGCTACTACATCGAACGGCAAGCGCGAGGGCTAACTACTGTACCAAGGCCGAATCACCACGAGACGGCAAGTACGAAGCCACCACCGTGTACCAAGGCCGAACATTAAGAAACCTCACGGAGAGCTAGTCCATGGAATAACACTATCAATGCGAGCGCATCTGCGGAATTCTCCACACCGCCGCACGCCCAAGTAAGTCCTCAATAAGTCAACCTACCTCCATCGAGACGCCAGAGTATAGAAACACAATTCTTGCACACAAAGGCTATCACAATAAGCATAGGCAAGTTACACAACAAGCATAGGCAAGTTACACAACAAGCATAGGCAAGTTACACAACTCAAGGTACTTTCATTTTATGTCAAAGTCTGGGTTTTAACCCTAAAGTACTACGTATGTTAAATTCCTTTTAAGAGATCCATTCCTTTTATAAAAGTCACCCGATACCCGTAGTATAAAAATAGAGTGACTTACATCTTTTAAGTAAAGCAAAACAACTTCCATACTTTCCTTTTTAAAACCAAATCAAGGCAATACCATGCCTTCTTTTTAGACCAAAACACTTCTCTTTTTAAAGTCAAGTTACCATATTAAAACCAATGATAAAACCCTTTTTCATAAAGTCGTTATAACTCACTTCCCATAAAGCTGTTATAACACTTTATGTTTTAAACCAATTTAAAACAACACATTTCTTTTCCCTAAAGTTCCAGTTTGCCTAATTTCAATTACTCAAGTCTCTTTTTAGAAAAGTTTCATAATCCAATGTCTTAATCTCTTTTAAAACAATTGAGTAACATAGTCGACATGTGAGCAGTTTATTCTTGTTTATAACCATTTATTAAAGCAGCCATGATCTAGAAAATGTAATATCATTTTGTCTTATCTTAGCTTCTATGCAGATGGAGGTTTCTACTGGTTTTAATAATTATTCATTACATTTTCCTTTATTAACGCTGCAGTAGTTTGTCGATACTCATTCTGATTCAAATCAAGAAACGTTATTCCTTTTAAAACCAAGTACTCATTACTCACGAACGAGGCTTCACACAAACTTCCTATTAATTCAATTGCTAAGTCTCTTATCTTTAAGATCAAGTCTCTTAACTTCTAAATCAAGAAACCATTCTTTTTATCTTCTTAAGACGTTATACCTAACTTCCCATAAAGCTAGTATAACTCTTATGTTCTCGTAACCAAGTATTACTCTTCTTCAAAAAGGTTTCTTAACTCATTACTTCAAGTTTCTTATTATTCAGCTTAAGTCAAAAGACATCACCGCATAACTACGCTCGCTAACACACGACGCTCACCGCATCATATATATACTTTTAAAATACTTCAAGATTCTTATTATTCAGCTTAAGTCAAAAGACATTGCCACACGACGCTTCGCATTATATATATATTCATGCTCAAGAGTATGAAGAATCACATACCTCGCGACGATTATCGACTATAAGCAAAACGCCCACTCGCCATAACCTCGCTAGCCTTGTCCACCTTCCAAGTAGCACATGCTACTCGCAGTAACATTCTACCAATAAAGGTTATCACCATCAGAATACAAATTCATGTAAGTACGCTTAATCTTCTACTATATTATTCTTCCGATGTGATTTCGCCAAGTCTATAATCGTAATATCCTTCTATTACGCTCAAATCTCTTCTATGAATCTTATATTCATTTCTATACTACTACAGATGTAATTTCCAATTACACTAGAAGGATAGGATTATTTACCTCACGAGCCCAAAAATTATCCAAGTTAAAGTCGATCCCGCAACGCTTAGCTCCTACCCGAGAGCTCCAATCCGCCTCCAAACAACCCTTGAAGTTCTACGCAACTTCTACTTCACACTTCAACCGACTATGAAGGTTTTCCTTAGGGTTTCGCTTAATGGCTAAAGGAAGTATAATAGTATTTTCCAAGCCAGATAAGTGTAACCTTCGAAATACTACAAGGTATATGGGCTAAGGTATTTAGGCATTATAACAATACTGAGAAGTATTTCTATACCACAAAAGGGGGTATTATACAAAACCAACTAGGCAAGTGGTGCCCTCTCGCCAAGCCTCACTCAAGCGTGGGCTCTCGCCAAGGCTTCTCAAAGTGGGGTGCTCTGACGAAATATCAAGAGGAGGAGTATTTTGAGACTTAGAAAGATTGCTCAAGTTTGATGAAATAACTCTTCAACAAGGGGGTATTTATAGTCAAGAAATGGCCAACCAACGCCAAGATCCATCCAAGTGTTAGGCAAGTGTAGGCTAGGATTAAGCCACGAGCACCTTATCCATCTACCACACCAACTTGCACAAAATATCCTACCAACTAAAGTGGTCCAATTGGCCCAAGCCGCCTCTAACCTTACGCCCAATGCAGGGTGACACTTGTCACCCTCCCGTTGGTCCAAAATGTTTCGCCTCTCTGAAAAATCCGCAAAAATTAGAAATGACATAGCCGAATTTTCCTTCGCAAGTTTAGTAAAATGTTTCATTTAAAAACGACTCTTTCTGCACTTGTGCCCAAATTTCAACTTAGCCTAACTTTAAGGCTTAAATTATATACGCACGCCTCACGCATATTACCGAAATACGGTATAACATCGTTGGTGTTGTTCTAAGCGGTCTCAAATGCGGATCAAGTATCTTGGAGAGGCTCTAAACTACTAAGGAGCGACTTGATTGGAGTCGATTAAGGTTCATCGAGGTATAATCTTGTCTTTTAAAGGTGTTACAAGATTATATAATTATATTGTTGTTGTTAGCTTTACACGTAGCTAGTACGGTTGTTATGTCAAGTTTATAAGTATTATGGATTGCTTGTAGCTTAAATCCAAATGTTATACAAGCCACTCAAGATTGGATTACTAATCGTCGCTTATTAGAAATCGTCGCATGTCACTTATTTGAAGATTATGGTAGTTATAATCAAATGCGACTTGATATCATGTTATGCTACCAATTTGGATGAAATGGAAATTGGATAAGAATTGGTATTGTTGTTTTCATTATGGCCGGAAATTGGACTAGTAGTTGTATTAGTTTGTTATCGTTTGTGGGGCGGAATTTTACACGTCTAGTAGACGTGTAATCCCCTATTGATTAATTTCTTTGATGGTGCCTTAAATGTGGCGAGTTTGGTTATTGTATTCGGCCTTGAAAAAGGTGGCAAAGTTAGTAAAAACAAAGGAGGGGCTGTCCGATTTTCCGTAGAATTTAGCGACTTGACACTTATAATATTCTACGTTTGAAGAAAGGCTTTAATAGACGTATTGTGAATATTATAGGTTGATATACTACGGGCAGGACTTTGTACTTGGCAAGTGGTTTGACCCGGCGAGGTATGTAGAACTTTTCCTATCTTTTGAGCATGACTAGTTGTACGTATATAGTACGGTAGACGTACATGACCTTGATATCCTTTACTAGTTTTATGAATAGCCAAGCCGGGTGAGTTAGTAGATTAACTCACTTCTTGAAAGTATTAAGGATGTCAAATGTTTTATTAAAGTAAAGGGACTTGAAGAGTTTTAAAGTATGAGATACTTGTTTCGCTTAAACGATAAGTCCCTTGGATAGGAAATTGTTTTTGGCTAAGGTATAAAGCGAATGTAACGACTTTATGGGGAGTTGGTTATATTTGCTTTATGGAAAGATAAATGACTAAATTTATAATGAAAAGGCAATTTGATTTTTAAGGCATCAATTGCCTAAGGTTTTTTTATAAAAGGAGTCACTTGATTTAGAAACCTAACTTTATGTTTAAAGGTATTGTGACTTGTCTTGAAACGTAATTTTGACTTGATACTACGGTTTATAGTATCTTGGAAGTTCTATATGAAAATGAGTCATTTTTTTAAAAGGTTGAAGTATGTAGTACTTTGGGTTAAATTCCCGGATTTTTATAAAAGACATGTTAGTGCCCTAAGTAAACTAAAATGGTAGGTAGATTTAATAAGACTAATAAGAAGTTGTGATTTCTAACTTGCTTATTATTATACGATGGCTGCAGAGATAGGGTAAGAGTATAGGGGTAAACCCCAAGACGCTATACCACCTTCTCCAGATAAGAGTATAAACGGCGGTAAACCCCAAGACGTTATACCACCTGCTTTATTTCCTTCTCAGGTAAGAGTATAACTGGCGGCGCACTTCAAGACGTTATACCACCCGCCTGTGGTAAGAGTATAAATGAGGGTAAGAACCCCAAGACGTTATACCACCTGCTTCTACGGGTTCGCTACCCATGATTTGTTCTGGAGTCTCCTATCGTGATGTCAGACGCTTTTCCCTCGATTTACTCTCATCATAGTAAGGCACCGTGGTACTATAATCTTGTTATCATACATGCCTCCCGCTTTGTTTTAAACTTATGTTGTAATTACGCATTTTCCAGCTTTACATACTTAGTACATATTATGTACCGACCCTTCCTGGGGCCGCTCACGAAAGCGAAAGTGGTAAGTGCCGTGGATCCACATTCTGTGATCACTTATCGACGCCGACGCTCCATTTATCCGAGGCTTGTCTCATTTCGTACGCTTTTTCCCCGGTGTTGTAGATTTATGTACATTCGTGGTATGGCCCCGTCCCGCCACGCTTATTATTCCTGCAGGTCCAGATTCACATTTATGGTTGGGTCAGAAGAACCGATTGTACGGCTGTACTTTTGAGTATGTTTATATTATCGGCGCCTTATCCGCCAGCCCGATGTTATTGTTTTCACACGTGTTTATGTCAGGTATGTTCCGCTATTCTCTCACAGATACTCAACAGGTGCCCTGTAGTGGCATCCGCGACCGGTCTGTCGTGACACGTAGTATCAAGGTGTGTCTATTTTTCAAAGTAAGCTACTACACTCTTAGAAAACTCATTTCAAAGCTTGAAATCAAGTAACTTCAAATTTTCACAATCTAGGCAACTTATGCCCATTAATCAAAATAGACAACTTTCTTAACCTTCCATAAAGCCGTTATAACCAACTTCCCATAAAGTCGTTATAACCCTTTATAGTTTTAGACATATCTATTCCTTTTATAACCAAGAGACTTATACTTAAAACCAAGTATTACAAACTTTCAAATCCAGTTTCTTAACTTTCAAAATACTTCAAGTCTCTAAATCTTTATAAATCAAGTAGCTTATACTTTTAAATCCCAAGTAACTCACACCTTTAAAACAAGTTACATCTCTTTAAATCATGTCATTTCTCCTCTTTTAAATCAAGTAGGTAAATCACTCTTTTGACTCCCCTAAAGTCATTATAATGACCCTTAGGTTTTGAAACTAAGGCACTAGCCAAAAGATTTGGAAACCACTTCCCTTTCAAGACTCTATGTACTTTAAGTAAAATACTTTCACTTTTAAGAATCCAAACTTCACCAAGGAAATGGATTATACAACTTACAATTTAAACTTCAAAGTACAATCAAGGAAGTACATAGAACAAATTCTATTTTAGGCAATCCAAATACAACCAAGGAATGGATCATTTAAGGAGTAGGACATACTTTCTTTATCTTAAAGAATCATGCTAGAAGAGGAGATAGTTCACATACCTTTTCGGCTAAATCCACAAGCTAAGCCGAATACGCCGCACGTAGAAGTGTCAACCTATAATGGTCACAACATGACTATCAACTTCTAGTCTCTAACGTAGAATAATACTAAGTATACGGTCTCTAATTCTACGGAAAATCGGCAAAGACTTCCTTTGTTTCTACTTACTTTGCCACCTTTTTCAAGGCCGAATACAATAACCAACACGCCACATTTAAGGCTCAAAACAACAACCAAACAAAGGGGATTACACGCCTTACAATACGTGTAAAATTACGCCCCACAGTTCATACCAAGTAGTTTAAAATCCAAGCCATTCTCGGCCAACTACATAACCAACAATTCAAAGTCTTTTCCAATCCTTTTCCAATTCCAAGTTCTAAGGTCTAACATGTTATATAGTCATAAACAACTTCAACAACTACAATTTCCTTCTTTATACAACATGCGACGACTTAAACTAATAATCGACTTGAATTGTAATCTTAAGGCTAAACATGCTAGTTTTCGGATTAGGGTTCCAATAGCCAATAAACTTATCAAACCTTATACTAAATACCTCATGCTTGCTAATATCCATAACTACAACAATAAGTAAACCTTAATTGCTAAAACGACAAAATTTATACCTTTACAAGCCCTTAAAATTTCCAAGATTCAAAGTCGCTCCTTAGCAAATTCTTAGCTCCTTTCCTTATGTTCCAATACGCTCCAAGCACTCCTTAGAAGCCTATGAAGAACCCATCTTCAAGTTCCAACTTCAAAGTTGAAGAACTCCTTAAGTTTCCGCCTTGCGACTAACGTGAAAACGCCTGCTTTTTCCAAATCTTCTATTGAGATATCCTTACAATACCCTTTAGGACATCGGGTTTAAGTCTTCAGAATAATGGATCACAAACTAAATATTTTCAGCTGGGACTTTAGGTGAACCCAGAGCACTTAGCAAGAACAAGAAATGTTGTGATATTTTCTAAGTGTTGGAAGACCTTGTCTTGCACTAGCTTAGTATATATAACACAATGGATGGCTTAGATTGCAACACATGAGTGGCTAGGATGAGTTTCACTAGGATCAAGCCCAAGTGGCAAGTCGACTTTGGTCAATAATATCAAGCTTCAAGACTTATCTTCTACCATGGTCAAAGACCATTTTACCTTACAATAAACGCCCAAGACCATATGGGGTGACACGTGTCGCCTCTCATTCGCCCATAAAAATTTCAGAACCCTCGCGGGCCCCACAAAACGAAATTTCTGCGGCCCCACATGACCAAATCCATAAAAATAAATTTCCATAATGTTAATAAGTTCCATACTCTTCAAATAATGCATTTTGAGAATCCACTCAACAACGAACATTTTTCCTTTCGACGTTCGAAGATTTTCCGCTTGAAAACAATTCTTCCTTTCGTACCAATTTCCAAGTCTTGATTCCTTACATACATTCTCTTATACATGTCCTGGACTTACGGGGTGTAACAGGAAGCCATCTACCAGAGCCTACCGTACCAACTATGCTATTGTTATACCCCGTATTTCCGGAGTATGTATGTAAGGACGTACGCACGAATGTATAAACCCTATTTAGGGTAAGAATGAAAGAATTGTTTTCCGACGGAAAATATTCCGAACCTTGTGAAGGAAAATTTTTACGTTTTCAATATTCTAACCAATTATGGAATTTTTCCGAGAGATAAATATTTTGGACCAATAGGAGGGCGACATGTGTCACCCTACGCGATACGTGGACGCCAAGACTAGCTGGCAAGACAAGTGGCCAAAAGTCTTGCATGGCATTTGCATGGCATAAGTGGACGTTTTTTCAAGTAAGGCAAGTCAAATGGTCAAAGTCTTGCATGGCATTCAGGGACAAGTGGAGAAAGGAACCTACACAAACAATCTATACCATACACATGTTTCAATCCTAACCCTTGGTTGTACTATATAAACCCTCTAGTTGATGAAAATCTTCCACACTTAGAACATTTCAAGACTTGAAAATATTTTCTCTCCATTTCCTAGTGTTCTCGCCCAAAGCCCCTCTTTCGAGCAAATGTTGTCCAAAAATTCTTAAACTTATAAGTGTTCTTCCTTAATGTATTAGGAAGATTATTAACCAAGAGTTAGACAAGATTTCACACCCCTAGCCTCAAAACCTCACAAAGCCGAGAGCTAGTATATTTGGAACCTTAGTGTTCTTCACTTTTGGAGTTAATTCTTGAATGTGTTTGGTTAGAACTTCTAAGGGTGACTTGGTGGTTTGGAACACAAAGATTCTGAGCTAGACTCGCTTAGGAACGACTTTAAGTTCTGGATATTTTTGGGCTATTTTGAGGTAATGAACCCTAACCTCTTTGTGAAGTTGATTATTATGTATATCGATATTATACATATATTGAAGTATATTATAGAGTATGAGATATAAGGAAAGATTTGGATCTTGTTAAGATGTTAAAAGGAGAATTGGCATATTAGTCATTAAAATGGTAAAATGTATCCATTACTTAATAAGAAGTTAACAACAAAGAAACTATAACTTATATAAAGATCGAATATAAGTTGGAAGACTAATGAAGTAATTCGATAAGTAAATTGTAAAAGCGCCAAGGACCCCAACTTAAGGATCAGATTTACTTTGGACCGTATTTACTTTGGATCGTATTTACTTTGAATTGTATTTACATTGTTGTTAAGGAAGATTGTTAATCGCGTTCGCTTCGCTGATCCCCTTCTTTAATTATTGTTGTTGTTAAGGGAAGATTGTTAATCGCGCCCGCTTCGCGGTGATCCCCTTCTTTAATTATTGTTGTTAAGGGAAGATTGTTAATCGCGTTCGCTTTGGGCGCAGGATCCCCTTCTTTAAATTTCGGAATTATTGAGCCTTATTTATGGCATGTTGGTTACTATTATCGGGCCTTGAAAAAGGTGGAGAATTGAGTAGAAACGGGGGAGGTGCTGCCCAATTTTTCATAGACCAAGAGAAATCTTACTTAGAAGAATCCCACGTAAAACTAGAAGTTGATAGGCGTGTTTTGACTATTATAGGTTGACACTATGCGCGCGACATATCCGACTTGGCAAGTGGATTTAGCCGAGGAGGTATGTGATTCTTCCTATCCCTTTTGTCACGACCCGTTCCGGGGCCCGTGACGGGTGCCTTACCCGGGCACCCAAGTAGTCAAACATCAGAGAGATCAGCGGAATATAAAACATACAGATATTAAACAAGAGATAAGATAATAAAACAGGCCAACCAAAACGGTTGCCTTCTTGCATATATACAGAATTTTTGAACAGTTACATCCTTTACAACCCTGCCCATAATAAAGATTTCATGCACTTAAGAATGTAATAACAACTATGACGGACAGTGGCCCCGCCATACCTCGTATGTACAAGAACCTACAACTCAGTGGAAACATACCAAAAGATAAGCCTCCGAGAAACGGCTTCCTAATACGCGAATCGTGATCCTATGAGCGAGGATCAACAACCGCGTACTTCTACCGCGCATGAACGCAAATTTCAAAGGAGGTAAGTACAACAGTACCAAGTATGTGAAATGAAAATATCAAAATGAAATCATAATAGTCTATATAAAATGTAAGACATATATGATAACAAAACTACGCTCACAAAGATAAAAGTAGTCCTCGCTGTCGTGACTCACGCCTCGCGTCATCCTCACGCCCGTGGAACTCCTTCCTCACCGCCAGCCTAGGTATAAGTCATATGATACGTAGCATGTCTCGCCCATCTCATGGATTCGAGGTGAAATCGATGGAATACATTCCCGGTCCATCTCATGGACTCAGATCAAATCAAGTGGTATACATTCCCTGCTCATCCCATGAACGCGTGTCGCATGAAATACATTCCCTGGCCCATCCGATGAACTCGTATCGCGGTGAGATACATTCCTGCTCATCCCATGAACGCGTGTCGAGTGAAATACATTCCCTGCTCATCCTGAACGCCGTGTCGCGGTGGAATACATTCCCTGCTCATCCTATGAACGCGTGTCGAGTGAAATACATTCCCTGCTCATCCTACGAACGCGTGTCGCGGTGGAATACATTCCTGCTCATCCCATGAACGTGGTGTCGAGTGAAATACATTCCCGGTCCATCTCATGGACGCGGTATCGAGTGAAATACATTCTCGGTCCATCTCATGGACGCGGTATCGAGTGAAATACATTCCCGGTCCATCTCATGGACGCGGTATCAAATTAGATGGAATACATTCCCGGTTCATTCCATGAACGCGGTGTCGTGTGGTCATAACATTTAAACGCTCTTTTAAGACAGATTAAGATAATACCATATTTTCCTTTTAAAACAACTAAGGTAACATTATGCTCTTCTTTTTAAACCAAAACACTTTCCTTCTTAAAGTCAAGTAACAACATTCTTTTCCAAAAGTTCAAGTTTGCCTAATTTCAAATATTCACATTTCTTATTTTCGAAAGGTTTCATAGTTCATAGTCTTAATCATTTAATAACATAATTCTCTTTTAAAAACAGTTGAGTAATATATGTCTTATGTGTGAGTAGGTTATTCTTGTTTATAACAATCTTATCAAGCAAACATGATCTAGGAAATGTAATACCATTTTGTCTTATCTTAGCTTCTATGCAGATTTGAGGTTTCTACTGGTTTTATTGTAAATACTTATTTGTCAATACATTTTCCTTTATTAACGCCAGTTGGTTCATTCGATACTTATTCTAATTTCCAATCAAGAAACATTATTCTTTAAAACCAAGTACTCATTACTCACGAACGAGGTTCCACACTTTTAACAAAATTCATATAAATTCAATTAAGTCAAGCTTCTTATCTTTTGAGATCAAGCCTCTTAACTTCTAAAATCAATAAACCATTCTCTTTATCTCTTAAGACGTTATACCTAACTTCCCATAAAGCTAGTATAACTCTTATGTTTTCAAAACCAAGTATTACTCTTCTTTCAAATATGATTCTTAATTCTTTTGATATACTTCAAGATTCTTATTATTTAAAACTCAAGTCAAAAGACATCAAGTAAAACCACGCTCGCTAACACACGACGCCTACCGTACTATATATATTCTTTTAAAATATCATGCTCAAGAGGATAGGAAGAATCACATACCTCGCGACGATTATCGACTATTAGCAAATAGCTCCAAAGTACTGTAATCCGGCTAGCCTTTTCCACCCTTCGAGTAGAATATGCCACTCGCAGTACTTCAACCTATAACGGTTACACAAGTCTATCAACGTCTAGACTACTCTGTAGAATATTCTAAGCAGTAGGTTCTCTATTTACGGAAAATCGGGCAGCACTTCCCTAGCCGTTAAGCTACACAAGTCTACTGTAAATACAATCCTATGTAAGTACAGTTTAATTCTTCTTCTTTAATATTCTTCTGATGTGATTTCGCTCAATTCTTTTCTCAGAATATCCTTCTATTACAGCTTCAATTATCTTCAAATATCCTTCTATGAATCTTATATTTATTTCTATACCACTACAGTGATGTAATTTCCAATTACAATAAAAGGACAAGAGTATTTACCCTGAAGCCCAAAATTATCCAAGTTTAAATGTCGATCCTGAGCAACGTTTAGCTCCTACTCTGGGCGCTCCAACCCGCTCCAAACAACCTTAGAAGTTCTACGCAACTTCTTCTTAATACTTCAACCGACTATGAAGATTTTTCCTTAGGGTTTCGTTTAGTGACTAATGGAAAATATAGTAGTATTTCCGGGCTCTACGACAGAGGTATCTTGGAAAGTACTACAAGGTATTCGCTAAAGTATTTGGGAATAGTAACAATACTGAGAGAATTTTTCACCAATGGGGGGTCATTTTACGAGAACAACTAGGTAGGAGGGGTTTCTACCAAGCCTTCACAAGTGGGGGAAGGTGATTTGGACGAGAACTTCAAGAGTGAGGAGAGGATTTCAAGACTTGAAATTGCTCAAGTGTGGATGAAATAAGTTTTCAACTAAGTGGTATTTATAGGCCAATCAATGGCCAAGATTAAGCCAAGTGGGCAAGTGTAGTGAAGATTTGAACAAGTGTTGCGCTGGTCCCACTTACTCATCAACCACACAAATATCACAAAATATCCTACCAACTCCTCGACCAAAAATGAAAGGCAAAAACGTGTCTTGACGCTCAAGATTGCCCACTTGAGGGTGACACTTGTCACCCTCTCGTTGGTCCAAAATATTTCATCTCTCGGAAAAATCCGCAAAAATTATAAATGTTGCAGCCGTATTTTTCCCTTCGCAAAGTCCGGAAAACGTTTTGTCGGAAAACGATTCTTTTCGCTAGTTGTGCACAAATTTCGACCCTTATGCCTACTCAAGGCTAAAAACTTTTGTACGTACGCCCTCACATACATACTCTGGAAATACGAGGTATAACATTCTCCCCTCCTTAGAAACATTCGTCCCGAATGTTCCTTCTCAAGACGGATAACGATAAAGTTCCTCTAACAAGTTGCCAACGCCACATCTGGCCATAAAAATAACATACGCGAAAAATACTTAACCCAAGTCCACAAGAAATCATTCCTACATCACAAAAGCTTCCACCCTGGTCTAAATGATACTCCCTTCGCATCTTCACTTCACAACAAACGATCCTCAAGTATTCTCGCTAACACACGCTCTCTTATTTCTCACTGTCAGACTTTCTCGAACACCGAACTCTTTCTAGTATACGCACCATACTTCACCATCGCCTCGCTTCCAAAATCTCCGAGTCACTACTTCCAAACTTGGTCATCTTACTAGCCTCAAATTCCTTTAAGGCCATTCCCGCCTTTACGATCCGATTCTTGGTCGAACATATCCACGAACTCATACGATGGTTACCTAAACCCGCCTAGCACCCTCGTGACTTACCACCGTGACCACCCAGAACCGACCCCACCTAATCCGCCTACGGTTGACCCGCACACGCCCTCAACCCGACCCTCCGCTGCCGAACTCTCTTGTTTCTCGATCCGAACAATCTCACAAATCAAGTCAGAATACCTAGCTGTCTTCTTAGCTCAACTACCCTCTTTCATTTCATACCACTGTGACTTATCACACAAATATATCCCACGATACTATGCACTTTGATAAAGGTCAACACAACATAAATCTTTTACTCAAGACGGCCTCGCATCTAAGGGTTCTAATGATAAAACTCTAAGGCTCACACTTTCCCCGTCCCCAAACTTACCCTTAACCATGTTTGCTAAACACAATTTTAACATAATGCTATCCAACATAATACTTAGCACATCATCATATCATCTACGCATACTAGTCTTTGTAGGGGTAAGAATATACACGTACTATCCGCTCCACTCTAATCATAGGCTCACTGCAGGCGCATACCGTAGGCGCGATGATCCTGCCATCGACCCGTAGCTGCGCCATTCGGCTTGTACACTCTCCTATAAGCACGCCTCGTCACATGGCCCCGACGGCCGCAGTGAAACAAGCACCGTGAAGAAGACGACATTCCCGTGACGACGCTGCCACATCGCGCACACCGGGGACATGAATCTCGCCGCTAGAACCCGTATATCTCAGAACCCGTAGCCCCGAGCTCACCAGCTCCGAATACCCGAACGCCCCAAGATCGTGGAGGACCACTCAGATCAAGTGAGGTACATAACCAGCATGCCGCCGAGGTGGTCCGCCTCGAAGTTACCAGGACCTCGCTATCTCCGGCCTCTTCTCGCCGATCTCTGGCCATTCCGCCGACCTCTCCGCCTCACATCCTGCAGATAAGCTCGCACGCGGCAATGTCCATGCCCTACCAAGAGCTACACCAACAAGCTCGCCAAGTAGTCATCAAGCCCGGTGACGTAGCGCGCACTCGCCCTCCATGTCGGCTACCAATGCGGACGCATCGAGCAATGAGTCAAACTCCACATCAGACTCCCAACCGACGCCGGCCTCGCTCAACGCCAAAAATCTGGCTTACCAAGACCTTCTCATCCGCGAGGCAAGAAATGTGCAAGAAATGCCTCGAACTCGTCCCATACGGCCGAAGTGCATACTCTCCCGAGACAGCTCCCACGACCAAACCCACCGATCGCAGATCACGCACCGATGCGTAACCTAAGACCACCGACTCGGCCTCCGCCTCGATCACTCACGATCCGTCAGAATCGCCGAATGAACTCCGTGATCATCCTCGTGCCTCGACCAGAAATCAAGCGCTACAACTCGTAAAGTCCCGTGAACCTCAAACTATCCGATCTCTGGGTGAACCACGGGTACCATCGAACCGCCGCTGGCCCACTTATCCTCGTGCCTCGCTACTATCCCGCCAATAATCGGGCTATCTCTTTGTACCCTAACTCTCCGCTTCCGTGTCGCTGGACCGAGGCTCGTATTGTGGTCTCAGCAGCCACCGCCGCGCTCTAAACTCGCTGGCCGGCGCGCCGCAAAACTCGCCGTCAAGCACTATCTCGTAATGACTGGCTCGCGCCGCATTCTCTCAGATCCTATTAGCAGCCTCCCGCCGCTTGCCTATCTGCCCGGCTACGCGCGAGGCATAATCGTAAAACGAAATACGCTGTAGCGGGTCCAACTTATAACACATCTCTAAGGCACGATCTCATAATGAGAAGAATGGAAACCAATCCTAAATGTCTTGCAGCCTCCTAATTATAGATGTGGTGCACAACACACCGATAATCAAGACTCTACTAGACACGGTCTGTAGACACTTTCCGAGATTAATCGCTCGATACTACTTTTGTCACGCACTGCTCGCCTGGATCGTGCCTTACCCGCACCCAAGTAGTCAAACATCGAGAGATCAACAATATAAAACATACAGATATGAAACAAGAGATAAGATAATAAAACAAAGCAACCAAAACGGTTGCCTTTTCAGATATATCGGACGCCAAACTCGGCTCACATCGTGCCTTACCGCACCCTAGTGATACAACATCGAGAAAACCAATGAAATAAAAACTTTACACATGAAATGAGAGACATAAATAAATAAACAGCTAACCCAACCGCCGCTTTTAGTATATATACATAAAACCCGAATGCTTATCCTTTACAAACCCCGCCACAACAAAGGCTGCACTTAAGATATACAACAACTATGACGACAGGCCCCGCCATACCCCGAATGTACAAGTACCTACAATGACAGGACTATACTAAAAGATAAGCCTCCGAGGAACGGAGCTTCCCGCCGAATCGCGATCCTAAGAGCGGTGATCAACCAATCGCGTACTCTACCGCAGATGAACGCACTTCAGCGAGGTCAAGATAACAGTACTAAGTATGTGAAATCAAAATATCAGAATGAAATCACATTTCATCATTTTATAAAACCATTTCGCAATACGTAAACAAGCAGGCTGGCAAGTAAGGACGATATCCCTGTAATAATCACTCACACATAATTACGGGTCTCACGCCCATAATACCACTCATGCCCGTGGAACTCATTCTCACCGCCAAAGCATGACGAAACAACACCCATACGTGAACTCAACACTAGATCCCGCTCGCTATCAAAACCGGGACGCCAAGTAGAATAGCCAACTACTACCCAAAAGCTAGTCATATCCCATCACTGCAAGGTACTAAGCCAACTACTACCCAAAAGCTAGCCACGCAACCGCCGAGGCAAGTATCTTGGTTAACGCACAATAGCCTACCGCCTCACAAGATACGCACCGAGGCAAGTATCTTAAGCTATCTACCGCAGGCTACCGCACACGAGAAAATGACCGTATCAGTATCTAAAGCGTGCCCGAACCACACGCATAAACCAAGCCCGTGATCGCCGTCACCGCGCAAGCTTCATGGATTAATGGCCCACGGACTAACAAATCAACCTCACAATGGCCGCATGCCCCGACATCTTACTCCTAAGTCATGGCCATGAAACCATCCCATCGACGCACGCCCGTGGAACATCCATCACGCCAAGATGTCCAAAGGAAATAAATCGATAGCCGCCTCCTGCAGAGTCACGACAGCATGTAAACAACCACCAATACTCAAAGTGGACGATACTGCGACCACCCAACGCCGATGTCCAAATAATCAATCGATAGCCGCCTCCTGCAGAGTCACTAAGAAGACATCAACAAAACACTTGCACATCAAAGACTATCACAACAAGCATAGCAAGTTTAACATACATTCATTTTAATCAACAATCCGGTTTCAAACCCAAAATACTACATACTTTCCTTCTTTCAAAAGACCTCTTTCTATGTAAAAGCCACATGATACTAATACTGTAGTATATAAAGAAAACACGCTTTACTTTTAAAACCAAATTACTTCACCTTCAGAAAATCTTTACAAGGCTTTTAAAATCAAGTACTTATACTTTATAAACCAAGTGCTTTTCTTTTAGAACAACATCAAGTATACTCTTTTAAAACCCAATTAACTTACTCTTTCAAAACAAGTAACCTATACTTAAATCAAGTTACTTCTCCTTTTCCAAAACAAGTCGTTATAAGTCAAGTCTCTTATCTTTCAAGATCAAGTCTCTTAACTTTCAAAATCAAGTCGCTTTATCACAAAACCAAATCTTTCTTTTATCTTCATAAAGTCGTTATAACTAACTTTCCATAAAGCCATTATAACACTTTATGTTTTAAAACAAACAAAAATCGCTTCACACACGCACGCCTACCGTATCATATAGTTCACAACAATCATGCTCAAGAGTATAGAAGAATCACATACCTTTAGCTTAAACCACAAGCCAAGTCAAGTATGCCGCGTAGAAAGATCCACCTATAACAACCATAATATATAAATCAACTTCTAGCACTCTCCGTAGAATATTCTAAACACAAGATTCCTTATTCTACGTAAATTTCGCAAAGACTCTCCCGCTATCACATAAATCTCCTCCTTACTGTGCCCGCTACTGTGCCAACAACTCCTGTGGATTACACGCCTAACCTGACGTGTTCAAATACGCCTCACAATAATACTTACACAAGTCTACTGTAAGTACACCCAATGTAAATACATCAACTTTATAATCATCCTTCGAATATAATATACTCAAGTATAACTACTACAACATGTAATATCCAATTACACAGTGGACATAGATCATTACCTCGATAAGCCCAAAATTATCCAAGTTATAAGTCGATCCCGAGCAACGCTTAGCTCCAATCCTTACGCCCAACCCGCCTCCAAGCGACCCTTAGAAGTTTCTAAACAACTTCTAAATACTTCCACCAAGCTAGGAAGATTTTTCTGTGGTTTCGCTTTACTACCATCGAATAAAGTAGTATTTCCTGCTCCTAGTATTGAAATAACTTTGAATACTACTAGTGATACTAGGCCAAGGTATTTGGGATTATACAACAATACACCAAGTATTTTCTACACAAGAGGAGGGGGACGAAATCTACACAAAGGAGGGAAAACATTTGCTTGGAAAGCTCTGCCTTGGGACGATTTACTTCTTCAACTTGGGGTTTATATGAGGATCTGGGCCAAGATCAAGGTAAGTGTAGGGTCAAGATTGGGCTACATGTGTGTGGTCCCACCACACCACATGGCCAACGAAACAGGCCAAGTGGCTTGCCACTTGTCAACCCATTTCGCCAAGGACGTCGCTAGCCACTGTCTCCACCATTTCGCCAAGGTGCCACACGGGGTGACACGTGTCGCCCCGACTGGCCCAAAATATTTCGCCTTCCAAAATATCCAAAATACCGAAATCTCAAAACAAAGCGCCCTACAAAACCAGAATTTTCTCCCGGGTCCCACGTGACCATTTCTCTGAAAATAAAACCTCAAAATTCTAATATAATCCAAGAAGTCCAATACCAAACTGGGAATCCAATTCCATTAACGAACCTTTTTCTTCACAAAACCTAACTTTTCCACAAAAAAATCACATCTTCCTTTCTTTCCAAAATTTCGTCAGATTCTCGCACGCACGCCCTCACATACATACTCGAACTACGGGTATAACATTCTTCCTTAGAAACATTCGTCCCGAATGTTCCTTCTAAGTCTCCAAACGAACGCAGCCAGATAGTCTTCACTACTATACTTACGAACCAATCACGCCATCAACGGCCATAGTAACATACAAATCCAAGCTAACGAGGAAATCATTTCTAATCTCACAATAGCTCCTACTAGCTTCAATTTACTCTAAGGCCTATCTCCGCCTTCACGATCCGATTCGTCGAACGATCCACGAACTCATACGACGGTTACCTAAACTGGGCCTAGCACCTCGTGATTCTACCACCCGGCGACCACCTCGAATCGACTTACCTCAATCCGGCCGCGGTTGACCCGCGACTTGGCCTCAACCCGACTCGCTATCGCGCCTAATCTCTCGCTCTCGATCCTAACAATCTTACTAATTCACGCCATGAAAGCTACCACTTCCATCTTACACTACCCATGGAATTATCACACCAACATAATGCTATCGAACATAATAATTAAAAATATACTTATCTTAATACAAATGCATACTAGTCTCTTGTAGGTCAAGGATATACCCGATATCACAAAACAAATAGGCGATTTCAAGGACCGCTATAACCGAACTTCCACCACGACTTCGCCTCGCTCACGCAGATACGAACACCGCCTAGCTATCGGGCGTAAGAACCCGCAATGCATCCCGGCCGAAGTCTCAACATCCGCGCTACTCGTAGGACAATTTTCGCAAAATGGCCCCACGCCACATGTAAAACAAGTCCTTCGACACTTCGAACGGGTTTACCACACCGTTACACTTAGGTCGGTGGCTTCTCCGCCAAGACCCCAACTCCCCGAAACTCAACCTCGAGCCCCGACCGCTTCCTCAATACTCGAGGCCCCAAGATCAGAGGACCACTCAGACCGGGCGGCGCGTATAACTAGTTCTCACCGAGGCGGTCCGCCTTGAAAGTTATCAGCGACCGCCGCCCCGCCCTCTTCGCCGATATCGTCAATCCGCTTGGCCTCTCCGTGCTCACACCCTAGCGCATGAGCTCGCATGCGGCGATGCCCATGCCCTACCAAGCGATACACCAACAAGACTCGCCAAGTAGTCATCAAGCCCTCGCGGACGTAGCGTGCACTCGCCCTCCATATTAGCTACTAACGCAGGACATATCGAGCCAACGAAGTCGAACTCTACGCTGTACTCCCGAATCGCAAGGCCCTCCCCGCTCAAGATCGTAAACTCGCCGCCTGCGTTCTCCTCATTCGCGCGGCAAGAAATGGCTGAGAAATGCCTCCAGAACTCGCCCCAACAAATGGGCGATGCTCCCGACAGCTCCCATGAATCAAACCACGATCATGCGTATCACGCACCGATGCGAACCGAAATCACTGACTCGGCCTCCAAGCCTCGATCACTGCGACGATCCTTCAGAATCGACGGATGAACTCCTCGCGATCATCCTCGTGCCTCACCCGTAACTCGCGAATACAACTCAGAAAATCCCGTAGCCTCAAACTATCCGATCTAGGATGAACTACGGCTACCGGAACTGAACCGCCGATCCAGCCTTCTCGTTCGCCACGATCCCGCCGAATCGCCATCTCTTGTAACCCATCTCCTCTCGCTTCCAGCCGTAGGACCGAGGCTCGTGTACCGTGGTCTTCGCAGCCATCGCCGCGCCTAACTCTCGCTGGGCCGCGGCGCCGCAAAACTCGCCGTTCAAGAACTATCTCGTAATGACCGCTCGCGCCGCATTTCTCGTGTCCCACTAGCAGCCTCCCACGGCTGCTTTGCCCTTCTGGGGCCCGGCTGCCTCGGCGCGAGGCATAATCGCGTAAAAGAACACGCCGTAAGGAGTCCAACTTACAACATCGCCTAAGGCACGATCTCAGAGTGAGAAGAATAGAAACTAATCCTAAAATGTCTCCGCAGCCTCCGACATAGACGTGCACAACACACCGATAATCAAGACTCTACTAGACACGGTTCAGAGACACTTTCCGAGGATTAATCGCCGATACCACTTCAGACGCCCAAACTCGGCCCGCCATCGTGCCTTACCCTGCACCCTAGTGATACAACATCGAGAAAACCAATGGAAATAAAACTTTACACATGAAATGAGAGACATAAATAAATAAACAAAGCTAACCCAACCGCTGCTTTAGTATATATACATAAAACCCAATAGCTTATCCTTTTACAAACCCCGCCACAACAAAAGCATGCACTTAAGATATACAACAACTATGACGGACAGTGGCTCGCCATACCTCGAATGTACAAGTACTTACAATGACAGTGGACTATACTAAAAGATAAGCTCCGAGGAACGGAGCTTCCTAACGCTGAATCGCGATCCTAAGAGCGGTGATCAACCAACTGTGTACCTCTACCGCAGATGAACGCAGCCCTCAAGCGAGGTCAAGACAACAGTACCAAGTATGTGAAATCAAAATACCAGAATGAAATCACATTTCATCATTTTATAAAACCATTTCGCAATACGTAAACAGGCTATGGCAAGTGGACGATATCCCTGTAATAATCACTCACACATAATTACGGGTCTCACGCCCATAATACCACTCACGCCCGTGGAACTCATTCTCATCGCCAGCATACATGACGTGAAACAACACCCATATGTGAACCTCAACACTAGATCCCCGCTTCGCTATCAAAACCGACGCCAAGTAGAATAGCCAACTACCACCCAAAAGCTAGTCATATCCCATCACTGCAAGGTACTAAGCCAACTACCACCCAAAAGCTAGCCACGCAACCGCCGAGGCAAGTATCTTAAGTTAACGCATAATAGCCTACCGCCTCACAAGATACGACCGAGGCAAGTATCTTAAGCTATCTACCGCAGGCTACCGGCATACACGAAAATGACCAGAACAAGTATCTAAAGCGTGCTCAACCACACGCATAAACCAAGCCCGTGATCGCCGTCACCGCGCAAGCTTCATGGATTAGCGTCCATGGACTAACAACAACCTCACAACGGCCGCATGCCCCCAAGATCTTACTCCTAAGTCACGGCCATGAAACCATCCCATCGACGCACGCCCGCGGAACATCCATCACGCCAAGATGTCCAAAGGAAATAAATCGATAGCCGCTCCCTGCAGAGTCACGACAAGCGAAACAACCAACCAATACTCAAAGTGGACGATACCGCGACCACCCAACGCCGTGATGTCCAAATAATCAATCGATAGCCGCCCTCCTGCAGAGTCACGGCAAAGACATCAACAAAACACTTGCACATCAAAGACTATCACAACAAGCATAGGCAAGTTTAACATACATTCATTTTAATCAACAATCCGTTTCAAACCCAAAATACTACATACTTTCCTTCTTTCAAAAGACCTCTTTCTATAAAAGCCACACGATACTAATACTGTAGTATATAAAGAAAACACGCTTACTTTTAAAACCAAATTACTTCACCTTCAGAAAATCTTTACAAGGCTTTTAAAATCAAGTACTTATACTTTATAAACCAAGTGCTTTCTTTTAGAACAACATCAAGTATACTTTTTAAAACCCAATTAACTTACTCTTTCAAAACAAGTAACCTATACTTAAATCAAGTTACTTCTCCTTTCCAAAACAAGTCGTTATAAGTCAAGTCTCTTATCTTTCAAGATCAAGTCTCTAACTTTCAAAATCAAGTCGCTTTATCACAAAACCAAATCTTTCTTTTATCTTCATAAAGTCGTTATAACTAACTTTCCATAAAGCCATTATAACACTTTATGTTTTAAAACAAACAAAAATCGCTTTCACACACGCACGCCTACCGTATCATATAGTTCACAACAATCATGCTCAAGAGTATAGAAGAATCACATACCTTTAGCTTAAACCACAAGCCAAGTCAAGTATGCCGCCAGAGAAAGATCCACCTATAACAACCATAATATATAAATCAACTTCTAGCACTCTCCGTAGAATATTCTAAACACAAGATTCCTTATTCTACGTAAATTTCGCAAAGACCTCCCCGCTATCACATAAATCTCCTCCTTACTGTGCCCGCTACTGTGCCAACAACTCCTGTGGATTACACGCCTAACCTGACGTGTTCAAATATGCTTCACAATAATACTTACACAAGTCTATCGTAAGTACACCCAATGTAAATACAGCTCAATCCTTTATAATCATCCTTCGAATATAATATACTCAAGTATAACTACTACAACATGTAATATCCAATTACAATAGTGGACATAGATCATTACCTCGATAAGCCCAAAAATTATCCAAGTTATAAGTCGATCCCGAGCAACGCTTAGCTCCAATCCTTACGCTCCAACCCGCCTCCAAGCGAATTCTTAGAATTTTCTAAACAACTTCTCTAAATACTTCCACCAAGCTAGGAAGATTTTTCTAGTGGTTTCGCTTACTACTTATCGAATAAAGTAGTATTTCCTGCTCCTAGTATCAAATAACTTTGAATACTACTAGGATACTAGGCCAAGGTATTTGGGATTATACAACAATACACCAAGTATTTTCTACACAAGAGGAGGGGGACTAAATCTACACAAAGTGAGGGAAAACATTTGCTTGGAAAGCTCTCAAGTGAGGATGATTTACTTCTTCAACTTGCCGGGTTTATATAGAGGATTCAAGTGCCAAGATCAAGGTAAGTGTAGGTCAAGATTGGGCCACGTGTGTGGGTCCCACCACACCACATGGCCAACGAAACAAGTGGCCAAGTGGCTTGCCACTTGTCAACCCATTTCTGCCAAGACAAGTGCTAGCCACTGTCTCCACCATTTCGCCAAGGTGCCACACGGGGTGACACGTGTCGCCCCGACTGGCCCAAAATATTTCGCCTTCCAAAATATCCAAAATACCGAAATCTCAAAACAAAGCGCCCCACAAAACCGTAAATTTCTCCCGTGGGTCCCACGTGACCATTTCTGAAAATAAAACCTCAAAATTCTAATATAATCCAAGAAGTCCAAATACCAAATCTGGGAATCCAATTCCCATTAACGAACCTTTTTCTTCACAAAAACCGGAACTTTTCCGTCGAAAAAAAATCACATCTTCCTTTCTTTCCAAAATTTCTGTCGTATTCTCGTACGCACGTCCTCACATACATACCCTGGAACTACGGGGTATAACATATATACAGAATTTTTGAACAGTTACATCATTTACAACCCTGCCCACAACAAGATTATGCACTTAAGAATGTAATAACAACTATGACGGACAGTGGCCCCGCCATACCCTCGTATGTACAAGAACCTACAACTCGTGGAAACATACTAAAAGATAAGCCTCCGAGAAACGGGCTTCCTAATACGCTGAATCAGGATCCTATGAGCGAGGATCAACAACTGTACTTCTCATGCAGATGGGCGCAAATTTCAGCGAGGTCAAGACAACAGTACTAAGTACGTGGAAATCAAAATATCAAATGAAATCATAATAGTCTATATAAAATGTAACATATATGATAACAAAACTACAAATCACAAGATAAAAGTAGTCCCGCTGTCGTGGACTCATGCCTCGCGTCATCCTCATGCCCGTGGAACTCCTTCCTCACTGCCGGCAGTCTAGGTATAAGTCATGTGATACGTGTAGCATGTCTCGGCCCATCTCATGGACTCGAGGTGAAATCGTATGGAATACATTCCCGGTCCATCTCATGGACTCGGTATCAAATCAGGTGGAATACATTCCCGGTTCATCCCATGAACGCGGTGTCGCATGAAATACATTCCCGGTCCATCTCATGAACTCTGTATCGTGTGAGATACATTCCCGGTTCATCCCATGAACGCGGTGTCGAGTGAAATACATTTCTGGTTCATCCCATGAACGCGGTGTCATGTGGAATACATTCCCGTTTCATCCTGTTACACCCCGTATTTACAGAACATGTTTTAAAGAACGTACGTAAGAACTCATAGGTGTCAAGATTTGAGACTTGTAAAAATTTATCGGAATTATGAATTTGTTTGAAACGATATTATGATTTAACGGGAGGGCGACACGCGTCACCCCCTTTAGAGAGCTTGACGAAATGCCATGGACTAAATGGTCATTTGACCTTTGGTAGGATGATTAAGTCTTGCAACTTGTAGCATGAGAGAATTGACCAAGTCAAAGACCCCACATTAGTCTTGATATTTGTTAAGACCTCATCCAAACCACCCATTTGTTTAGATCTTAATCCTCCATTACACTATATAATACTAGTAGTGCAAGACAAGCTTAACACTTAGCCAAAATTTCACACAAATTGAAGAACAAAGCCATATTGCTCTCGGGTTCACATGAAGGAAGAAAGAAAAATTTTCGTTTCTTGTTCTTTAAGCCCCACACATTAAACCAAGGTTCTTGAGTGTAGTGTAAGCATATCTCAATAGAAAAATCTCGGAAAAAGATAGTTTTCGGATTAGTCGCAAAGTGAAAACCTAGTGGCTTTCTAGGTTTTGGATTGGAGGTTTGAAAGAAAGTTGTTGGTATTGTTCTAAGGGTCTCAAGTAGCGGATTGAAGTGTCTTGGAGAGTCTCTAAGTTGCTAGGGAGCGACTTCGGATTTGGAATTGGATTAAGAATCGTTGAGGTATAATCTTGTTCTTTGAAAGTATTACAAGATTATTTATTTTGTTGTTAGCTTTACTTGTTGCTAGCATGAAGTATGTGTTGAAGTTTATAGGATTATAGATCGATTGTAGTCTTGGAAATTGAAACGAAATGTAGGCCATGTTAAGACGGATTACAATTTGATCGTTATTAGAAATCGTCGCATGTTAGTTACTTAAAGATTTTGGTTGTAATAATCAAATGCGACTTGATATCATGTTATGCTACCAATTTGGATTGAAATGGAAATTGGATAAGAATTGGTATTGTTGAACTCAAGGTACGTAAATTGTACTTATAGTTGTAATAAGATGTTATTCATTTGTATCGACTACCTTATAGATCAAAGTAGCCAATCGGGGCTGTTTGGTTATTGTATTCGCCTTGAAAAAGGTGGCATAAGAGTAGAAACAAAGGAAGTGTTGTCCGATTTTCCGTAGAATTTGGCGATTTAGCACTTAGAATATTCTACGCTTGAAGCAAGAGGTTAACGGACGATTGTGACCATTATAGGTCAAGAACTAAGTATAGCGATCCTACTTCAAGAACGGGATAGCTCAAGGTTGAAGTACTTTGGAGCATTTTGCTACTTGTCGACAATCGTCGCGAGGTACGCGAACCTCTTCCTTCCTTTGGCATGATTCTATGTATGGAATATACCCGTGGTATCATTTCATGTTTCGTTACTCTTAAGTTAAGAGGTAGTTGTGTGATCTACTCTATGTAGAACTTTTCCTATCTTTAAGCATGACTAGTTGCACGTGTAGTACTAGAGACGACAAGACTTTGACATTCTTTGCTAGCCTTATAAAATGCCAAGTCAAGTAGTTAGGAAGTTAACTCACTTCTTTGAAAATATTAAGGATGTCTTAAGTCTTAGTAAAGTTAAGTGGACTTCAAGAGTTTTGAAGATGTGATACTTGTTCCGCTTTTAAACGTATAAGTCCTTCGATAGGAAATTGTTTTGACTAAGGCATAAAGTGAATATAACCGCTTTATGGGAAGTTAGTTATATTTGCTTTATGGAAAGATAAATGACTTGTTTTTAATGAAAAGGCAACTTGATTTTAAGGCATCAATTGCCTAAGGTTTTATAATAAAAGCGAGTCACTTGAGTTCAAAAAGGTTAAGAGACTAATTGTATTTTTGAAAGTTAAGAGAATTGATTTGAAAGTATTTAATACTTGGTTTCAAAAAGTAGAAGTCTCTCGTTATAAAAGGAATGAGTTGGTCTAAAACTATAAAGCGTTATAACGCTTTATGGGAAGTTGGTTATAACGGCTTTATGGAAGGTTAAAAGAATGGTTTTCTTCAAGAATGTAAGTAATAAGATGATTTGAAATAAAGAAGGCAAATTGTTTTTAAGGTACCATTGCTTAGGGTTTTTAAGAAAGAAGTCACTTGTTTTGTGTTCTGAATCAGATTTCTAAAAAGGTATTGTGACTTGTCTTGAAAGGTGATAGGACTTGATACTATAGTCGTTAGTATCCGGCAAAGATACCTTACGCGCACTATATGACATTATCGACTCAGAACGGGCCGGGCAAGATACCTTACGCGCACTATATGACATTATCGACCCAGAACGGGCCGCAAGATACCTTACGCGCATTATATGACATTATCGACCCGTGAACGGGCCGCAAGATACCTTACGCGCACTATATGACATTATCGCACCCGTGATCGGGTCGGGCAAGATACCTTGACGCGCACTACGTGATTGATCGCCCCGCATCGGGGCAGTAGGTTCTCCTAAAAGAGCCGGATTATACTTATGAAAGATAAGTGTTATACAAGAATGAACTTAATGATTTTTCCTAATCATGCACGTAAGAACGTGGCTATAGCTTTTATCGAGAATGAAAAAGATAATAAGGTGCGATTAAGTTCATAAATGGTAATGACACTATGATCCGTATGTATTTTTATACTTGTCCTTGTCATTCTTTTGTACGCTTATGATCTGCTTATCAGACGTTATTTCGCTCCATATTCGCACTGTTGTAATCGACTTTCGGGGCCGCTCATGCCCGCAGTTTTAGGTACTGTGTCGATCCGCCTAGATCTCGGTCCAGCGAGAAAGCTCCATTTGCTCCGAGGCTTAGCTCTGGTACTGTTCTCGAGGTAGTAGATTCATGTATATTCGTGGTATGGCGGGGCCTCGTCCCGCCACGCTTGTTACGTTAAAACTCTTGAGGTCTGTAGTCACATCTTGTGGGTCGCTTGTAAAGAAACGAGGCAATCGCCGGTTGTATATATTTATGTCTGAAGGTAGCCTTATCGCCAACCTGTTGTCTTACTTCGTTGTTTTATTTTTATAGGTTCATGTATGTTCCACGATTATCTCTCGATGTGTACCGTGGTGCCTGTAGGCACCGCCGCGTCCCGGTCGGGTCGTGACACATCCTACGAACGCGGTCGAGTGAAATACATTCCTGCTCATCCTACGAACGGGCGTCGTGTGGAATACATTCCCGCTCATCCCATGAACGCGTGTCGAGTGAAATACATTCCGGCCCATCTCATGGACGCGTATCGAGTGAAATACATTCCTGGCCCATCTCATGGACGCGTATCGAGTGAATACATTCCCGCCCATCTCGTGACGCGTATCAAATCAGTGGAATACATTCCGCTCATCCTATGAACGCGTGTCGTGTGGTCATAACATTTAAACGCTCTTTTAAAACAGATTAAGATAATACCATATTTTCCTTTTAAAACAACTAAGGTAACATTATGCCCTTCTTTTTAAACCAAAACACTTTGCTTCTTAAAGTCAAGTAACAACATTCTTTTCCAAAAGTTCAAGTTTGCCTAATTTCAAATATTCACATTTCTTATTTTCGAAAGATTTCATAGTTCATAGTCTTAATCATTTAATAACATAATTCTCTTTTAAAAACAGTTGAGTAATATATGCCTTATGTGTGAGTAGGTTATTCTTGTTTATAACAATCTTATCAAGCAACATGATCTAGGAAATGTAATACCATTTTGTCTTATCTTAGTTTACGCAGACGAGGTTTCATCGGTTTTATTATAAATACTATTTGTCAATACATTTTCCTTTATTAACGCCGCAGCGTTCGCTCGATACTTATTCTCATTTCAATCAAGAAACATTATTCTTTTAAAAACCAAGTACTCATTACTCACGAATGATGTTCCACACTTTTTAACAAAATTCATATAAATTCAATTAAGTCAAGCCTCTTATCTTTTGAGATCAAGCCTCTTAACTTCTAAAATCAATAAACCATTCTCTTTATCTCTCTTAAGACGTTATACCTAACTTCCCATAAAGCTAGTATAACTCTTATGTTTTCAAAACCAAGTATTACTCTTCTTTCAAATATGATTCTTAATTCTTTTGAAATACTTCAAGATTCTTATTATTTAAAACTCAAGTCAAAAGACATCGAAGTAAAACCACGTTCAGTTAACACACGTACGTCTACCGTACTATATATATTCTTTTAAAATATCATGCTCAAGAGGATAGGAAGAATCACATACCTCGCGACGATTATCGACTATTAGCAAATAGCTCCAAAGTACTGTAATCCTGCTAGCCTTTTCCACCCTTCGAGTAGAATACGCTACTCGCAGTACTTCAACCTATAACGGTCATACAAGTCTATCAACGCCTAGACTACTCAGAGAATATTCTAAGCAGAGGTTCTCCATTTACGGAAAATCGGGCAGCACTTCACTACCCGAGCTACACAAGTTCATCAGAATACAAATTCCATGTAAGTACGCTTTAATTCTTCTTCTTTAATATTCTTCCGATGTGATTTCACCAATTCTTTTCTCAGAATATCCTTCTATTGCAGCTTCAATTCTCTTCCTAAATATCCTTCTATGAATCTTATATTTATTTCTATACCACTACAAGATGTAATTTCCAATTACAATAGAAGGACAAGAGTATTTACCTCTGAAGCCCAAAATTATCCAAGTTTAAATGTCGATCCCGAGCAACGCTTAGCTCCTACTCGGCGCCCAACCCGCCTCCAACAACCCTTAGAAGTTCTACGCAACTTCTTCTTAATACTTTAACCGGCTATGAAGATTTTTCCTTAGGGTTTCGTTTAGTGACTAATGGAAATATAGTAGTATTTCCGGGATCTACGTATAGAGGTTGTTATACCCTGTATTTCCAGAGTATGTACGTACAAAAGTTTAAGCCTTAAGTAGGCAAAGGGACGAAATTTGTGCACAACTACCGAAAAGAATTGTTTTCCGACGAAACGTTTTCCAAACTTTGCGAAGGGAAAATTACGGTTACAACATTAATAATTTTTATGATTTTTCCGAGAGATGAAATATTTTGGACCAACGAGAGGGCGACACTTGGCCCTCAAGTGGACGGCAATCCATGAGCTTCCATTGGCACGTTTTTTTCATTTTTTGTGCCTAAAACATTTGGTCAATGTTTGGTAGGATATTTGTGTGGTAGATGAGTAAGTGGGACCCACACAACACTTGTCCAAATCCTCACCCTACACTTGCCCACCACTTGTCTTAATCTTGGCCATTGATTGGCCTATAAATACCCCTTAGTCAAGACTTCTTCATCCACAAATAATTTCCAAGTCTTGAAAATCCCCTTCTTGTTGCTCTCGCCCAAAGAGCACCCTCCCCTTTGCGAGGCCTTTGGCCGAGAAGTACTCCCTTCCTTTGTGGTGCTAGCCGAAAGTACCCCTACCTCGAGTTGTTCTCGTGAAATACACCCCCTTGGTAGAAAAGTATTCTCCAAGTATTGTTACTATTCCAAAATACCTGCCCAAATACCTTGTAGTATTCCAAGGTTACACCTATACTAAAAGGCCGTAAATACTATTATACTTCCTTCACTACAAAAACGAAACCCAAGGAAAATCTTCATAGTCGGTTGAAGATTACAAGAAGTTGCGTAGAACTTCTAAGGGTTGTTTGGAGCGGTCGAGCGCCTGCAGTAGTGAGCTAAACGCTGCTCAGATCGACATTTAAACTTGGATAATTTTGGGCTTATCGAGGTAAATACTCTTGTCCTTCTATCAGAATTGGAAATTACATACCGAGTAGTATAGAAATGAATATAAGACACATAGAAGGATATTACGTAAGAGAATTGAACTGTAATAGGATATTACAGAAAGAATTGAATCAGATTTACATAGGACCAGATTTACAGAGACTTCAGTAGCTTAACTGCAGGGAAGTCGCCCGATTTTCCGTGAAATAGAGAACTCATCGCTAGAATATTCTACAGAGTAGTCTAGACGCTGATAGACGATATGGCCTTTATAGGTTGAATGTTCTCGCGAGTAGCATGTTCTACTTGAACGGTGAACAAGGCTAGCCGTTATAGCCGCGAGCGCTTTGCTAATAGTCGATTATCGCCGCGAGGTACGTGATTCTTCCTATCCTCTTGAGCATGATATTTTAAAAGAATATATATATAGTACGGTAGACGACACGTGTGTTAATCGAACGTGGTTTTACTCCGATGTCTTTTGACTCGAGTTTAAATAATAAGAATCTTGAAGTATTTCAAAAGAATTAAGAAACCTTTTGAAAGAAGAGTAATACTTGGTTTTAAAAGCTTAAGAGTTATACTAGCTTTATGGGAAGTTAGGTATAACGACTTAAGAGAGATAAAAAGAATGGTTTATTGATTTTAAAAGATAAGAGACTTGATCTTAAAAGATAAGAGACTTGACTTAATTGAATTAATATGAATTTTGTTAAAAGTGTGAAACCTCATTCATGAGTAATGAGTACTTGGTTTGTAAAGGAATAATGTTTTACCGATTTCTAAATGAGAATAAGTATCGAACAAACCACAAAGAATAGCTAATAAAGGGAAATGTATTGACTAATAAAGTATTATGAAAACCAAGAGAAACCTCCATCCGCATGAAGCTAAGATTTAGACAAAATGATATTACATTTCCTAGATCATGGTCGCTTTAATAAGATTGTTATAAACAAGAATAACCTACTCACACATAAGGCATATGTTTCTCAAATTGTTTTAAAGGAGAATTATATTATTAAGTGATTAACTATGAACTACTTAAACCTTTCAAAATGAGAAACTTGAGCATTTGAAATTAGGCAAACTTGAACGCTTGGAAAATAACGTTGTTACTTGATTTTACAAAGGAAAGTGTTTTGGTTTACTTAAAAGATAGTCACTCTATTTTTATACTACGTATTGTATGACTTTTGTGAAAGAAACTGATCTTTTAAAGAGTTAATGTATGAAGTACTTTGGGGATAAAACCCTAACTTGTTAACATAAAGTAGAAAGTACCTCGTGTGAATAACTTGATCAGGTTGGTTTGTGATAGCCTTGTAATACTTTCTTGTTGCTTTGATAAGTAAACATGTTAGAATGCTACGGTGTTAGTATCTTGTGATGTTTGTGTAAAGGGGTTTCTGATCAGGCTTATGTTGTTTAACGATAAGCGTTATGATAGTATTGTACCACTCACCTCTCGACATGATACCGGGGTTAAGCCTCCGACGCGGGTATAGCTCAGCACCGGGACTATGATTCGAGAATACCTCACGCGTCCGTGGACCCATGCGAGCTACGAGAGTTCTAGGTTAGTGCGCGCCTATATGTTCACGCGTCTACGTGGCTACGCGATCGCGAGTCCGTGATCGACGCCGGAGTAGCACCCTCGACGCGGGAATACCTCACGCGGCCTATGCGAGTGGCCTACGCGAGTCAGCGGAAGTTCCAGACTAGACGCCAAGACATTTGATATCGCGCGCGAGTGGCCGCTTCGATCATGTGGCGGCCTGACAGACTCGTGATACGCTTTATGACTTTGCTGGTACCGTGGGTTTTAGTAGTCTGGCCATGCCTTCGCATTTTACCCCGCACGGTTTAGTATGACACAGGGACTCGTGTTCATGTGTATTCCTTGGTGTTTTTATATCATAGATCGCCGGCATGAGAAAGGTATTCCACGCATGATTGATGTTGCGGGCGCGAGACCCATAGTTATATTTGAGTGACGACTTTGAGGCGCGAGTCCCCGACTTGACACGATCGCTATTTATCGTGAATCGTAGTTTGGTTATCATATATGTTTACTGGGTGCCGTAGGCACCACGGCCCGGTTCGGCCGTGACAAAAGTGGTATCGTGAGCGCTTAATCCTCGAAAGTTTCTGCATCGTATCTAGCGGAGTTCGATTATCGTGTTGTGCACCACACCAATAATCGTGAGGCTATAGGATATTTAGGATTGGTTTCATTCTTCTCACTCAGATCGCGCTTAGAACTGTTATAAGTCGACCCTCTAACGTATTTCTTTCCTCACCGCTATGCCTCCGCCAGAAGGCAACTCCGGGCCCGAGTCCCCAAAAGAAGACGGAAGTCCGCTGATAGCTTGATAGAAGTGGCAGGCAAGGCAGCCGAAGGAGCTGCGAGCAGAGCACAGAGGGTTACGAGGGCACAGGCCCAATCATCACCTGGGGTGGTGCTTCATTCGGGGAGTTCTGCGACGCCGCCAGTCCCAGCAGAGTTTAGCACAGAGTAGCCTCATCACGCCATGATATCTCGACCTTCGCCCACGACCAAGAGCGTAAAGAATAGATTGCAAGAGACGACCTCACATTAGCTAGGAGTTAGCAACCGCAGAGTATATTATGTACCGATTTATCACTGTCTTGATGACTATCTAAGAGACGGTTGTGCAAGAGTAGCTTTCCAAATGCCATGAGCATGGCTCACAGACGCTTATGCGCAAGAGCCGAGAAACGTAGACATCGGCTGGGCTTAATCTGGCGACAGTAAGAGGCCCGACGGCAGATCCTTTGGTAACTTTCGAGGCAAACCGCCGCCAGCAGATTAGATATGCACTCCACCAGCTCAGATTGGTCCTCCACGTGGTTCAGACGCTCGATACGCCGAGTTGGTCGTAACCTGTGGCTTCCGCTCACGCTACACGTAGTTCCAACACCGATTCAGCTTTTTCCCGTTGTTCACAGCAGGATCGGCGCCATCCCGGGAATGTCATCTTTTGTTGGTCGCCGCCGCGTGGCCATGGTCGAAAGCGGTGTCCTAGTAGGAGGGATGGCAGAGGACTCACCACCGCATCGGGTCATGCGATTCATGGCTCGAGAGGAAGGGTGTTAGCTGTAGAGGCCACCCCACCTCGTGGACGCTGTGGTAAGTGTCATTGTGGGAGTGTCATACTTCTTCGACAACTTGTTATGCTTGGCCAGCAGGCCATTTTAGAAATTGTCCGACCGCAGGTGGCGCGATGTAAAGACTCACCTTCGTGATCGCTGGCTAGTTCACACCTTCCTAGCTATGCGCCCAACAGTAAGGTGATTGATTGGAACGACAGGAGGAAGCAAAGAGATCTGTGTATATCCTTAACCCTCAGAGATTGTATGTGTGATAAGATAAGTATATCTTAAGTGTTACGCTCAGATAACATTGTGTAAATTGTGATTAGAAATCATGGTTAGTTAACCTGTAAGATCGGGGACAGAAAAGTGCGAGCCTTAGAGTTTTATACGCGAGACCTTAGAGGTAAGGCCATCTCGAGTAAAAGATGTATTTTTATGTTTGACTCACCGGAGTGCATAGTGCACGTGAGATATATTTGTGTGATAAGTCCCCGAGTAGTGTGGAATGAAAGAGGGTAGTTGAGCTAAGAAGACCACTAGGTTTTCGTGAATTTGATTAGTGAGATTGTTCAATCGGGAACAAGAGTTTTGCGCGATAGCAGTCGGGTTGAGGACCGATCGCGGTCAACCCGCGCCCGCAATTGTGGTGGGGCTGTTCGAGGTGGTCCCGCTAGCGCGGGTCACGAGGGTGTTAGGCCCAAGTTTAGTTAACCATCGCACGAGTTCGTGGATGCGCTCGACCGAGGTCGCCGACGAGGTCACCATCTTGTCTTTTAGTCAAGACCGCTTACTCGGCAGAGGTTATGCGAGATGATTATATCGTGAAGGTTGTAAGGTTGCACGAGGAGCCCACTTTCACCTTATGACGCGCAGGAGCCCGTGTTACGGCTATTTCGCTCGAAGTATTACTGTGCAGGTTAGAAACTCGCGCGGTCTCAGACGATCGATTCGCCGCCGTTGTTTGATTTCAGGTAGCCGTGAGGATTGTTGTCTCCCGCTGAGGAGTGTTTATTAGCTACCATATCGCATTCTGATATCGCCTATGACGCCTTGTAGGGCGGAAGTGTAAGTTGCCGGCCGATTGGTTCGATGTTGGCGTTCGAGATATGGTTCATTCTTGTTTCAGCAGGACGTGGATAGGGTGCCTATCCGCGAGAGGTTATCGCAGCTCAGTCAACAAAAGTCGTATGGATAATCGGCGACGACGCTTGGAGTTCAGTCGACGGTGGTCTTCAAGGTACCACCCGAAAGGGTGTGACAAGTTTTGGAAAACAGAGGAAACTTAGCCGAGGTACTTTGAGCGCCAGATCATTTGGAAAATAGGCCAAGTTGCCTATAGTTAGCATTGCCGTCCGACGTAGAGGCAGATGTCCGGCCTTTTGTATTGCTATGATCGCAAAATATCTGAGATCCATCCAGAGTGTTCCCGCTAATGATGACCAAGTCGAGGTAGTAACCTGCAGGTTTTGGAACCAAGCAAGAATGCAACGTGGTAAGTTATGAGAAAGAGTTCGAGGTACGAGAAGTACGACGAGTAAGGGAAGAAGCGAGCATGTGTTAAGAACATAGGAGTGATCACTACTTTTGTGAAGTAAGTGCGATGGAAATATATTTTAGACCTCTGAGAGCTTTTGTAGTGTTGGAGGTGATTCCTCGACTTGGATTAAGTATTTGCGCTGTTATTTTCAGGCCAGCGTGGCATATTTGTTTTCGTAAGTATAGTAGTGAAGACTATAATCGGGCGCAAGTATGTTTTGAGATTCTAGAAGGAACATTCGGGACGAATGTTTCTAAGGAGGGGAGAATGTTATACCCCGTATTTCCAGAGTATGTACGTGAGGACGTACGTACAAAAGTTTAAGCCTTAAGTGGCAAAGGGACGAAATTAGTGCACAACTACTCAAAAGAATTGTTTTCCGACTAAACGTTTTCCAAACTTTAAGGGAAAATTACTTACAACATTAATAATTTTTATGGATTGTTCCGAGAGATGAAATATTTTGACCAACGAGAGGGCGACACTTGGCCCTCAAGTGGACGGCAATCCATGAGCTTCCATTGGCACGTTTTTTTCATTTTTTGTGCCTAAAACATTTGGTCAATGTTTGGTAGGATATTTGTGTGGTAGATGAGTAAGTGGGACCCACACAACACTTGTCCAAATCCTCACCCTACACTTGCCCACCACTTGTCTTAATCTTGGCCATTGATTGGCCTATAAATACCCCCCCTTAGTTGAAGACTTCTTCATCCACAAATAATTTCCAAGTCTTGAAAATCCCCCCCCCCCCTTCTTGTTGCTCTCGTCCAAAGAGCACCCCTCCCCCTTTGTGAGGCCTTTTGGCCGAGAAGTACTCCCCCCCTTCCTTTGTGGTGCTAGCCGAAAGTACCCCCCCACCTTGAGTTGTTCTCGTGAAATACACCCCCTCCTTGGTAGAAAAGTATTCTCCAAGTATTGTTACTATTCCAAAATACCTTGGCCCAAATACCTTGTAGTATTCCAAGGTTACACCTATACTAAAAGGCCGTAAATACTATTATACTTCCTTCACCACAAAAACGAAACCCTAAGGAAAATCTTCATAGTCAAGATTAAGGCAAGTTGCGTAGAACTTCTAAGGGTTGTTTGAGCGGGTTCGAGCGCCTGCAGTAGAGCTAAACGTTGCTCAGATCGACATTTAAACTTGATAATTTTGGGCTTATCGAGGTAAATACTTTGTCCTTCTATCAGAATTGGAAATTACATACCGTAGTAGTATAGAAATGAATATAAGACACATGTAAGGATATTACGTAAGAGAATTGAACTGTAATAGAAGGATATTACAGAAAAGAATTGAATCAGATTTACATAGGACTGTATTTACGAGACTCGTGTAGCTTAACTGCAGGGAAGTGCTGCCGATTTTCCGTGAAAATAGAGAACCCATCGCTTAGAATATTCTACAGAGTAGTCTAGACGCTGATAGACGTATATGGCCTTTATAGGTTGAATGTTCGCGAGTAGCATGTTCTACTTGAATGGTGAACAAGGCTAGCCGTTATAGCCGCGAGCGCTTTGCTAATAGTCGATTATCGCCGCGAGGTATGTGATTCTTCCTATCCTCTCGAGCATGATATTTTAAAAGAATATATATATAGTATGGTAGACGACGGTGTTAACTCAACGTGGTTTTACTCCGATGTCTTTTGACTTGAGTTTAAATAATAAGAATCTTGAAGTATTTCAAAAGAATTAAGAAACCTTTTGTTAAGAGTAATACTTGGTTTTAAAAGCTAAGAGTTATACTAGCTTTATGGGAAGTTAGGTATAACGACTTAAGAGAGATAAAAAGAATGGTTTATTGATTTTAAAAGATAAGAGACTTGATCTTAAAAGATAAGAGACTTGACTTAATTGAATTAATATGAATTTTGTTAAAAAGTGTGAAACCTCATTCGTGAGTAATGAGTACTTGGTTTGTAAAGGAATAATGTTTTCGATTTCGAAATGAAAATAAGTATCGAACAAACCACAACAAATACTTAATAAAGGGAAATGTATTGACTAATAAAGTATTATGAAAACCAGTAGAAACCTCCATCTGCATAGAAGCTAAGATGAGACAAAATGATATTACATTTCCTAGATCATGGATGCTTTAATAAGATTGTTATAAACAAGAATAACCTACTCACACATAAGGCATATGTTTTTCAAATTGTTTTAAAGGAGAATTATATTATTAAGTGATTAACTATGAACTACGAAACCTTTCGAAAATGAGAAACTTGAGCATTTGAAATTAGGCAAACTTGAACGTTTGGAAAATAATGTTGTTACTTGATTTTACAAAGGAAAGTGTTTTTTACCTAAAAGATAGTCACTCTATTTTTATACTACTGTATTGTATGACTTTTGTGAAAGAAACTGATCTTTTAAAGAGTTAATGTATGAAGTACTTTGGGGATAAAACCAACTTGTTAACATAAAGTAGAAAGTACCTTGTGTGAATAACTTGATTGTGTTGGTGTGATAGCCTTGTAATACTTTCTTGTTGCTTTGATAAGTAAACATGTTAATGCTACGCGTGTTAGTATCTTGTGATGTTTGTGTAAAGCGGTTTCCTTTATCAGGCTTATGTTGTTTAACGATAAGTCGCTATGATAGCATTGTACCACTCACCTCTTGACATGATACCGGGTTGCCGCCTCCACGCGGGTATAGCTCAGCACCGGGACTATGATTCGAGAATACCCTACGCGGGTCCGTGGACCTACGCGAGCTACGCAGAGTTCTAGGTTAGCGCGCGCCTATATGGTCACGCGCGGTCATGTGGCTACGCGATCGCGAGTCCGTGACGATGCCGGAGTAGCTACCCTCGATGCGGGAATACCTCGCTGGGCCTACGTGAGTGGCCTACGCGAGTCGCGGAAGTTCCAGACTAGACGCCGACATTTGATATCGCGCGCGAGTGGCCGCCTTCGATTACGCGGTCTAGACAGACCTCGTGATACAGTTTATAACTTTGTGGGTACTGTGGGTTTTAGTAGTCGGCTATGCCTTCGTACTTACCCCGTACGGTTTTAGTATGACACAGGTGGGACCTAGTGTTCATGTGTATTCCTTGGTGTTTTTATATCATAGACTGCCGGCAGTGAGGAAGGTATTCCACGGGCATGATTGATGTTGTGGGCGTGAGACCCATAGTTATTGTTACACCCCGTAAGTCCAGGACTTGTATAAGAGAATGTACATAAGGAAACAAGACTTGGAAATTGTTACGAAAGGAAGAATTGTTTTTCCGACGAAACGTTCGAACGCCTAAAGGAAAATGTTCGTTGTTGAGAATTGATTCTCAAAATACATTATTTGAAGAGTATGGACCCTATTAATATTATGGAAATTTATTTTTACGGATTTGGTCGCTGGGCCCACCCGAGGAATTTTACAGACTGCCCATCTGAGGGTTACGGAAATTTTATGGACGAACGAGAGGCTTACACGTGGCACCCCACATGGCTTGGTCGAAATTTATGCAAGGGTATAATGGTCATTGACCATCTTGGAAGATAAGTCTTGCTAGCTTGAGTTTGTTGACCAAGTCCACTTGCCACATAAGCTCGATCCTTGCGAAACTCATCCTAGCCTCACATTTGTCAAGTCACGACCTCCATCAGGTTATAAGTATACAACTAGTAGCAAGACTTGGCATTTTAACACTTAGAAAATTTTGCACATTGTGTTCTTCACTAGAGACCTCTCGTTTGCAAGAAAGAAAGGAGAAAATTTGTAGTTTTGATCCATTAGCCACAAGATTTAAAACCCAAGGTTCCTAAGGGTATTGTAAGGTTATCTCAATAGAAAGATTTCGGAAAACGATTTTCACGTTAGTCGCAAGGCGGAAACTAAAGGAGTTCCTCAACTTTGAAGTCGAACTTGAAGACGGGTTCTTCATAGCCTCAAGGAGTGCTTCGAGCTGATTGGAACCTAAGGAAAGCGAGCTAAGAATTTGCTAAGGCGCGACTTTGAATCTTGGAATTATAAGGGCTTATAAAGGTATAAATTTTGTCGCTTTAGTAGTTAAGACTTACTTATTGTCAGAGCTATGGATTTTAGCAAGCATGTGTTATATAGTATGAAGTTTGATATGTATTTTGGCTATTGGAACCCTAATCCAAAAACTAGCATGTTTAGCTTAAGATTCCAATTCAAGTTGTTTATTCGTTTGAGATTGTCGCATGTTGTTTAAGAAGGAAATTGTAGTTGTTGAAGTAGTTTATAACTATATAACATGTTAGACCTTAGAACTTGGAATTGGAAAAGGATTGGAAAGGACTTAGTGTTGCTATGTGTTGGCCGAGAATTCGCAAGTGTGCCTTAGGCTATTTTCGTATGAATTGTGGGGCGGAATTTTACACGTATAGTAAGGCGTGTAATCCCCTTTATTTGATTGTTGTTTGGAGCCTTAAATGTGGCGTGTTGGTTATTGTATTCTGTTATACCCCGTATTTCCAGAGTATGTACGTAAGGGAATACGTACGAAAGTCTAGCCTTAAAGATAAGCCTTGGACGTTTTTATTTGTACACAACTCACTAAAAGAATCGCTTCCGACTAAACGCTTCCACAGCCTTTTGTAGAGTAAATTCCGCCATGCCATTTCTTATTTTTGGCGGATTTTTCCGAGAGACGAACATTTTGGACCAACGAGGGCAACACTTGGCACCCTCCCATCGTGGACTTGAATCGTCCATTTGGACGAATTGAAGAACCCTTGGCACGTTTTTTGTGCCTTGTGCACAAGTCAAGGGTTGGTAGGATATTTGTGTTTAGTTAATCCTCACCCTACACTTGCCTTGCACTTGTCTTAATCTTGGCCATTGGTTGGCCACTTCTTGACCTATAAATACCCCCTTAGAGATGAAGAGTTCTTCATCCACAAATCTTCCAAGTCTTGAAAATCCTCTCCTCTCCAATTTTATTCCTTTCGACCAAAACACCGCCCCCGCCCCTTTTGAAGGCCATTGGCCGAATACTCCCTCTAGCCTAGTAGTTTGGCCGAGGCCCCCTAGCCTAGCCAAAATCTACCCTCCCTTGGTAGAAAAGTTACCTTCTTGTATCGTTATAATGCCCAAAATACCCTAGCCCAAATACCTTAGTACTTAGTAGAAGTCGAAGAACTTCTAAGGTTCTGGAGCATACAACTTGTGAGCAAAACCTTGCTCAGCGCGACTTTGCTAGGATATTATTGGGCTTACCGAGGTAATAATCCTAACCTCTTTTGAATTAGAGAATACTTAATCATTGTAGTATAAGAATAAGTATAAATACTTAGAAGAATATCACGTAATAATCAAATCAGATTACATAGGACTGCTTCACAAGAGACTTATATAGCTCACCGCAGGGAGGTGCCCAACTTTCCATAGAATTGTGAACCCTCTGCTTAGAATGACCTTCAGAGTAGTCTTTGATAGATATCTGTGACTATTATAGGTCGACTCTCTCATGCACATATTCAACTTGGTGTGGTTTTCACTGGGTATGTGATTCTTCCTAAAGCATGATATTTTACAACATATATATACGTAGACGCATACGTGTTAACTGAATATAACTACGGCAATGTCTTCGACTTAAGCCTCGATAATACTTACGGAATGCCTCACTACTTAAGCTCAATAATAAAGAATCAAAACATTTCAAAAGACTACCAATCATATTAATGTAAGAGAACTAATTGGTTTTTAAATGTGCTTAAGAGTTATACTAGCTTTACGGGAAGTAAGTATAACCACTTAAGATTGATAAAAGAAACAAGTTTGCCTATGTGTTTATAATGCATTTATATTGTGAAAAGAATAATAAGATGGTTTGATAAGTAGACACGATACGATGCTACGTGTGTTAGTATCTTGTAACGCTTGTATAGGTAGTATCCTTGTTGTGCTTATGTTGTTTAAAGATGTTGTTATGTTAGTATACTATCACCACTTCGAGACGATACCGGGTTGTCGCCTCCGACGCGGGTAGACTCAGCGGTCCGGGACCATGATTCGAGAATACCTCTACGCGGGTCCAGGGGCCTACGCGGAGCTACGAGAGTTCCGTGTTAGTACGCGGGTTATGCCTCACGCGGTCTACGCGCCATGCGACAATGAGTCCAGGACGACGCCGAGGAGTAGCCACCTCGACGCGGGTTATACCTCACGCGCCCACGCGAGTGGTCCACGCGACCGGAGTCCGTGATTAGGCTTGCAGAGTGATAATACGCGAGTGGCTCGCTTCAATCATTCGCAGCCTAGAAAAGACCTATTGCGCTTACCTATGGTTGCTCTTGTTTGTGATGTGGCACTATGTGCTTTCCTTGATTTCTTCATACATATTTGTAAACCGGTTTTAAAAAGTGTTATGATTTCATTTAAGTACTTTACGCCACATACTTAGTACCCGCTGTATCGACTCCTTCGGCCGCGCTCATGCCGCAGTAAGGGCAAAGTGTGCAGATCCGCATCTCAGATCTCTACGCTGCTGAGCTCCATCTCTTCCGAGGCTCTACTTTTGGTACGATCTCCCGTCAGAGATAGTTTTGTATAGTGGTACGGTATGGGCCCCGCCCCGCCATAGTTGTATATTTCAGAGGTCTGTAGTCATGTTGTACAAAGGTTTGATGTAATCGCTAAACCATGATTTTATATATATATGCCGAAAAGGCGATGTTTTCACATAAATCGTGGTCTTATTTTATAAATCGTTTATGTCTTGCTTTATATTTCCGCCGACACTGATGTATGACTACTGGGTGCCCTGCAAGGCACCAACACGCCCCTAACGGTCGTGACAAAAGTGGTATCGAGCGCTTAATCCTCAAAGTGTCTACTGCATCGTATCTAGTAGAGTCTTGATTATCTGTGTTGTGCACCACGCCAATAATCGTGAGGCTATAGGATATTTAGGATCGTTTCATTCTTCTCATTCCGAGATCGTGCTTGTAGTCGTGTTATAGTCGACCTCTAACGTATTCCTTTCCTCGTAATGCTTATGCCTCCACGTAAGGCAACCCGCCTGTGGCGGCAAGGCAAATGAGGAGTCGCAGCAGACACCCAGAGTCACGAGGGCTCGTGCCCGCCTATACCGTAGACGGCGAGTTCTATGACGCCGCCACCCAAAGAGACCACGCACCCACACACCTCGCCCCACCAAAGGAGGAGTTGGGTACAAGCGAGACGCCCACTTTGGCTAAAGTCAGGCCCGACACGGCGAGAGGCCGACGCGCAGCCTGGCCCACCCAGCCCACCCACTGCATCTGCTCACCCGAGGCAGAGAGTTCGAGGCTACGAGACTTCGAGTCAGAGTTCACGAGTTTTACGGGTCGAGGCCGAGGATGATCCGCAGGAGTTCATCCGCCGCCTTCAGAGGATTTTGAGAGCGATCGTATGCCGAGACCGAGTCCGCGGATCTTTGGTTCACATAGGTCGCGCGATACCGCAATGATTGGTTTGATTCACGGAGTTATCCCGGGAGAGCACGCGCCCGCCTACTGGGACGAAGTTCTCGCAGGCTTTCTCACTTCACTTCTTGCCTCCACAGACGGCGAGGGCGCGGCCGATAGATTTTTACCGCCGAGGCGCAGAGGACGACCGCCAGGAGTACAATGTCGAGTTTGATTCATCGCTCGATATGTCCCAAAGATTGTAGCAGATACGAGGATAGGTGCACCGCTATGTCACCGCCAGACGACTATATGGCCGAGCCACGCGGGGGTTTCTCTCCACCGTATGGACATTACCCGCACGCAGCTCACGCCTCGACGCGGCGAGCGCAGTGGTCGACGAGTCGATGCACAGCAGCAGGTTAGGCCGTGACGGAGGGTCTTCTCGTGGTTATCGTGGCGGGCGGCCTCGCAGCAGCCTAGATTCGCACCACGCCTACCAGAGCACTCGCACCGCCCTCAAGACACCGTAGTTTTCGAGGGCGCATCGGCCCTGTGGCTTCGCACGCCCAGAGTAGCAGAGGTATCGCCGACGGACCACCCAGCTGTGGCCGACGCGGTGATCCCATTACGGAAGTGTGGTACTACTTTTGAGCTTGTTACAGCCAGGCCAGCAGGTCACTTTGCGGATCGTCCGACCGGGGCAGCGTGGTAGGCTCACCTTCAGTTCTGCCGCTCATCATCTCCTACGCTTACTCGCCCCGAGGCGTGGTGCTCAGGGTCGCCAGGTCGCGCAGAGGTCGTGGCTCGTCCCAGCTTCTAGCGGTCCTCGTAACCGCATTTATGCTTTGTCCACCGACAGATCGTGAGGCCTCACCGATGTCGCCACAGTACCTTATCGGGCTGGGTTTGATGTTTATGCCTTGATAGATCCGGTTCTACTCCCCATATATCTCCCTTGTCGCTAGTAGGATGTGGATAGAGCTCCGAGTCCATAGACCCTTTCGAGGCAGCTACGCCAGCCGGTGATTCTGGTAGCTCTGCGGTATATGGCTTGTCCTGTGACCATTTACGCCGCCGACCGCCGACTTGATGAGTCGAGATGATTGACTTCGACGTGATTACGGGACGGATTGGCTAGCTTCTGCTATGCCAATGTAGACCGCAGAGAGAGAGTAGTACGGTTCCGCTCTCGGCGAGCCATTGTCGAGTGGGAGGAGCACCAGACGCCGGTGGTAGGTTTATTTCCTACCTCAAGGCTAGGAAGATGGTGCGTGGCGGGTATATCTACCATCTAGTTCGAGTGTTTGATACCGAGGTCGCGTACCAGATTTTCACCGGCCTCAGAGTCACGAAGTTCCCGCACGTGTTCCTGCATGACCTCCCGCATCCTCCCGAGAGGGAGATTGAGTTTTGTATTGACATATTGCACACTCGCCTATTTCCATTCCGCCATACGTAACGGCACCGCCGAGCCGAGAGAGTCAAGGATCACCTTAGGGATTTTCTAGAGAAGCGGCTTCATTAGGCCTAGTGTTTCTCCCCGGGAGCGCCAGATTGTTCGGAAGAAGCAGGACGGACGCCGCGCACGTGTGTTGATTACAAAATTAACAAGGTGACCATTAAGAATGTATACCCCTTCCTGTGATTGATGATTTGTTCGACCACCAGTGGTGCGTAGATGTTTTCCAAGATTGACCGCGATCGCTATCATCAAAGTAGTCGAGAGCGGATGTCCCTAGATCGCATTCCGACCCAGACGCATTATGAGTTCAGTGGTCATGTCTTTGCTGACCAATGCTCCGGCCAGATTCATGGATTTGATGAACCGAGTGTTCAAACCATTTTTGGACACGCTTGTGATAGTGTTCATCGATGATATCTTCGTTTATTCTCGCCAGAGCGTGAGCACGCGAGCATTTGAGGACTGCGACAGCTTCTCCAGATCTAGCTTGTACGCCAAGTTTTCCAAATGTGAGTTTTGCTGACTTCATGCGCTGGGCATATTGTCGGGCTGATGGTATTCGAGTTGATACGGCCAAGATCGGCGCCAGACTTGGCCTAGACCTACTACTCCGTGAGGTTCGCAGCTTTCGGGCCTCGCAGATATTATCGCGTTCGTAGAGAAGTTTGCTTCTATCTCTCGCACCATTGACTAGGCCGACTCGTAAGGCAACAAGTTCCAGTGGACTGATGTCATGAGCGTGGTTTCCGGCAAAGAGAGATCGACGACCTCCCCGCTCTTACTTCCGCAGGGTCCAGACGGTTATGTTGCGGTATCGCGATGCGCCGCATCGGGTTGGGATGTGTGTTGATGCAGCATGGCGTGGTTATAGCATATGCATCCCGACACCAAGAAACACGAGAGGAACTACCCCACCCATGATTTGGAGTCGCACCGTGATTCACGCCAAGATCCTGAGGCACTATTTGTATGGGGTTCACGTGATATTTATACGCACCACAAGAGCCTCCAAGATATCTTCACCAGAGGAGCCGAACTTACGGCTGCAGACGGTGGTTAGAGTTGCTTAAGGATTACGATGTTGATATCCCGTATCACCCGGAAGGCCAACGCTGTGCGTATGCCTTAGTCGTAGTCGACGGGGAGCCTATCGATGTGCAAAGAGAGGAGGGACATGGTTCGTGATTTGCATCAGCCAGCGAGCCTCGTGTCCGCTTGATTGATTCTGATAGCAACAAGTTAGAGTTCGCAGGTTGCCGAGTCTTCCATCGCCGGCGAGGCGAAGAGGCAACACCGAGGATCCACTTTGATTCGAGCATCGCGATACGCCTCTTCGTGAGGGCAAGGGTCCTGAGGTAGCACCACGGGTGCTAAGGTTTGAGGGCGCATCGTGTTCCAGATGTTTCGTGACTTCGCAGCAGTTCTGGGAAGCACATACAAGCATTTCTATCCATCCGGTCGACCAAGATGTACCACGACCTTAGATCTGTATCGCGGGATGGCTTCAGAGGACGCGCAGTTCGTAGCTCAAAGCGCCCGTGGTTGTCGCAGTGAAGGCAGAGCACCGCAGGCCCGTGGTTTGTTACAGCGATAGAGATCCCGACCGGAAGTGAGGTAATCAACATGGACTTCATCACGATTACCTCGCACTCGTAGGAGACATGATTCTATATGGGTTATCGCCGACAGTCGACGAAATCAGCCCACTTTCTTCCCGTCAGACGACTTTTTCTACGAGGATTATGCCGCATTTACATCCGAGAGATCGCCGATCGCATGGAGTCCCTACTTCGATCATATCGCATGCAGGAGCCCGCCACGCTAACTTCGAGGTCCTTCCAGGGGTTTAGGACGCAGTGAGCTCGAGTAATCGCATTTCATCCACGCATGCACGGACAGCAGAGCGCACTATCCGCACTTCGAGGATATGTCGCGAGCCCGTGTTATTGACTTCAGCAGTAGTTGGAGGATCATTTGCCTCTAGTTGAGTTCACAGATAATAATAGCTACCACTCCAAAGATTCGACGGCGCCTTACGAGGCCTTGTATGGAGGAAGTGCAGATCGCCATAGGTTGGTTCGATGGGCGAGGGACAGTGGGACCAGATTTGGTACAAAGAGTGGATAAGGTGGCTTATCCGAGAGCGCTATCGACAACCGTAGTCGCAGAAGTCGATGCAGATCATCGCCGCTGCATCTTGAGTTCGAGGTTCATGATTGGGTTTTCCTAGCGCGCCACCCATGGCGGTGTGATGAGATTCGGAAGAAGGGGAAACTCAAATTTCAGGTACATCGGGCCGCTTCGCATTGTCCGCAGGCAGGCAAGGTTGCTCATGAGTTGATCCGCCGTCCGATCCGGAGGCAAAGGCATCCGGCTTTTCACGTGTCTACGCCGGCGAGACGATCGGATCCATCTAGTGGTACACCCGATTGACGATGTCCAGTGACCGAGGGGTTATCGATGAGGAGATTCCCATAGCGATAGTCGATCGTGTTAGGCGTCATGACCAAGGACGGGCTTCCACAAAGTCTTGCGCGAACGAGCTCGGAGAGATGACGGGAAGCCGAGGAGACATGAGACGGAAGTATCCTCACCTATTCCCACACCTCCGTAAATTCACTTTCCTACTTGTAAATTTTTCGTTATCGCTTCGCCTAAGTGTTGCTCGGCCGGTGTGGCATTTACAACTGCTAAGCTTCTTCGATAATCGTTTGTAAGGAACATTCGACGAATGTTTCTGGGGGAGAATGTTATACCTCAGATTTGCAGTATGTACGTAAGGGAATACGTGACGAAAGTCTAGCCTTAAAGATAAGCCTCGACGCTTTTATTTGTACACAACTCACTAAAAGAATCGCTTTCCGACGCAAACGCTTCCACAACTTTCGTAGAGTAAATTCCGCCATGCCATTTCTTATTTTTATGGATTTTTCCGAGAGACGAACATTTTGACCAACGGAGGGCAACACTTGGCACCTCCCATTGGTGGACTTGAATCGCCCATTTGGACGAATTCAAGAACCCTTGGCACGCTTGTGCCTTGTGCACAAGTCAAGCGGTTGGTAGGATATTTGTGTTTAGTTAATCCTCACCCTACACTTGCCTTGCACTTGTCTTAATTCGCCATTGGTTGGCCACTTCTGACCTATAAATACCCCTTAGAGATGAAGAGTTCTTCATCCACAAATCTTCCAAGTCTTGAAAATCCTCTCCTCTCCCTTTGTAGTCCTTTCATCCAAAACACCTCCCCTCCCTTGTGAAGGCCCTCGCCGAATACCCCTCTAGCCTAGTAGTTTGGCCGAGGCCCCTAGCCTAGCCAAAAATCTACCCCCTCCCTTGGTAGAAAAGTTACCTTCAGATCGTTATAATGCCCAAAATACCCTAGCCCAAATACCTTAGTACTTAGTAGAAGTCGCAAGAACTTCTAAGGTTCTGGAGCATACAACTTGTGAGCAAAACCTTGCTCAGCGACTTTGCTAGGATATTATTGGGCTTACCGAGGTAATAATCCTAACCTCTTTTGAATTAGAGAATACTTCATCGTTGTAGTATAAGAATAAGTATAAATACTTAGAAGAATATCACGTAATAATCAAATCAGATTTACATAGGACTGTTTTCAAAGAGACTTATATAGCTCACCTGCAGGGAGGTGCCGCCCAACTTTCCATGTAATTATGAACCCTCTGCTTAGAATGACCTTCGAGTAGTCTTTGATAGATATCTCGTGACTATTATAGGTGACTCTCACATGACATATTCAACTCAAGTGTGGTTTTCACTGGTATGTATGTGATTCTTCCTAAAGCATGATATTTTACAACATATATATAGTACTTTAGACGCATACGTGTTAATCGAATATAACTACTGCAATGTCTTTGACTTAAGCCTCATAATACTTACGGAATGCCTCACCGCTTAAGCCCGAATAATAAAGAATCAAAACATTTCAAAAGACTACCGAATCATATTAATGTAAGAGAACTAATTGGTTTTAAATGTGCTAAGAGTTATACTAGCTTTATGGAAGTAAGTATAACCACTTAAGATTGATAAAAGAAACAAGTTTGCCTATGTGTTTATAACAGACTTATATTGTGAAAAGAATAATAAGATGGTTTGATAAGTAGATACGATATGATGCTATGCGTGTTAGTATCTTGTAACGCTTGTATAGTAGTATCCTTGTCGCGCTTATGTTGTTTAAAGATGTTTGTTATGTTAGTATACTATCACTCACTTCGAGACGATACCGGGTTGTCGCCTCCGACGCGGGTAGACTCAAAGGTCCGGGGACCATGATTCGAGAATACCTACGCGGGTCCGTGGCCTAGCGCGAGCTACGAGTTCCGTGTTAGTATGCGGGTTATGCCTCACGCGGTCTATGTGGCCATGCGACAATGTAGTCCAGGACGACGCCGAGGAGCAGCACCGACGCGGGTTATACCTCACGCGCCCACGCGAGTGGCCTATGCGACCGGAGTCCGTGATTAGGCTTGCAGAGTGATAATACGCGCGAGCGGCCCCGCTCAATCATTCGCAGCCAGAAAAGACCTATTACGCTACCTATGGTTGCTCTTGTTTGTGATGTGGCACTATGTGCGGTTTCCTCGATTTCTTCATACATATTTGTAAACTGGTTTTAAAAAGTGTTATGATTTCATTTAAGTACTTTACAGTTTCACATACTTAGTACCGTTGTAATCGACTCTCCTGGGCCGCTCATGCCGCAGGGGCAAGGTGTGCTAGATCCGCATCCCAGGATCTCTACGCTGGTGCCTGAGCTCCATCTCTTCCGAGGCTCTACTTTTGGTATGATCTCCTGTTGTAGATAGTTTTGTACAGTAGGTATGGCGGGCCCCGTCCCGCCATAGTTGTATATTTCTCAGAGGTCTCAGAGTCATGTTGTACAAAGGTTTGATGTAAATCACAAACCATGATTTTATATATATATGCCGAAAGGCGATGTTTTCTCACATAAACCGTGTCTTATTTTATAAACTGTTTCATGTCTTGCTTTATATTTCCGCTGATTACTCTGATGTATGACTACTTGGGTGCCCCGGTAAGGCACCAGTCACGGGCCCCGGAACGGGTCGTGACATATTCGACCTTGAAAAAGGTGGCAAAGTGAGTAGAAACAAAGGAAGTGCTGCCCGATTTTCCGTAGAATTAGAGACCAAATACTTAGTATTATTCTACGTAGAGACTAGAAGTTGATAGTCTTGTTGTGACCATTATAGGTTGACACTTCTACGCACGCGATTCGGCTTAGCTTGTGGAATTAGCCGAAAGGTATGTGAACTATCTCCTCTTCTAGCATGATTCCTTAAGATAAAGAAAGTACGCCCTACTCCTCAATGATCCATTCCTCGCTTGTATTTGGTTTGCCTAAAATAGAATTTGTTCTATGTACTTCCTCGAGTGTACTTTGATGTTTAAATTGTGTTGTATAATCCATTTCTTAGTGAAGTTTGGATTCTTAAAAGTGAAGGTATTTTTCTTAAAGTACATAGAGACTTGAAAAGGAAGTGGTTTCCAAATCTTTGGCTAGTGTCTTAGTTCTAAAATCCTAAAGGTCATTAAAATGACTTTAGGAGCCAAGGAGTGATTTACTTAATTGTTTTAAAAGAGGAGCAATGACATGATTTAAGAGAAGAAACTTGTTTTCTATATATTAAGAGACTCAAGTGTTTTGAAAGTTAAGGGACTTGAAGAGTTTTAAAGCATGTGGTACTTCCTCCGCTTTAAACGTATAAGTCCCTGATAGGAAATTGTATTTATTAAGGTATAAAGTGAATATAACGACTTTATGGGAAGTTGGTTATATTTGCTTTATGGAAAGATAAATGACTGATTTTTTTAATGAAAAGGCAACTTGATTTTAAGGCATCAATTGCCTAAGGTTTAGTAATAAAATAAGTTACTTGGTTTCTAAAGGTTAAGAGACTAAGTGTATTTTTAAGAGTTAAGGAAATCGATTTGAAAGTATTTAATACTTGGATTTTTTAATAAGTATAAGTCTCTTGGTTATAAAAGGAACGGATATGTCTAAAACCATAAAGGGTTATAACCGCTTTATGGAAAGTTTAGAAAGTTGTCTATTTTTGATTTATCGGCATAAGATGCCAAGATTGTGGAAAAAAAATTGGAGTAACTTGATTTCAAGAGTTGAAATAAGATTTCTTAAAATCTAGTAACAAAAATATAAAAATAGACACGCCTTGATACTACTGGTGTTATTATCTTCGGATTTTACACAAAAGGAGTCTCTTGAAAAGATTAGTACTTTGGCTTGATAAATTGAGAATTTGTCTAAGTGTGCCTTGATTAGTACTTTGGCTTGATAAATTGAGAATTTGTCTGTGTGCCTTGATTAGTACTTTGGCTTGATAAATCGAGAATTTGTCTGCGCGCCTCGATTAGTACTTTGGCTTGATAAACTGAGAATTTGTCTGCATGCCTTGATTAGTACTTTGGCTTGATAAATTGAGAATTTGTCTGTGCGCCTTTGATTAGTACTTTGGCTTGATAAATTGAGAATTTGTCTGTGTGCCTTGATTAGTACTTTGGCTTGATAAATTGAGAATTTGTCTAAGCGTGCCTTGATTAGTACTTTGGCTTGATAAATTGAGAATTTGTCTAAGGCGCCTTGATTAGTACTTTGGCTTGATAAATCGAGAATTTGTCTAAGTGTGCCTTGATTAGTACTTTGGCTCGATTAATCGAGAATTAGTCTAAGCGTGCCTTGATAAGTACTTTGGCTCGATAATCGAGAATTATTCCACGGTGCCTTGATAAGTACTTTGGCTTGATTAATCGGGAATTTCGCGTGTGCCGGATAGCCTCGAGTGCAAGTACTATGTTTTATTACGCTGTCGCGACTTCTACAAGGGCTCACCGTCTGCGAAGTTACTACGCACTCGACAAAGGACCACGTGATTCCACCGCATGCTTCCGCCATTTGTAGTACTGGGTTAAATTCCCATTCTTTTATAAAAGACACGGTAGTGCTTACGCCTTGTTTCATGGCTCACGAGATAGGTAAGAGTATAGCGGGTACACCCCCAAGACGCTATACCACCCGCTTTACCACCTTCTCCAGGTAGAGTATATGTGAGGGTACACCCCAAGATGCTATACCACCTGTTTTACCACCTTCTCCAGGGTAGAGTATATGTGAGGGGTACACCCCCAAGATGCTATACCACCTGTTTTACCACCTTCTCCAGGGTAGAGTATATGTGAGGGGTACACCCCCAAGATGCTATACCACCGTTTTACCACCTTCTCCAGGGTAGAGTATATGTGAGGGTAAACCCCAAGACGCTATACCACCGCTTACCACCTTCTCCGGTAAGAGTATAAGTGAGGGTAAACCCCAAGATGCTATACCACCGCGGGACTTGGTGTTCATGTATGCCTATTCGTGTTGTACTATATCATGGATCGCCGGCAGGAGGAAAGATTCCACGCACGATTGATGTTACGGGCGTGAGACCCATGGTTATATTTGGTAATGACTCGGTGGCTCGCGCCCCGACTTGACGTGGATCGCTATGTATCAGTATCGTAGGTTGGCTATCATACATGTCTCCCGCTTGTTTAGATCTGTTATGATTTTATTACAAAGCATTTCATCGCTCACATACTTGGTACATTCTTCGATCGACCTCCTTCTGGGCCGCTCATGCCGCAGTTTAGGTACGCTGCTCTGATCGCAGCGTAGGATCCTCGCCAAGGTTTTTGGATAGCTCCTCTGCTCGTGAGTTTATCTTTTGGTATATATCCTTCAAGATGTGCTTTGTACGCTGGGTACGGCGGGCCTTGTCCTGGCCATAGTTCAAGATAACTCTTGAGGTCCAGTATTCATACGCGGATCGACTCACGACGGTGTAGGTCTTTTGTTTATGTATATACGGCAGCCTTGTCGCTTTGCCTCGCACGCACGCTTGTTTAAAAAAAAATGAGGTCTTATTAAATTTCCGCAGCTACTTGTATTGTTATGCAGGCGGTGCCTGTGTAGGCACCACCACGCCCGGTTCGGGCGTGACAGAGTGGTATCGAGCAACACCCTGAATGTCTACAGACCGCGGTCTAGTAGAGTTCGCTTATCGCGTGTTGCGCGCCACACCCATAAACAGGAGGCTACAGACATTTAGGAGTTGGTTTCTATTCTTCTCACTCTAAGATCGTACATGTAGCCGTGTTAGTAAGGAAATTCCTCTCCGACGATTTTTGTGTTACATACCTATGCCTCCGCGAGGGCAACAAACACTGTATGGCAAAGGAATAGCAGAGCTACTAGTCGACTCAGAGAGTTGATGTGGCTCGTGCCTGTGGTATACCGGATATTGTTCCACAATGGCAAGTTCTTCTCACACGTTTTGAGACCCCAAAGACCAGAGCCTACAATTTCTCGCTAGGAGAAGACTTTAGGTCATGCGAGGAAGGCTATGTTATTGACCAAGATAGCGGTGTTACAGCTTTCCTCGCAGAAGTTATTCGCCGACAGCATGTGTGTACAGAGGTAGAGGGCCAGCCATGAGATCAGAAGAGGGCTAGACCGGTTGGTTATCCCTTGAGTTTTGGACGAGTCGCCTCAAGAAATGAGTGAGGTATTCGCCCCACCTACCCAAGACATACCCCGCAGCCACAGTGTGGGAGATTTGACCTCATTGGCAAGGTATTTAGGAGCCGGTCCAAGCTCCTGTGATCGAGGTTCCCAGAGGAGCAGAGGACCTTCTGGCCGAGGCCACCTATTCCTCGCAGTATCGATGTGGTAAGCATCATTCTGTGGAAATGCCATATGACACGATGGTTGTTACTATTGTGGCTGTCCGCCACAAGAAGTGGGAATGCCCTTAGAAAGAGCGCCGTAGGTGGCTCACCCTTTGAGGCCTGTAGTTGGTTCCCCTTCCTCCGCACCAAGGCCCCCTGCAAGGTGTTCGGGATGTCACCACCGTGGTAGAGGTCAGGGAGTTTATAGTTCGCGGTCCTTCGAACCGCATAGATGACGTGACTCATCGGACAGATCAGAGGCGACATCGCACGGGGTACATGTATATTTCGATTCTTTGAATCATACGTGCTTTGATAGATTCGATTTTGCCCTAAAGATATATGTTTTCCTCTGCTAGCAATTATAAGTGATAGTTCCCTGCAGGTAGGAATACTTTGATTACTAAGGTGAGAAGTTAAGAATGTTGACAAGAATGGTAAGTGAACCGAGACTATAGTTGTGTAGAGTTCACACGTAGTAATCGCCCCGACAAAGGTAAGACCAATAGTAAGATTGCACGGCAGAAATACTTCACCTACGTGACGAACCTCTAGTGATTGTGGGATAGGTAAGAAGTACTGAGATAAGAGAGAGATTTATTTCGCACTAAGAACAAGAAGTTAAGTGTGACGACGAGTCGGTTATAGACTCATTTCGTCACCAAGAAAGATAGAACGCGATGCCGCTAGAAATGGTCTCTACGCGATAGGCCACGGCGGTGCAAGGCCCAAGTCTAATTGATCGTTGTACGAAGTTCGTGGACGCGCTCCAATTTAACTAGGTCGTAAGGACCGGTAAGAGCCTTAACGGGACGTAAGTAACAATATGGCCAAGTTTGGTTAGTAACCCCAAGGATTGGAAAATAGAAACAAAATTTGAGATTTTATACGGTACTAGATGAGTTTGAAAGTACGAAAGTATGATAAGTAAGGAAAGAAAGGAACCTCTAAGATCCCGTGTTTTAGAAGATCGTAACCTTCGAGTTTTGTGAGAAGGGGTCGCGACGGAAGGTCCATTATTATGTTTACGTGATGTTAGGTGATGGCCATGTGTGCATCGCTGGTCTTGTGCGCTTTGATTGTTAGGCATAGTGATGTAGATTATGCCGAGTTTGTATATCTTGGCAATCGACTAAGAACATTCGGGACGAATGTTTCTAAGGGAAGAATGTTACACCCCGTAAGTCCGTGACTTGTATAAGAGAATGTACATAAGGAAACAAGACTTGGAAATTGTTACGAAAGGAAGAATTGTTTTTCCGACGAAAATGTTCGAACGCCTGAAAGGAAAATGTTCGCTGTTGAGAATTCGATTCTCAAAATACATTATTTGAAGAGTATGGACCCTATTAATATTATGGAAATTTATTTTACGATTTGGTCGCGCTGGGCCCACCCGAGGAATTTTACAGAATCAGGCCCACGAGGTTACTAAATTTTATGGATTTAACGAGAGGGCTACACGTGGCACCCCACATGGCTTGGTCGAAATTTATGCAAGGGTATAATGGTCATTGACCATCTTGGAAGATAAGTCTTGCTAGCTTGAGTTTGTTGACCAAGTCCACTTGCCACATAAGCTCGATCCTTGTGAAACTCATCCTAGCCTCACATTTGTCAAGTCATGACCTCCATCAGGTTATAAGTATACAACTAGCAAGAAGACTTGGCATTTTAACACTTAGAAAATTTTGCACATTGTGTTCTTCACTAGAGACCTCTCGGTTTGCCAAGAAAGAAAGGAGAAAATTTGTAGTTTTGATCCATTAGCCACAAGATTTAAACCCAAGGTTCCAAGGGTATTGTAAGGTTATCTCAATAGAAAGATTTCGAAAAACGATTTTCACGCTAGTCGCAAGGTGAAACTAAAGGAGTTCCTCAACTTTGAAGTCGAACTCAAGATGGGTTCTTCATAGGCCTCTACGAGTGCTTGGAGCGGATTGGAACCTAAGGAAAGGAGCTAAGAATTTGCTAAGGCGACTTTGAATCTTGGAATTATAAGGGCTTATAAAGGTATAAATTTTGTCGCTTTAGTAGTTAAGACTTACTTATTGTTGTAGCTATGGATTTTAGCAAGCACGTGTTATATAGTATGAAGTTTGATATGTCTTTTCGCTATTCGAACCCTAATCCAAAAACTAGCATGTTTAGCTTAAGATTCCAATTCAAGTTGTTTATTCGCTTGAGATTGTCGACGTTGTTTAAGAAGGAAATTGTAGTTGTCAAGTAGTTTATAACTATATAACATGTTAGACCTTAGAACTTGGAATTGGAAAAGGATTGGAAAGGACTTAGTGTTAAGTATGTAAGTTGGCCGAGAATTGGCTAGCGTGCCTTAGGCTATTTTCGTATGAATTGCCATGGAATTTTACACGATAGTAAGGCGGTAATCCCCTTTGTTTGATTGTTGTTTGGAGCCTTAAATGTGGCGTGTTGGTTATTGTATTCGACCTGAAAAAGGTGGCAAAGTGAGTAGAAACAAAGGAAGTGTCGCCCGATTTTCCGTAGAATTAGAGACCAAATACTTAGTATTATTCTAATGAGACTAGAAGTCGATAGTCTTGTCGTGACCATTATAGGTTGACACTTCTACGCACGCGATTCGGCTTAGCTTGTGGAATTAGCCTAAAAGGTATGTGAACTATCTCCTCTTCTAGCATGATTCCTTAAGATAAAGAAAGCACGCCCTACTCCTCGAATCCATCCATTCCTTGCTTGTATTTGGTTTGCCTAAAATAGAATTTGTTCTATGTACTGAGTGTACTTTGATGTTTAAATTGTGTTGTATAATCCATTTCCTTAGTGAAGTTTGGATTCTTAAAAGTGAAGGTATTTTTCTTAAAGTACATGTAGACTTGAAAAGGAAGTGGTTTCCAAATCTTTTGGCTAGTGTCTTAGTTCCAAAAATCCTAAAGGTCATTAAAATGACTTTAGGGGAGTCAAGGGAGTGATTTACTTAATTGTTTTAAAAGAGGAGCAATGACATGATTTAAGAGAAGAAACTTGTTTTCTATATATTAAGAGACTTGAAGTGTTTTGAAAGTTAAGGACTTGAAGAGTTTTAAAGCATGTGGTACTTGTCTGCTTTAAACGTATAAGTCCTCGGATAGGAAATTGTATTTTGGCTAAGGTATAAAGCGAATATAACGACTTTTTGGGAAGTTGGTTATATTTGCTTTATGGAAAGATAAATGACTCGATTTTTTTTTATGAAAAGGCAACTTGATTTTAAGGCATCAATTGCCTAAGGTTTAGTAATAAAATAAGTTACTTGGTCTCTAAAGGTTAAGAGACTAAGTGTATTTTAAGAGTTATGAAAATCGATTTGAAAGTATTTAATACTTGGATTTTTTAATAAGTATAAGTCTCTTGGTTATAAAAGGAATGGATATGCCTAAAACCATAAAGGGTTATAACGGTTTTATGGAAAGTTTAGAAAGTTGTCTATTTTATTTATCGCATAAGTTGCCTAGATTGTGAAAAAAATCGAGTTACTTGATTTCAAGTGTTGAAATAAGCTCAAAATGTAGTAACTTACTTTGAAAATAGACACGCTGATACTACGTGTTAGTATCTGGGATTTTACACAAAAATGAGTCTCTTGAAAAGATTAGTACTTTGGCTTGATAAATTGAGAATTTGTCTGCTGCCTTGATTAGTACTTTGGCTTGATAAATTGAGAATTTGTCTAGTGTGCCTTGATTAGTACTTTGCTTGATAAATTGAGAATTTGTCTAAGTGTGCCTTGATTAGTACTTTGGCTTGATAAATCGAGAATTTGTCTGTGCGCCTTGATTAGTACTTCTTTGGCTTGATAAATTGAGAATTTGTCTAAGTGTGCCTCGATTAGTACTTTGGCTTGATAAATTGAGAATTTGTCTAAGTGTGCCTTGATTAGTACTTTGGCTTGATAAATTGTCTAAGTGTGCCTTGATTAGTACTTTGGCTTGATAAATTGAGAATTTGTCTAAGTGTGCCTTGATTAGTACTTTGGCTCGATTAATTGAGAATTAGTCTAAGTGTGCCTCGATAAGTACTTTGGCTTGATAATTGAGAATTATTCCACGGTGCCTGATAAGTACTTTGGCTTGATTAATCGAATTGCTCGTGCCAATGATAGCCTTCGAGTGCAAGTACTATGTTTTATTACGCTCGCGACTTCCTCGTCGCTGGTCATCCGTCAGAAGTTACTCGACGATCGGACAAAGATGTGGATTCCATCCACGCCCGCTATTCATTTTTAGTACGCAAGTTAAATTCCCGCATTCTTTTTATAAAAGACACGGTAGTGCTTATGTCTTGCTTCACGGCCTCGAGATAGTGGTAAGAGTATGCTGGCGGTACACCCCCAAGACGCTATACCACCTGCTTTACCACCTTCTCCGTAGTAGAGATGCGAGGGGTACACCCCAAGATGCTATACCACCGCTTTACCACCTTCTCCAGTAGAGATATGTGAGTGGTACACCCCAAGACGCTATACCACCTGCTTTACCACCTTCTCGTAGAGTATATGGAGGTGGTACACCCCAAGACGCTATACCACCGCTTACCACCTTCTCCTGCAGAGTATATGTGAGGTAAACCCCAAGATGCTATACCACCGCTTACCACCTTCTCCTGGTAAGAGTATAAGTGAGTGGTAAACCCCAAGATGTTATACCACCGCGACTTGGTGTTCATGTATGCCTATTGGTGTTGTACTATATCATGGATCGCCAGCTGAGGAAAGATTCCACGGCATGATTGATGTTATGGCGTGAGACCCATGGTTATATTTGGGTAACGACTGAGGCTCGCCCCCGACTTGACGTGGATCGCTATGTATCAGGTATCGTAGGTTGGCTATCATACATGTCTCCCGCTTGTTTAGATCGTTATGATTTTATTACGCATTTCATCGCTCACATACTTGGTACATTCTTCGCATCGACTCTCCTTCGGGCCGCTCATGCCGCAGTTTAGGCACGCTGCTCGCGGATCGGCAGCGTAGGATCCCGCCAAGGTTTTGGATAGCTCCTCTGCTCGTGAGTTTATCTTTTGGTATATATCCTTCAAGATGTGCTTTGTACGCTTTTGGGTACGGCGGGCCTTGTCCGCCATAGTTCAAGATAACTCTTAGAGGTCCGTATTCATACGCTGGATTGACCCGCATGCGTAGGTCTTTGTTTATGTATATATGGCAGCCTTGTCGGCTTTGCCTCGCACGCACGCTTGTTTAAAAAAATGAGGTCTTATTAAATTTCCGCACTTACTTGTGTTGTTAAGGCAGGGGTGCCTGTAGGCACCTACCACGCCCGGTTCGGCGTGATTATATTTCGAGTGACGACTTTGAGGCGCGAGTCCCGACTTGACATGACCGCTTATTTATTGGAATCGAAGTTTGGTTATCATATATGTCTACTGGTGCCGGTAAGGACTACCACGGGCCCGGTTCGGCCGTGACAGAGGTATCTTTGGAAAGTACTACAAGGTATTTGGGCTAAAGTATTTGGGAATAGTAACAATACTTGGAGAGTATTTTTCTACCAATGAGGGGCATTTTACGAGAACAACTAGGTAGTGGGGTTTCTAAGCCTTCACAAGTGTGGGGAGGGTGATTTGGACGAACTTCAAGAGGAGGGAGAGGATTTCAAGACTTGAAATTGCTCAAGTGTGGATGAAATAAGTCTTCAACCAAGGGGGTATTTATAGGTCAATCAATGGCCAAGATTAAGCCAAGTGGCGGGCAAGTGTAGGTGAAGATTTGGACAAGTGTTGTGCTGGTCCCACTTACTCATCAACCACACAAATATCACAAAATATCCTACCAACTCCTTGACAAAATGAAAGGCAAAACGTGCCTTGATCGCCTCTAAGATTTCGCTCACTCGAGCGTGACACTTGTCACCCTCTCGCTGGTCTAAAAATATTTCATCTCTGAAAAATCCGCAAAAATTATAAATGTTGCAGCCATATTTTTCCCTTCGCAAAGTCCGAAACGCTTCGCCGAAAACGATTCTTTTCGCTAGTTGTGCACAAATTTCGACCCTTATGCCTACTTAAGGCTAAAAACTTCAGACGACGCCTCACGCATATACTCCGGAAATACGGTATAACACCTTGAGCATGATATTTGTGAAATATATATAGTACGGTAGACGACGGTGTTAAACTAAACTTGGCTTTACTTTGATGTCTTTGGACTCGAAGTTCTAATTAATAAGAATCTTGAACATTTCAAAAGAGTTATGAATCATTTTGGAATAAAAGTAATACTTGGCTTTCACAAAAAAGTTTAAGTGTTATACTAGCTTTATGGAAAGTTAGCTATAACGACTTAAGAAAGATAAGAAAAGCGTTTAATTGCTTGTTTATCAAATGCTTGAAATGATGTTTCAAGGTACGGTGTTGGTTTGATAAACATGTTATGATGCTACGGTGTTAGTATCTCGTGACGCTGTAAGGAGGTTATTCTTGTTGTGCTTATGTTGTTTAACGATAAGTCATTATATTAGTATCTTGTGACGCCAGGTAAGGAGGTTATTCTTGTTGTTCTTATGTTGTTTAACGATAAGCCGTCGGTTAGTATTATATCACTCACTCCCTCCGACTTGTTACGATGTCGGGTCACCGCCCGATGCGAGGAATACCTCACGCGGGTCCACGGACCTATGCGAGTCAGCGGAGTTCCGTGATGATCACTCGCTGTGTTACCGATGCGAGGAATACCTGCGGTCTATGCGTCATACGAATCGCGGAGTCCCAGACGATGCCGGTGTTAGCTACCCCGACGCGGAATACCTCACGCGCGCCTGGGCCTATGCGGATCGCGCAGCTCTGGATTAGGCTCGCATAATGATACTATGGGAGATTGGCCTTGCTTCGATCATTAGCGCCAAGAAAAGACCGCTACATTATATCTATTTTTGCCTTGTTTATGATGTGGCACTATGTGCGTTAACTTGGTTGTTTCGCATATTTGTGAATTGGTTTTAAAATGTTATGATTATATATATATATCAAGATTTTTACGCTTCACATACTGTACTGCCAGATCGACCTCCTTCGGCCGCGCTCATGCCAGTGTGGAAAGCAAGTGGTAGATCCTCATTCTTAGGATCTTTACTCAGGTGTCAGGAGCTTCATTTCTCCGGAGGCTCGACTTTTGGTATGGTTCTCCCGATGTTGTAGATGTTTTGTATATTCAGGGGTATGACGGCCCCGCCCGCCATAGTGTTTACACCTTCTGTGAGGTCCAGTAGTCCGCTGTAAAGTCGATGTAACTGCTCACTTTGGTAATTATATACATGCCGAAAGGCAACTTTTCTTTGGATAGACTATTCTTATTTTACATCGCTTCATGTTTGCAAGTTTATATTCCGTTACTCGATGATGTCTACTTGGGTGCCCGTAGGCACTACCACGCCCGGAACGTCGTGACAAAAGTGGTATCGAGCGCTTAATCTTCTGAAAGTGCTCTGCATCGTATCTAGTAGAGTCTTGATTATCGCGTTGTCGCACCACACCAATAATCGTGAGGTCGCAGGATATTTAGGATTGGTTTCATTCTTCCGACTCAGATCGTGCCTTAGCCGTGGTTATAAGTCGGACCTCTCGATGAATTTCTTTATTTACCGCTATGCCTCCACGCAAGGCAACCCGCCCGTATGTCAAGGCAAACGAGAGAGCCGCTAGTAGGACACGAGGGTCACGAGGCCTGTGCCCGCCTTTACCCGAGGTGATACCCCGACGGCGAGTTCCACGACGCCGCCCCAGCAGGTTTAGAGCCGCAGCAGCTGGCTACCGAGGCCACGACACCGAGCCTCCACCCACACCGAGCAGAGGAGATGGGTTACGCGAGATGGCCCACGATAGCTGTGGTCGTGGCGAGGCACGAGGATAGGCCGATGACCGCCCCAGCCTAGAGTACCCGTGTTCACCCGAGGTCGGATAGTTTGAGACTTCGACTTTCTCGAGCCGCAGCCCGCCGTGAGTTCTACGGGTCGAGGCCCGAGGATGATCCGCAGGAATTCATCCGGCGATGCGCCGATCAGAGTGATCAAGGCTTCGAGACCGAGCCGCCGTCTTAGGCTCACATCGGCCGCGTGATACCGCAATGATCGGTTTGATTCATGAGCTTGTCACGACCCGCCTGGCCCGTGGATCGTGCCTTACCCGCACCCAAGTAGTCATACATCGTAGTAATCACCGGAATATAAAACAAGACATGAAACAATTGTAAATGAGACACGCTTTATCTCGAGAAAGGTCGCTTTCGCATATATATATATAATCAAAATCGCGCTATATCCCAACCGCATAATAGACTACGCACTTCTAAGAAGATAACAACTATGGCGATGTGGCCCCGCCATACCCTCAATGTACAAAACTATCTACAACAACAGGAGATCATACCTAAAAGTCGAGCCTCCTAGAAGATGGAGCTCCCGACACTAAAGCAAAAGATCCTAAGGATGCGGATCTAGCACTCGCTTCTTACTCGCGGCATTTAACGCAGCCCAAGGAGGTCAAGACAACAGTACCAAGTATGTGAAATCAGAAAGTACTTAAATGAGATCATATCATTTCAAAACCAATTTTACAAATATGTACGAAACAACTAAGGTAACTGCACATAGTGCCACATCATAAACAAGAGCAACAGGTAAATCAGAATGTGTCTTTTCTAGCCGTGAATGTTCAAGCAAGGCCAATCGCCTATAGTATCATTATGCATGCCTAATCTCGAACTCCCAGAGTCCGCATGTGCCACCCAGGCCCGCATGAGGTATTCCCGCATCGAGGTAGCTACCTCGCATCGCCCCGACTCGTAGTCCGCATGGCCACATAGACCGCATGGCCTCATAGACCGCACACTAACCTGGAACTCTCATAGCTCCGCATAGGTCCCCTGGACCCGCATGAGGTATTCTCGAATCATAGTCCCAGACTACCTGAGGTATACCCCGCATCGGAGGGCAGCTTAACCCTCAGTATATCATGTCAAGAGGTGAGTGATGTAATACTAACATAACGGCTTATCGTTAAACAACATAAGCACAAATAAGAATAACCTCTTTACACAAACGTTACAAGATACTAACACACATTGCATCACAATATGTCTACTCATCAAACCATATTATCGACTTTCCGTAAATCAATACAAGTCTTTATAAACACATAAGTAAATCGTTCCTTTTATCTTTCTTAAGTCGTTATACCTAACTTCCCATAAAGCTAGTATAACTCTTAAGCTTTTGTTTAAAAACCAAGTATTACTCTTCTTTCAAAAATGATTCATAATTCTTTTGAAATACTTCAAGATTCTTGTTATTTAGACTCAAGTCAAAAGACGTCAAGTAAAACCATGTTCAGTTAACACACGACGCTCACCGTATTATATATATACTTTAAAATATCATGCTCAAGAGGATAGGAAGAATCACATACCTTCTCGGCGAAATCCACCGCCAAGTCGAATATGTCGCTACAGAGTATCAACCTATAATAGTCAAATACGCCTATCAACGCCTAGACTAATCAGAGGATAATCTAAGCAGAGGGTTCTCTATTCTACGGAAAATCGGGCAGCACTTCCCTACCCAGAACTATACAAGTTCATCAGAAATACAAATTCCATGTAAGTACAGCTTAATCTTCTTTAATTCTTCCGATGTGATTACATTTCAATTCTCTTCGTAATACCCTTCTATGTAATTACAGTCAATTCTCTTCTTTAATATCCTTCTATGCATTTTATACTTATTTCTATACATCTACAAAGATGTATTTTCCAATTACAATAGAAGGATAGGATTATTATTTAACTCGATAAGCCCAAAATTATCCAAGATATGTTTCATCCCGAGCAAGGTTTAGCTCCTAATCAACGCCCAATCCGCCTCCAAGAAACCCTTAGAAGTGTCTACACAACTTCTACTACTCCAACCAACTATGAAGTTTCTCCTAGGGTTTCGCTTAGTGACTAATGGAAGTATAGTAGTATTTTCCTGCTCTAAGTATGAGGTGACTTTGAATACTACTAGTAACAATACTAGAGAGTATTTTCTACCTTGGGGGCTTAGACGAGATAACTAGGAAGTGAGGGGAAGAGGGGTGTTTCGCTTAGCTTCTCAAGAGGGGGGGAAAGGAAGGCTTGGACGAAAGCTCTCTAGAGGGAAGGGAGTTTTCAAGACTTGAAAATATTTGGACGAAGAAATCTTCAACTCCGGTATTTATAGGGCTTTCTGGCCAAGATTAAGGCACGTGGAGGGAGTGGTGTGGATTCACCCATGTGTCCTTATCCATCTATTACACAAAATATCCTACCTAACCTCGACTAATGCAAGGGCACAAAAACGCAAGCGTCGTCTGTTCCGCCAACTCGGCGTGACAAGTGTCGCCTCTCGCTGGTCCAAAATATTTCATCTCTAAAAATCCGCAAAAATATAAATGACACCGTAATTTTCCCTTCGCAAGTCTTGGAAAACGCTTCGCCGGAAACAATTCTTTCGTGGGTCAGGCACAAATTTTCGCCCCATGCCTAACTTTAAGGTTAAACTTTCAGACGCACGCCTCACGCACATACTCCGAAAATACTGTATAACATTCTCCCCTCCATAGAAACATTCATCCCGAATGTTCCTTCCCAAGACAGATAACGATAAGGTTCTTTATAACTTAAACAATTTACAAATGCCACACATGGCCACAATACAGCACTTAAGCAAATATGACAATGAAAATTTACAAGTAGGAAAGTGAGTTACCTGGAGGTGTGGGGAATAGGTGAGGATACTTCTGCCTCATGTCCTCCTCGCCTTCCCACGCCATCTCCTCCCCGAGCTCGCTCCGCCACAAGACTTTGACTAAGCCACGCCCTCGTCCGCAGACGCCTAACTCGACGATCGATTATCGCGCATGGAATCTCCTCATACGATAACCTCGTCACCGACATCGCCAATCCGGTGCACCCTAGATGGATCCTCGATACATCTCCTCAAGATAGAAACATGAAACACGGATGCATCGCTTCCAGACGGACGGCAGATTCAACTCATAGGCAACCTTGCCTACCTCGCGACAACTGATACGCCCAACGTACTGGCCGAAGTTTCCTTCTCCCGACTCATCACACCCTTCACGGGTGACACCTTCAGAAAACCCAATCATCAACCTCGAACTCTAGATGTCAACGACGATGATCCGTGATATGACTTCCGACTCGAAATGCCAAGAATCGCCTCCCGGATAAGCTTCACCTTATCCACAAACCGCCGCACCAAATCGTCCTACTAATCGCACTCGCCTACATCAAACCAGCCTATCGGCGATCTGCACTTCCTCCCATACAAGGCCTTGTAAGGCGTCATCTGAATGTTGGAGTGGTAGCTATTATTATACGCAAACTCAACTAGAGGCAAATGATCCTCCCAGCTACCCCTGAAGTCAATAACACAAAGCTCGCGCAAAGATATCCTCAAGAGTCCGGATAAGGCGCCCGCTCGTCCGTCTGCTCTGAGGATGGAATGCAAGACTGTGCTCACTCGCTGCCCCTAGACCTTCTCGAAAGACTCCGGTTAGCCGAACCGGGCTCTGTCTGATATGATAGAAATAGGACCCCATGCACCGACGATCTCTGATGTAAAGTCCGCATAATCCTCACTAAAAGTCGCCCCGACGGAAGAAAGTGGGCTGATTTCGCCACCGCCGACGATAACCCGATAGAATCACGCTCTCCGAGTGCGAGGTAATCCCGTGATAAAGTCCATGTTGATCACCTCCCACTTCCGTGTCGGAATTTATCGCTCGCAATAATCCACCAGCCTCGTGCTCTACCTTCACCGCCGACAACACGGCACCGAGCCACAAACTCGCAACGCCCTCTTCAAGCCATCCCACCAATACACGATCTCGAGGTCGTGGTACATCTTGGTCGACCTTCGATGGATAGAGTAACGCCGCTACCGCGTGCTTCCCTAGAACTCGCCGCCAAGTCCCGCAATATCCGGAACACACAACCCGCCTCAAACCTTAGCACCCCATCAAAGCTACCTCAAAAGGACCCTTCCTCACGTAAGAGCCGATCACGGCATCGCCAAAACCGATTCTCAAATCGTTGCCTCTTCACCTCTCGACGATGGAAGACTTAAACCTCTCGAACTCGAACCCCACCGCTATCGTAATCAATCAATCGGACTCTAAGGCTCGCTAGCCGATGCAACTCGCGACCATGCTCCTCCTCTCGGTCAGACATCCGATAGACTCCCATCGACCTACGACTAAGGGAATCGCCACAACATTGGCCTTCCTCGGTGGTACAGATGTCGACATCGTAATCCTCGAAAGCACTCTAACCACCGCCTCTCGCCGTAAGTTCACTCCTCTAGTCAAGATATACCGAGGATCTTGTGGTCTCATAAATATCCACATGAACCCCATACAAATATCGCCTCCAGATCTTCAAGGCGTGAATCACCGCCGCTAACTCCAAATCAGCGGGTAGTTCCTCCTACGCTTCTTAAGCCGCCGGAATGCGACGCTATAACCTTACCCACCGCATCAACACACATCCGAGCCCGACGCCGACGATCACAATACACTACATAACCGCTCGACCTCCGGAAGAGTAAGAACGGGGCGGCCGCCTCTCCTTCAAGAATCGAAACCCCGCCACAAGCATCACCATCAAACTTAGCTTCCTTTTGAGTCACTTAGTCAACGGTGCATGATAGAAGCAAACTTCTACGAACCGATAGTAACTCGCAAGGCCCGTAAAGTCGCGCACCTCTGCCGAGTAGAGGTTCAGGCCAACTCGATCGCTTCGATCTTGGCCAGATTCACCGAATACCATCTACCCACAATATGCCCAAGAAAAGCCACCAAAGCCAACCAAAACTCACATTTGGAAAACTTCGCAGATAATCACTGGTCCCGAGAACTCTCAAAGACACCTCAAATGCTCCGTATGCTCCCGCCTGAGCGGAATAAACCAAGATGTCATCAATGAACACTATCACAAACGTGTTCAAAATGGCTTGAACACTGGTTCATCAAATCCATGAATACCACGAGCATCGTCAAACCGAAAGACATAACCTCGAACTCATAGTGCCCTGCACGTCCGAATGCAACCTAGGGATATCCGCCTCTAACTCGCAGACTGATGATAGCCCGATCGCAGATCAATCTTGAGAAACATCTCGCGCTCGCAATCGGTCGAACAAATCATCAATCCCGGGAAGCGGGTATTCGTTTAATGGTCACCTTGTTCACCGTCAGATCAACACACATGCGCAGCTGGCCCCGCCCTTCTTCTTCACGAACAATACCGGCGCTTCCCTGTGGAGAAACACTACGCTCGATGAAGCCCTTCTCCAAAGAAATCTCTCACCGGTCTCAACTCTCTCAACTCGGGCAGTGCCATTCTCAGATGGCGAATGGAAATAGGCCGAGTGTCCGCAAAGACATCGATACAAAACTCTATCTCCTCTCGTGAGGGATACCCAGAGGTCGCTCTGAAACACATCCGGGAACTCTCTCGACTATCGAATCGATCAAAACTGCACTGCAGCCTCGTGATCAAACACCCGAACGAGATGGTAGATATACCCTTCGCACCATCTTCCTAGCCTCGAGGTAAGAAATAAACTTACCCTCGCGACACGTTGTTCCTCCCACTCAACAACCGCCTCAGAAACCGAACCGCACTCACTCTCTCCGCAGCCTACATTGGCGTAGCAAGAAGCTAGTCAATCCATACCCACGATCACATCGAATCACCATATCCAACTCTACCAAGTTGGCAATGGTCCGACGATCGCATATGGTCACCGGACAAGCCCTATATACCCGCCGAGCTACCACCGAATCACCCATCGCGTAGCTACTCGAAAGTGGTCTATGGACTCGTGCTCATCCCTATCCTACTAGCAATATGGGAGATATATAGACGAGTAGAACCCGGATCTATCAAGGCATACACGCTACAACATGAAACTGATAAAGTACCGCGGATTTACATCAGCGAGGCCTCCCGTCCCGCCTACCGACAAGGCATATACGCGGCTCGAGGACCGCTAGAATCGACCCGCGCCACGACTCTCACCGCGACTGGCCGCCCATGAGTACCCTGCCCTCCGGGGCGAGTAACTGTAGGAGATGAAGAAGACCCGGCGAAAGAACCTGTAGGCTGACCCCTACCCCCTGCACTGCCCTTGGTCGGACAGGCTCTCACAAAGTGACCCGGCTGGCCGCAACTGAAACAAACTCCCAGAGCAGCACCACAATTCCCGTAATGGGATCTACCGCATCGACCACACTGAGGGGGGGTGGTCCCGATCGGTTAGCACTTCTGCTACCCTGGACGCCAAGTCCCGGGCTCGGTCCGCCTCGAATACCTCGCTATCCCGAGGACGGTAGGAGTGCTCGAGATGGCCGTGGCGCAAATCTAGATCGGCCACGAGGCCGCCCACCCCGAGAAGCTACCAAAAGACCCCGCCGCCCCGCCTTCTTCTCGCCGCTGCCGCCAACCCGCCGACTTACGCCTCGCATCCAGCCGCATGAGCTCGCATACGGTAATGTCCATGAACGGGCGAAGAGCCACACCCGCACAAGACTCGCCATATAATCATCTAGCCCGTGACATACGGTGTACCGCCCTCCATATTCGCTACCAACGCAGGGACATATCGAGCCAACGAATCGAACTCAACATTGTACTCCCTAATCGTAGGCCCCTCTCTGCCTCAAAGAACAAAAACTTGTCGCCGCGCCCTCCTCATCCGTGGAGGCAAGAAGTGAGTGAGAAAAGCTCTCCAGAACTCGCCCCAAGTAGCCGGGACGCGTGTTCTCCCGACAACTCCCACGAAGTCAAACCGCCGATCGCGAGATCACGCAGCCGATGCGAACCAAGATCACTGACTCGGCTCCAAGCCTCGATCACTGCATGATCTTCTCAGAATCGACGGATGAACTCCTCGCGATCATCCTCGTGCCTCGACCAGAACTCGCGGCTACAACTCGTAAAATCCCGCCTCAGTCGTCCGATCTAGATGTACTACGGTGCCATCGAATCGCCATGGCCCAAATTTATCTCACGTTCGCCACGATCCCGCCAAGAATCGGGCCATCTTCAGAATTCCATCTCTTCTCGCTTCTGTGCCGCTGGACCGAGGCGCAGTATCGTGGTCTCATCACCACCGCCGCGCCCTAAACCGCTGGGGCTGCATCGCGGAACTCGCCGCCTCGTATAGATCGGGCTCGAGCCTCGTGACTTTTGTCCTACTAGCAGCCTCGCCGCTTGCCCTTCGGGCCCGTTGCTCGACGCGAGGCATAATCGCATGTAAAAGGAATACGTTAGAGGGGTCCAACTTATAACACACTCTAAGGCACGATCTCGAGTGAGAAGAATGGAAACCAATCCTAAATATCTTATAGCCTCCGACATCGTATGGTGCACAACACACCGATAATCAAGACTTACTAGAAACAACAGAGACACCTTCCGAGGATTAATCGCTCGATACCACTTTTGTCACGACTCGCCCGGCTCGTGGATCGTGCCTTACCCGCACCCAAGTAGTTATACATCGCAGTAATCGGAATATAAAAACAAGACATGAAACAATTGTAAAATAGACTACGATCCGATATATATATATAATCAAACTCAAGGTCGCTTTTCGCATATATATATATAATCAAAATCGCGCTACATCCCAACCGCATAATAGACTACTGCACTTAAGAAGATAAGCAACTATGGCGGATAGGCCCCGCCATACCCTAATGTACAAAACTATCTACAACAACAGTGAGATCATACCCTAAAAGTCGAGCCTCCTAGAAGATGGAGCTCCCGACACCAAAGCAAAAGATCCTAAGGATGCGGATCTAGCACTCGCTTCCTTACTCGCAGATGAACGCAGCTTCAAGGAGGTCAAGACAACAGTACTAAGTATGTGAAATCAGAAATACTTAAATGAGATCATATCATTTCAAAACCAATTTTACACATATGTACGAAACACCCACGGGCACGGCACATAGTGCCACATCATAAACAAGAGCAATAAGAGGTAAGTCAGAATGTGTCTTTTCTAGGCCGCGAATGATCAAGCAAGGCCAATCGCCCATAGTATCATTATGCATGCCTAATCCCGACTCGTAGTCCGCATAGCCACCTAGGCCCGCATGAGGTATTCCCCGCATCGAGGGTAGCTACTCTGCATCGACTGACTCGTAGTCCGCATGGCCACATAGACCGCATGGCCTCATAGACCGCACACTAACTCGAACTCTCGTAGTTCGCATAGGTCCCCTCGACCCGCATGAGGTATTCTCAATCATAGTCCTGCATCGCCTCGAGGTATACCCCACATCGAGGGCGCCTAACCCCTGTGATATCATGTCAAGAGGTGAGTGATGAATACTAACATAAAGTCTAATCGTAAAACAACATAAGCACAAATAAGAATAACATCTTTACACAAACGATACAAGATACTAAAACACATTTCATCACAATATGACTACTCATCAAACCATATTATCAGATTTTCCGTAAATCAATACAAGTCTTTATAAACACATAAGTAAACCGCCTTTTATCTTTCTTAAGTCGTTATACCTAACTTCCCATAAATCTAGTATAACTCTTAAGCTTTTGTTTAAAAACCAAGTATTACTCTTCTTTCAAAAATGATTCATAATTCTTTTGAAATACTTCAAGATTCTTGTTATTTAGACTCAAGTCAAAAGACGTCAAGTAAAACCATGTTCATTAACACACGACGCTCACCGCATCATATATATACTTTAAAATATCATGCTCAAGAGGATAGGAAGAATCACATACCCATCGGCGAAATCCACCGCCAAGTCGAATATGTCGCGCTACAGAGTATCAACCTATAATAGTCAACACGCCTATCAACGCCTAGACTACTCTATAGGATAATCTAAGCAGGGTTCTCCATTCTCCGAAAATCGGGCAGCACTTCCCTACCCAGAACTATACAAGTGTAATCAGTAAATACACCCCATGTAAGTACAGCTCAATCTTCTTTAATTCTTCCGATGTGATTACAGCTCAATTCTCTCTCAGAATACCCTTCTATGTAATTACAATCAATTCTCTTCTTTAATATCCTTCTATGCATTTTATACTTATTTCTATACATCTACAGATGTATTTTCCAATTACAATAAGGATATGATTATTATTTACCTCGATAAGCCCAAAATTATCCAAGATATAAGTCCATCCCGAGCAAGGTTTAGCTCCTAATCAACGCCCAATCCGCTCCAAGAAACCCTTAGAAGTTTCTACACAACTTCTACTACTCCAACCAACTATGAAGTTTCTCCTAGGTTTCGCTTAGTGACTAATGGAAGTATAGTAGTATTTTCCTGCTCTAAGTATATAGGTGACTTTGGAATACTACTAGATATACTATTAGGGTATTTTAGGAATAGTAACAATACTAGAGAGTATTTTCTACCAAGGGGGTTTAGTCGAGATAACTAGGAAGGGGGAAGAGGGTGTTTCGCTAGCTTCTCAAGAGGGGGAAAGGAGGCTTGGACGAAAGCTCTCAGAGGGAAGGAGTTTTCAAGACTTGAAAATATTTGTGGACGAAGAAATCTTCAACTCTGGGGTATTTATAGGCTTTCAAGGCCAAGATTAAGGTACGTGGAGGGCAAGTGGAGGGTGTGGATTCACCCATGTATCCTTATCCATCTACTACACAAAATATCCTACCTAACCTCGACTAATCCAAGGGCACAAAACGTGCCAAGGTCGTCTGTTCCGCCAACTCGAGGGTGACAAGTGTCGCCTCTCGCTGGTCCAAAATATTTCATCTCTCGTAAAAATCCGCAAAAATATAAATGACATAGTAATTTTCCCTTCGCAAGTCTTGGAAAACGCTTTCGCCTGAAACAATTCTTTTCGTGGTCAGGCACAAATTTTCATCCTATGCCTAACTTTAAGGTTAAACCAGACGACGCCTCACGCATATACTGAAAATACGGTATAACAGAGTCCCTGGGAGTATGCGCCCAATGCTTGGGATGAGTTCTCGTGAGGCATTTCTCACTCACTTCGCCTCCGCAGACGATGAGAGCACGAGCCACACGTTACACCGTAAATTCAAGATAAGATAAGTTGACAAACATGTGTCGACGGATTTTGAGTCTACCTGGAGTGTTGTACCCCATTGTTAAGAATTTCGAGGTGTTTAAAAGCCTAGTGTGTAGTCCGTTAAATCTAGTTCCCAACGCAACAACCCGCTCGCCGATAGACATCTGAGTCAAAAGTTATGGAAGTTACGTTAGGTGCGCAATGCAAACAGCAGCTTTGCTCAGGTACAGTACGCAGTCACGAATGGTCGCGCGCCGAATGCCGAACTTTTCGAAGTGGAAACGCCAGCGTCAAGGGCGAAATCGGGATATTTTGATAAAAGGCCTATGAGGGTGACAAGTGTCCTCCCATCTTTTTGACCAAGAAAGGACCCTATTTCAAGGGCCAAGTCTGAAGACTTCGCCATTTCACCTAACCTCCCCAAGAAAATCCTCTCCCTTTCTCTCTAGATTTTTGGAAGAAAACCTAGCCTAAGGAATTTTTGGAAAGACTTCAAGAAGGAAAGTGTCGCGCACTTGCAGAGGGCTCGTGGGTAATTTTAAAGTGAAGAAGATTTCGAAGAGAGCTTCGAGGTAAGATCTCCACCTTCTTGTATAATTGAAGATTTCAAGTTATAGTAGTTTAGAAACGAGCCCGAGGTCGCTTTATTTAAGTTGAATAGATTTAGATCTTGTTGTCTTGTTGAAAATCGAATGGGCATGTTAGCCTTAGATGATAACTTCAATTTGGTTACTAATTTGGTCGTCGATGTTGTAAATGGGGATTGTAGTTGTTAAGATGTCTAGGCTAGATATCATGTTAGACCTAAGAACTTGGATTGGAAAAGAGTTGAAAGCGGTTAGTATTCGTTATATTGTTGGCCAAGAATGGCATGGAAATTATTGGTTTATTTTGTATCATCAGGAGCGGAATTTTACGCGCCCGTAAAGGCATGTAATCCCTTTGTGGTTAGCTCAATCAGGTGCCTTAAATGTATGCTGGTTATTGAAATTCGACCTTGAAAAAGGTGGCAAAGTTAGTAGAAACAAAGGAAGTTCTCATCAAATTGCCGTAGAATTTGTGGACTTTGCACTTAGTTTATTCTACTTTCAAGCCAGAGTTTGATAGACGCTTACGACCTTATTAGGATTGAAGTACTACGAGTAGCGTATCCTACTTGGAGGGTATAGTACTGTGGAGCCTTTTGCTAATTGTCGGCAATCGTCGCGAGGTATGTGATTCTTCCTATCCTCTTCAGCATGATTATTTGTGAAATATATAGTGCAGTAGATGCACGTGTGTTAAAGGAATTTGGTTTCCCTTATTTTGCCTTGACTTGATATGAAGTGTAAAGGTCTTGATTGTTGAAAAAGTAGGAAAATCTTATTCGTTGGTAATGGGTACTCGGTGGTTAAAGAATAAGCCCTCTTGGTCTCATAAAGGGCTTATAGTTGTAATTGGTTGGTTTAAAACATAAAGTGTTATAACGGCTTTATGGGAAGTTTGTTATAACCACTTTATGTAGCTAAAAGAATGGTTTGTTGATTTCAAAAGAAAAGAGATTTGACTTGTAATTAACCTAAATGGTGTTGAAAAGTGTGAAACCTCATTCGTGAGAAATGAGTACGTGGTTTTTAAAAGAATAATGTTACATAAATTTCGGAAATGGGAATAAGAATCGAACAAGCCAAGGCAATATAATAAAGGAAATAGTAATGACAATTAATTATATTAAAACTAGTAGAAACCTCCATCCGCATGTAAGCCAAGATAAGACAAAATTGTATTACATTTCCTAGATCATGGCTGCTCTAATAAGAATTATTGTAATCAAGTTTCGATCTTCTTGAAAATTCCAAGGTAAGGAACCCGATTTCTAAAAGAAAAGAAACTTAAGAATTTGAAGTGTTTTGTTTTAAAAAGAAAGGCATGGTCTCGCCTTGACTTGTTTTTAAAACATAAAGTGTTATAAATGTTTTATGGGAAGTTAGTTATAATTACTTTATAGAGTAAACGAATGGATTCATTATTGATTTTTTTAAACGGTATACTTGACGCAGGCTAAAAAGTGTTTAAAGTGCTTGAATTAAACCTGAATGTGTTCGATACTACGGGTGTTAGTATCGTGTGGCTTTTACGAAGAAAGAGGTCTTTGTTTTGAAGGAATGAAAGTATGTAGTATTTTGGGGTTGAAACCCGGAATTGTTGACATGAAATGAAAGTACGTTGAACCGCCTATGCTTGTCGTGATAGCTTTGTTGTGCAATTGTTGTATTTGCGCTACCGCTCTCGCCGGAGGCCGCTATCCGTTGATTGATGGACATACCGACACGCTGGGTAGCCCACGCATGCTTCCACAAGAGTAGTATCTTGTTATTTGATCGACATACCGACACGCTGGGTAACCCACGCATGCTTCCACAATGAGTAGTATCTTGTTATTTGATCGACATACCGACACGCTGGGTAGCCCACGCATGCTTCCACAATGAGTAGTATCTTGTTATTTGATTCGACATACCGACACGCTGGGTAGCCCACGCATGCTTCCACAAATGAGTATTGTTTTGTTAGTTGTTTCGACATACCGACACGCTGCGGCCCACGTATGCCGCCACAGGATTGTTATTTTGTTACTTCCTTCGACATACCGACACGCTGGACGGTCCACTGTACGGGCCCACTAGGACTCGCCCAGGCCATGCTTATACCGAGGTGAGATGCCGGGCATGCGACTATCAGGCGTTAAATTCCCGTTGTATTTGAGTGATGATTTTACGCACGAGTCCCCGACTTGGCATGACTACTTTTACGCTGCATCGTAGTTTTGTTATCATACATGTCTCCCGCTTTATATAGACTATTATGATTTCATTTACGATTTTTCGCCACATACTGCAATTGCCAGATCGACTCTTCGGGCCGCGTCATGCCGCAGTCGAGGTACATAGCTTGGTCGATCCGCATTCTTAGGATCGCCGTTCTTCCTAAAGCTCCATATCTCCTAAGCTTGTCCCGTGGTACGGCCTCAAGTTGTAGACTTTGTATATTCAGGGCACGGCGTCCCCGTCCCGCCATTATGGTCTTAAAATTCTTGAGGTCCAGAGCATGCCAGGGGCGAGTTTGTGTGATGTAATCGCTCAAGTTTTCATTTATGTTAAAAGGTAACCTCAAGTTAGCCTGCTTCATACTTTTTATGTCTTGTCTCATGTTTTAGTTTTTATTTCCGCTGATTTTCTCGATGTTGTATCGCTAGGTGCCCGGTAGGCACCACCACGCCCGGTTCGGTCGTGACAAAAGTGGTATCGAGCGCTTAATCCTCTGGAAGTGTCTATGCATCGTATCTAGTAGAGTCTTGATTATCTGCAGGTTGTGCACCACATCTATAATCGTATGCTATAGGATATTTAGGATTGGTTTTCATTCTTCTCACTCGAGATCGTGCCTTAGAGTCGTGTTATAAGTTGGACTCCTCCGACGATTCTTTGTATACCGTGATGCCTCCACGCAAGGCAACCAGAGCCCGTATGGCAAGGCAACAGAGGAGTCGCGAGTAGAGCAACAGCAGCCTCACCGAGACCACTGCACCGAGCCTCCGCCCACACCGAGCAGCAGGAGACGGGTTATGCGAGATGGCCCGCTATTGGCCGTGATCGTGGCCGTGCACGGCGATAGACTCGATGCGCAGTTAGCCTCCGGTTCAGAGCACCCATAGTTCACCCGAGGTCGATAGTTTGAGACTACGGATTTTCTCGAGCCCGTACCACCCGAAGTTCTACGGTCGAGGCCCGAGGATGATCCGCAGGAATTCATCCGACGCCATGCCGATCATGAGAGTGATCAAGGCTTCGAGACCGAGTCGCTGGTCTTAGGTTCGTGATCGGCCGCGTGATACCGCAATGATCGGTTTGATTCGCGAGCCGTCCCGGGGAGCATGCACCTCCACTGGTCAGCGAAGTTCTCGAGGCTTTCCTTGGCCATTTCTTGCCTCCACAGATGAGGAGGACACGGGCCGACATATTTTTGATGCTGAGACAAAGAGGGCGCACAATTCGGGAGTACAATGTAGAGTTTGACTCATTGGCTCGGTACGTCCCCGCTCTGGTGGCAGATATGGAGGATAGAGTGCACCGTTATGTCACAGGACTCGATGACTACTTAGCAGAGTTGCACGGAGTAGCTCTTCACCGGCATGGATATTGCCCGCACGCAGCTTACGCACTGGGTGCGGCGAGCGTAGAGGTCGCACTTGATTAACCAAGATCAGCAGGCAGGCCAGACAGCAGGTCCTCTCGTGACCTTCGAGGCAAAATGCCTCGCAGCCAGACTAGTTACGCGCCTCCAAGACGGAGTGCTCCGCCACGCCTTCGTGACGCTCGAGATTCCGAGCAGTTGGGGCTCCAAGGTTTCGTTTTTGGGGAGCAGGACGTTAGTCGATGGGACCACCCCTACCTCGCTGGCGTCGTGGTAGGCTCCATGACGGAGAGTGTCGTGGCCGAATGGGAGTTTGCTTTGCATGCGACAGCCAGGCCATTTTGTGAGGAATTGTCCAACCAGAGGTAGCGGATGTAGAGACTCAAATTTTCTGGATCAAGGTGATTCATCTCTCATTTTGTGCGCTGCAGGAAGGAATACGAGTAGAACGACAAAAGGGAAGTGAAGTAATAGTTACAGTATATTCTTAACCCTCTGAGACTAGTATGCATTGATGTTATGGTGATGTGTTAAGTGTTATGTTCGGATAACTTTGTGTTAAAAATGTGATTTAGAATCTTGGCTAGTGAAAAGGGAAAGTCCGGGATGAGAAAATTTTAAACCTTAGAATTTATAACAATTGAAACCTAGGTGTAAGGCCGTCTGGTAAGAGATTTTACAGTTGATCCTTGCCTGAGTACATAGTACGCGGAGTATATTCGTGTGATAAGTCCATGAGTGGCATAACCGATTCTTTTGTAAGTGCAAGGTGAAAACTATACCGGTCGCATTTTGGAGATTTAGAAGGAACATTCGGACGAATGTTTCTGGGGGAGAATGTTACACCTCGTAAATTCAAGATAAGATAAGTCGACAAACATGTGGACGGATTTTGAGTCTACCTTGGAGTGTTGTACCCCAGTTGTTAATAAATCTGAGGTGTTTAAAAGCCTAGTGTAGTCCGTTAAATCTAGTTCCCAACGCAACAAACCGCTCGCCGATAGGACATCGAGTCAAAAGTTATGAAGTTATGTTAGGTGCGCAATGTGCAAGCAGCTGCTCAGGTACAGCCAGCCGCTGACGGAATGCGGTCGCAGCGCGAATGCTGGAACTTATCGGAAGTGGAGCGCCATGGCGCCGGGCGGCGGGCTGGCGCCGAGGCGGATTTTTCTCGCGGCCAAGGGCGAAATCGGGATATTTTGATAAAGGCCTACGAGGGCGACAAGTGTCCTCCCATCTTTTGACCAAGAAAGGACCTTATTTCAAGGGCCATGTCTTCGAAGACTTCGCCATTTCACCTAACCCTCCCAAGAAAATCCTCTCCTTTCTCTCTAGATTTTTGAAGAAAACCTAGCCTAAGGAATTTTTGGAAAGACTTCAAGAAGGAAAAGTGTCGGCACTTTGCAGGGCTCAAATGGGTAATTTTAAAGTGAAGAAGATTTCGGATAGAGAGCTTCTTGATGTAAGATCTCCACCTTCTTGTATAATTGAAGATTTCAAGTTATAATAGTTTAGAAATGAGCCTAAGGCTGTTTTATTTAAGTTGAATAGATTTAGATCTTGTTGTCTTGTTGAAAACTGAAATGGGCATGTTAGCCTTAGATGATAACTTCAATTTGGTTACTAATTTGGTCGCCGACGTTGTAAAGGATTGTAGTTGTTGAAGATGTCTAGGCTAGATATCATGTTAGACCTAAGAACTTGGATTGGAAAAGAGTTGAAAGCGGTTAGTATCGTTATATTGTTGCCAAGAATGGCATGGAAATTATTGGTTTATTTTGTATCATCGCTGCGGAATTTTACGCGCCCCGTAGCTGTAATCCCCTTTGTGGTTAGCTGAATTGTGTGCCTTAAATGTGGCATTGGTTATTGAAATTCGACCTTGAAAAAGGTGGAAAAGTTAGTAGAAACAAAGGAAGTTCTGTCCAAATTGCCGTAGAATTTAGGGACTTTGCACTTAGTTTATTCTACGCTCAAGCTAGAGTTTGATAGACGCTTATGACCTTATTAGGATTGAAGTACTACGAGTAGCGATCCTACTTGGAGGGTATAGCATCGTGGAGCCTTTTGCAATTGTCATAATCGTCATGAGGTATGTGATTCTTCCTATCCTCTTCAAAGATGATTATTTGTGAAATATATAGTGCAAGAGACGACGCGTGTTAAAGGAATTTGGTTTCCTTGTTTTGCCTTGACTTGATATGAAGTGTAAAGGTCTTGATTGTTGAAAAGTAGGAAAATCTTATTCGTTGGTAATGGGTACTATGGTTAAAGAATAATCCTCTTGGTCTCATAAAGGGCTTATAGTTGTAATTCGTTGTTTAAAACATAAAGTGTTATAACGCTTTATGGGAAGTTTGTTATAACCACTTTATGTAGCTAAAAGAATGGTTTGTTGATTTCAAAAGATAAGAGATTTGACTTGTAATTAACCTAAATGGTATTGAAAAGTGTGAAACCTCATTCGTGAGAAATGAGTATGTGGTTTTTAAAAGAATAATGTTACATAAATTTCGGAAATGGGAATAAGAATCGAACAAGCCAAGGCAATAAGCTAATAAAGGAAATAGTAATGACAATTAATTATATTAAAACCAAGAGAAACCTCCATCTCATAGAAGCTAAGATAAGACAAAATTGTATTACATTTCCTAGATCATGGCTGCTCTAATAAGAATTATTGTAATCAAGTTTCGATCTTCTTGAAAATTCCAAGGTAAGGAACCTGATTTCTAAAAGAAAAGAGACTTAAGAATTTGAAGTGTTTTGTTTTAAAAAGAAAGGCATGGTCTCGCCTTGACTTGTTTTTAAAACATAAAGTGTTATAACAGCTTTATGGGAAGTTAGTTATAATGACTTTATAGGAGTAAAGGAATGGATTCATTATTGGATTTTTTTTTAAATGGTATACTGACGTCAGGCTAAAAAGTGTTTAAAGTGCTTGAATTAAACTCGAATGTGTTCGATACTACGTGTTAGTATCGTGTGGCTTTTACGTAGAAAGAGGTCTTTGTTTTGAAGGAATGAAAGTATGTAGTATTTTGGGGTTGAAACCCTAATTGTTGACATGAAATGAAAGTACGCTGAATCGCCTATGCTTGTTGTGATAGCTTTGTTGTGCAAGTTGTTGTATTTGCGCTACCGCTCTCGCCGAGGCCGCTTATCCGTTGATTGATGGACATACCGACACGCTGGCAGCCCACGTGCATGCTTCCACAAATGAGTAGTATCTTGTTATTTGATCGACATACCGACATCGCAGCCCACGCATGCTTCCACGCGAGTAGTATCTTGTTATTTGATCGACATAACCGACACGCTGGGTAGCCCACGCATGCTTCCACAAATGAGTAGTATCTTGTTATTTGATTGACATACCGACACGCTGTAGCCCACGCATGCTTCCACAAATGAGTATTGTTTTGTTAGTTGTTTGGACTTACCGACACATCGCGGCCCACCGCATGCCGCCATTGTGGATTGTTATCTTGTAACTTCCTTCGGGCATACCGACACGCTGATGGTCCACGTACGGGCCCACTAGACTGCTCCAGGCCATGCTTATACCGAGGTGAGATGCCGGCACGTGACCATCAGGCGTTAAATTCCCGTTGTATTTGAGTGATGATTTTACGCACGAGTCCCCGACTTGGCATGACTACTTTTACGTGGTAATCAGAGTTTTGTTACCATACATGTCTCCCGATTTATATAGACTATTATGATTTCATTTACGATTTTTCGCCACATACTGTACATGTTGTACTTGTCACGACCGCTCTGGCCGTGGATCGTGCCTTACCGGCACCCAAGTAGTCATACATCGTAGAAATCAGCGAAATATAAAACAAGACATGAAACAGCTTTATAAAATAAGACACGCTTTATGTGAGAAAACACCGCTTTCTAAGATATATATATAATCATAGTTCAAGAAGCTATATCCGACATCGCATAACATGACTACTGCACTTAAGGAAATATATAACTATGGCGGACAGTGGCCCCGCCATACCTCGATCAGATAAAACTATCTACAACAGGAGATCATACCAAAAGTAGAGCCTCCAAGAGACGGAGCTCCCGACACCAACGTAGATCCTAGGAATGCGATCTAGCACTGCTGCCTCTTACCGCAGATGAACGCAGCCCCCGGGCGAGGTCAAGACAACAGTACTAAGTATGCGAAATCAGAAGTACTTAAATGAAACATATCATTTTTAAAACCAGCTTACAAATATGTATGAAACAACCAAGGAAACCGCATATAGTGCCACATCACAAACAAGAGCAACAATAGTAATCAGAATGAGTCTTGTCTAGGCCGCGAATGATCGAACAGGCCACTCGCCCCATCATCATTCTCGCAAGCCTAACTCGACTCCCGAGTCCGCATAGGCCACTCACACGGGCCCGCATGAGGTATAACCCCGCATCGAGGTAGCTACTCTGCATCGCCCCGACTCGTCCGCACGGCCACGCATCGCATGAGGTATAACCCCGCATACTAACCTCGAACTCTCGTAGCTCCGCATAGGCCCCCGACCCGCATGAGGTATTCTCGAATCACGGTCCTGCATCACCGAGTCTACCCCGCAGACGGAGGGCCTTAACCCCTGTGATCATCTCAAGAGGCGAGTGATAAGATACTAACATAACAACTTATCTTTAAACAACATAAGCACAAATGGATACTCACCTATACAAACGTTACAAGATACTAACACACATAGCATCATATCATGTCTATTTATCAAACCATCTTTATTATTCTTTCACAATACAAGTCCGTTATAAACACATAGGCAAACTTGTTTCTTTTGTAAATCTTAAGTGGTTATACTTACTTCCCATAAAGCTAGTATAACTCTTAAGCTTCGCTTTAAAACCAATTAGTTCTCTTCATAATATGATTCAAGAGTCTTTGAAATGTTTTCGCTTCTTATTATTCAGCTTGCCGTGAGGCATTGCCGTAAGTATTATTCAAAGCTTGCCAGGCATTGCCGTAAGTATTATTCAAAGCTTAAGCCAGGCATTGCCGTAAGTATTATTCAGCTTAAGTCAAAGACATTGCCGTAGTTATATTGTAAAATATCATGCTTTAGGAAGAATCACATACCTTCTCAAAAAACCACCGCTAAGTCAATATGTCGCCGCAGAGAGTCACCATAATAGTCACAGATATCTATTAAAGACTACTCAAGGTCATTCTAAACAGGGGTTCATAATTCTACTAGAAGTCGCAAGACTTCCTACCCATGAGCTATATAAGTTCATCGTGAAAACAAATTCTATGTAAGTACGCTTTGATTATTCTTCTTTAAACCCTTCTAAGTGATTAACACTTCAATTCTATTCTGTGATATACTTCTAAGTATTTATACTTATTCTTATACTATAACAAAGAAGTATTCTCTAATTCAAAAGAGGGTTAGGATTATTACCTCTGTAAGCCCAATAATATCCTAGAAAAGTCACCGAGCAAGGTTTTGCTTCTAAGTTGTATGCTCCAAGAACCCTAGAAGTTCTTCACAACTTCTACTAAGTACTAAGGTATTTGGGCTAGGTATTTTGGGCATTATAACGATACAAGAAGGTAACTTTTCTACCAAGGGAGGGTAGATTTTTGGCTAGGTTAGGTGGTATTCGCCAAGGCCACTTAGGCTAGAGGAAGAGGGCTTGGACGAATTGGCTAACAAGGGAGAAGGAGGATTTTCAAGACTTGGAAAGTAATTTGTGGATGAAGAACTCTTCATCTTGGCGGGTATTTATAGGTCAAGAAGTGGCCAACCAATGGCCAAGATTTAGACAAGTGCAAGGCAAGTGTAGGTGAGGATTAACTATACACAAATATCCTACCAACTCCTCGACTTGTGCACAAGGCACAAAAACGTGTTCTCCAAGTCCAAATCGCCCAAATGGACGATTTCAAGTCCATCAATTGGAGGTGACAAGTGTCGCCTCCCGCTGGTCCAAAATGTTTCGCCTCTAAAAATCCGCAAAATTAGAAATGGCATAGCAATTTACCCTACGAAAGTCGTGGAAACGCTTCATTTGAAAAACTATTCGCTTTGTGAGTTGTGCCTAAAAAAACGTTTTGCCTAAACTTTAAGGCTAGACTTTCGCACGTATTCCCTTACGCATACTGAAAATACGGTATAACATTCTCCTCCTTAGAAACATTCGTCCGAATGTTCCTTCCCAAGACGCTTATCGGAAGCTTAAACAGCTTGTAAATGCCACACACGCCACGAGCAACACATAGGCGTAAACGATAACGAAAATTTACAAGTAGGAAGTGAATTTACGGAGGCGCTGGGAAATAGGTGAGGATACTTCCGCCTCATGTCCTCCTCGCTTCCCATGTCATCTCCTCCCGAGCTCGCTCGCCACAAGACTTTGACTGCCACGCCCTTCGTCCGCAGACGCCTAACTCCGACGATCGACTATCGCTATGGAATCTCTCATACGAGCAACCCTCACACCGACATCGCCAATCGGTGCACCCTAGATGGATCCCCGATACATCTCTCAAAGATAGATACGTGAAACACCGGATGCATCGCTTCCAGACGGACGGCAGATTCAACTCGTAGTAACCTTGCCTACCTCGCGACAATCAAACGCCCAACGTACTGGGCCGAGCTTCCTTCTTCCCGAATCTCATCACACCCTTCATGGGTGACACCTTTAGAAAACCCAATCATGAACTCGAACTCAAGATGTCGACGACGATGATCTGATACGACTTGCCGACTCGAAGTCATTAATAGCCGCCTTGGATAAGTTTCACCTTATCCATCGCTGCATCAACCGTCCCACTAGCCGCCGCCCACATCGAACCAACCTATAGGTGATCTCGCACTTCTCCCATACAAGGCCTCATAAGGCGCCATCTCAATACCGAGTGGTAGCTATTATTATACGCAAACTCAACTAGAGGCAAATGATCCTCCCAACTACTACTAAAGTCAATAACACAAAGCTCGCAGATATCCTCAAGAGTCCGATAGTGCGCTCGTCGCCCGTCTGTCTCAGGATGAAATGCGATTGTGCTCACCGCCCCTAAACCTCTCGAAGGACTCTCCGTTAGCCGAACTGGCTCTCTGTCGATATGATCAAGTAGGGACTCCATGCGCACCGACGATCTCTGATGTAAAGTCCGCATAATCCTCACCAAAAGTCGCCCGACGGAAGAAAGTGGGCTGATTTCGCCACCGCCGACGATAACCCATATAGAATCATGTCTCCTCCGAGTGCGAGGTAATCCCGCGATGAAGTCCATGTTGATTACCTCCCACTTCCGTGTCGGGATCTCAATCGTCAGAATAAACCACCGTGCCTCCGTGCTCTACCTTCACCGCCGACAACACGCACCGAGCTACGAACTCGCAACGCCCTCTTCAAGCCATCCCACCAATACACGTATCTAAGGTCGTGGTACATCTTGGTCGACGACCGATGGATAGAGTAACGCCGCTACCGCGTGCTTCCTCAAGAACTCGCCAAGTCCTCAAACATCCGAACACACAACCGCTTCAAACCTTAGCACCCCATCAAAGCTACCTCAAAAGGACCCTTGCCTCACGTAAGAGTCAGACACGATATCGAATCAAAGCCGGATCTCGAATCGCTGCTCTTCACCTCTCGACGATGGAAGACTCGCAACCTCACGAACTCTAACCCCACCGCTATCGTAATCAATCAAACGGACACCAAGGCTCGCTAATCGATGCAAATCACGAACCATGTCCTCCTCTCTAGCCGCACATCCGATAGGCTCCCATCGACCTACGACTCAGAGCATCCGCCACAACATCGCCTTCCCCGTGGTATAAGATATCAACATCGTAATCCTTAAGCAACTCTAACCACCGCCTCTCGCCGTAGTTCGCTCCTCCGTCAAGATATACCGAGGCTCTGTGGTCTGTATAAATATCCACGCGAACCCCATACAAATAGTGCTCTCCAGATCTTCAAAGCGTGAATCACTACCGCTAACCCAAATCACGCGGGTAGTTCCTCCGTGTTTCTTCACCGCCGACGATATGCTATAACCCCGCCATGCCGCATCAATACACATCCCAACCCGATGCCCGACGATCACAATACACGACATAACCATCCGACCTCCGAAGAGTAAGAACGGGGCTGCCGCCTCTCTTTCAAAGAATCGGAAACCCCGCCACAAGCATCACCATCAAACCCGCCGCTTTCCGAGTCACTTAGTCAATGGTGCGTAGATAGAAGCAAACTTCTCCACGAACCGATAATAACTCGCAAGGCCCGTAAAATCGCGAACCTCGCTGAGTAGTAGGTCTCGCCAAGTCCTCGATCGCCGATCTTCGCCAGACAACTCGAATGCCATCACCCATAATATGCCCAAGAAACGCCATCAAGTCAACCAAAACTCACATTTGGAAAACTCATGCATAATCGCTGGTCTCGAGAATCACAAGACAGCCTCAAATGCCCGCATGCCCTCGCTCGAGCGAATAAACCAAGATATCATCAATGAACACTATCGTAAACGTGTCCAAAAATGGTTTGAACACTCGCTCATCAAATCCATGAATACCGCACGAGCATCGTCAACCCAAAAGACATGACCAACTCATAATGCCCGCATCGTCCGAATGCAATCCAGGGACATCCACCTCTCTCGACTCGCACTGATGATAGCCCGATCGCAGATCAATCTTGAGAAACATCTCGCACTCGCAATCGTCGAACAAATCATCAATCTCGGGAGGTATTCGTTTTAATGGTCACCTTGTTCACCGCTCAGAATCAACACACATGCAGCTGGCCCCGCCCTTCTTCTTCACGAACAATACCGCGCTTCGTGGAGAAACACTCGCCTAATGAAGCCCTTCTCTAGCAAATCCCTGCCGATCCTTCGCCTCTCTCAACTCGGCAAAGCATTCAGATGGCGGAATGGAAATAGGCCGAGTATCCGCAATATGTCAATACAAAACTCAATCTCCTCTCGTGAGGATACCCGAGGTCATCCGGGAACACGCCCGGGAACTCACGACTACGGAACCGATCAAAATCTGGTACCGCAGCCTCGTGATCAAACACTGAACTAGATGGTAGATATACCCTTCTCGCACCATCTTCCTAGCCTCGAGGTAGGAAATAAACCTACCCTCGCGATACCGTGCTCCTCCCACTCAACAACCTACCTCCTCAGAAACTCGAACCGCATTACTTTCTCTCTGCAGCCTACATTGGCATAGCAAGAAGCTAGCCAATCCATCCCCATAATCACGCCGGTCAATCATCTCCAACTCTATCAAGTCGCCAGGTCCGACGATCAGAATGGTCACAGACAAGCCCTATATACCCGCCGAGCTACCACCGAATCACCCACTGGCGTAGCTACCTCGAAAGGGTCTATGGACTCAGGCTCTATCCCTATCCTACTAGCAACAAGTGGAGATATATAGGACAGAGTAGAACCCGTATCTATCTAGGCATAAACATCAAACCTGAACCGATAAGGTACCGCGATTTACATCAGCGAGGCCTCCGATCCGCTTACCGGACAAAGCATAAATGCGTTCTCGAGGACCGCGAATCGACTCGAGCCACGACCGCCGCGACCGCCGACCCATGAGCACCCCGCCTCCGGCGAGTAATCGAGAGATGACGGCCGCCACGTAACTCGGCGTCGGGCCCTACCACCGCCACGCCGGCCGACAGCCTCGCAGTGACCTCGCCGCTACAATCAGAATAAGATCCATAAGAGTACCACACTTCCCGAATGGATCTACCGACGCCACACCGGGTGGTCCCGACGCCGCACTTCGCTACTCGACGCCCAAGCCCCGGGCCCCGGTCCGCCTCAAAACTCGGGGCCGCGGCCGGCGGTGCAGAGTGCTCGAGCCGCCGTGGTGCGACCCAGAGGCCGCCGAGGCCGCCACCACGATAACCACCGTAAGACCTCCCGCCCCGGCCTTCTTCTCGCCGCTCGCCCACTGCCGACCTTCGCGCCTCGCATCCAAGCGGCGCGAGCTCGCAGACGCGGTAATGTCCATACCCGGCCGAGAGAAACCCCGCGCATGACTCGCCATATAGTCGCTTCAGCCCGTGACATAGCGTGTACCCTATCCTCCATATTCGCTACCAAAGCCGGGACATATCGAGCCAATGAATCAAACTCGACATTGTACTCCCGACAAGGCCCCTCTCGCTCAAAGAAGAAAAATCTATCACCCGCGCCTCCTCATCCGCGAGGCAAGAAGGAGCGAGGAAAGCCTCCGAGAACTCATCCCAAGTAGCCGGGACGCGCGGCTCTCCCGGATAACTCCCATGAATCAAACCAATCGATCGCGTATCACGCAGCTTATGTGAACCAAAGATCACGACCGGCCTCCGACGCCCGATCACTCAAAATCCTTCAAGCCGACGGACGAACTCGCGATCATCCTCCGCCACCCATAAAACTCCTGGCGGCTACAACTCAAGAAATCTCAGAGCCTCAAACTATTCGCCTCTGTACCACGGCGCGATCGAGCCGAGCCGAACCGAAGTGCCGTGATCCAATCTCTCTCAGACGGCCACAACTTTAGCCAAAAGTCGGGCCATCTCTCAGACTCCTAACCTCCGCCCCAGCCGTGGGACGAGGTGTGGGTACCGTGGTCTCAGGTGGCCGGGCGGCGCCATAGAACTCGCTGCCTCGTATAGACTGGCCTCGAGCCCTCGTGACTGGGTGTCTCGCTAGCGCCTCCTCGCTTGCCCTTCCGGGCCCGGTTGCCTTACGCGAGGCATAATCACATAGAAAGGAATACGTTAGAGGGTCCAACCTATAACATGCCTCTACAAAGACGATCTCGTAATGAGAAGAATGGAAACCAATCCTAAATATCCTATAGCCTCCTCGACATTGGTGTGGTGCACAACACACCGATAATCAAGACTCTACTAGATACGGTTCAGACACTTTCCGAGGATTAATCGCTCGATACCACTTTTGTCACGACTGCCCGGCCCGTGGATCGTGCTCACCGGCACCCAAGTAGTCATACATCGAGAAATCAATGGAAATATAAAACAAGACATGAAACAGCTTTATAAAATAAGACACGCTTTATGCGAGAAAACACCGCCTTTCGCATATATATATAATCATAGTTCAGCTAGCATCCGACAATCGCATAACATGACTACATGCACTTAAGGAAATATACAACTATGGCGGACAGGCCCGCCATACTCGATCGCATAAAACTATCTACAACAGGAGATCATACCAAAAGTAGAGCCTCCTAAGAGACGGAGCTCCCGACACCAACGTAGATCCTAGGAACGCGATCTAGCACTGCTGCCCTTACTCGCAGATGAACGCAGCCTCAAGGAGGTCAAGCATAACAGTACTAAGTATGCGAAACAGAAGTACTTAAATGAAACATATCATTTTTAAAACCAGCCACAAATATGTATGAAACAACTAAGGAAACCGCACATAGTGCCACATCACAAACAAGAGCAACAATAGTAATCAGAATGAGTCTTGTCTAGGCCGCGAATGATCGAAACAGGCCACTCGCCTCATCATCATTCTCGCAAGCTTAACTCGACTCCTGAGTCCGCATAGGCCACTCACACGGGCCCGCATGAGGTATAACCCCGCATCGAGGGTAGCTACTCCTGCGATCGCCCCGACTCGCCGTCCGCACGGCCACACTGCATCGCATGAGGTATAACCCCGCATACTAACCTCGAACTCTCGTAGCCCGCATAGGCCCTCGACCCGCATGAGGTATTCTCGAATCATGGTCCTGCATCACTCGAAGTCTACCCCGTGACGGAGGGCGCTTAACCCCCAGATCATCTCAAGAGGCGAGTGATAGTATACTAACATAACAACTTATCTTTAAACAACATAAGCACAACAAGGATACTCACCTATACAAACGTTACAAGATACTAACACACATAGCATCATATCATGTCTATTTATCAAACCATCTTTATTATTCTTTTCACAATACAAGTCCGTTATAAACACATAGCAAACTTGTTTCTTTTGTAAATCTTAAGTGGTTATACTTACTTCCCATAAAGCTAGTATAACTCTTAAGCTTCGCTTTAAAACCAATTAGTTCTCTTCTCATAATATGATTCAGAGTCTTTGAAATGTTTTCGCTTTATTATTCAAAGTAAGCCGTGAGGCATTGCCGTAAGTATTATTCAGCTTAAGCCGCAGGCATTGCCGTAAGTATTATTCAAAGCTTAAGTCAAAGACATTGCCGTAGTTATATTGTAAAATATCATGCTTTAGGAAGAATCACATACCTTCTCAAATAAAAACCACCGCCAAGTCAATATGTCGCACAGAGAGTCACCATAATAGTCACAGATATCTATTAAAGACTACTCAAGGTCATTCTAAACAGGGTTCATAATTCTACTGTAAGTCGGGCAAGACTTCCTACCCTGAGCTATATAAGTTCATCAGAAAACAAATTCCATGTAAGTACAGCTTTGATTATTCTTCTTTAAACCCTTCTAAGTGATTAACACTTCAATTCTATTCCGTGATATACTTCTAAGTATTTATACTTATTCTTATACTATAACAAGTAAGTATTCTCTAATTCAAAAGAGGGTTAGGATTATTACCTCGTAAGCCCAATAATATCCTAGAAAAGTCGCTACCGAGCAAGGTTTTGCTCCTAAGTTGTATGCTCCAGAACCCTGAAGTTCTTCACAACTTCTACTAAGTACTAAGGTATTTGGGCTAGGTATTTTGGGCATTATAACGATACAAGAAGGTAACTTTTCTACCAAGGAGGGGGTAGATTTTGGCTAGGTTAGGGGTATTCGCCAAGGCCACTTAGGCTAGAGGGGAAGAGGGCTTGGACGAATTGGCTAACAAGGAGAAGGAGGATTTTCAAGACTTGGAAAGTAATTTGTGGACGAAGAACTCTTCATCTTGGGGGTATTTATAGGTCAAGAAGTGGCCAACCAATGGCCAAGATTTAGACAAGTGCAAGGCAAGTGTAGGTGAGGATTAACTATACACAAATATCCTACCAACTCCTCGACTTGTGCACAAGGCACAAAAACGCGGTTCTCCAAGTCCAAATCGCCCAAATGGACGCATTTCAAGTCCATCAATCGGAGGTGACAAGTGTCGCCTCCCGCTGGTCCAAAATGTTTCGCCTCTAAAAATCCGCAAAAATTAGAAATGGCATAGCCGAATTTACCCTACGAAAGTCGTGGAAACGCTTTCGCCGGAAAACTATTCGCTTGTGAGTTGTGCCTAAAAAAACGCTTTGCCTAAACTTTAAGGCTAGACTTTCGTGACGATTCTCACGCATATTACCGGAAAATACGGTATAACAAGATCGACCTCCTTCGGGCCGGGTTCATGCCGCAGTCGAGGTACATAGCTTGGTCGATCCGCATTCTTAGGATCGTTGTTCGGTTCTGAAAGCTCCATATCTCCTAAGCTTGTCATGGTACGGTTCCTCAAGTTGTAGACTTTGTATATTCGTGAAACGGAGGGCCCCGCCATTATGGTCTTGAAATTTTAGATGTCTGTGAGTAATCAAGGGGCAGAGTTTGTAAGGGATGTAATCGCTCAAGTTTTCATTTATGTTCAAAAGGTAACCATTGGTTAGCCTGCTTCATACTTTATGTCTTGTCTCATGTTTTAGTTTTTATTTCCGCTGATTTTCTCTCGATGTTGTATCGCTTAGGTGCCCGGTAAGGCACCACCACTGCCCGAAGTTCGGTCGTGACACTCAGCATTTTTGATGCCGAGGCGCAACGCGCATGGCTCGAGTACAATGTGGAGTTCGACTCATTGCCTCTGTGATGTCCTCGCTAGCGGCAGATATGGAGGACAGAGTGCACCGCCACGTCGTGGCTTGATGATTACTGGCGTAGTCTTGCTCGTGTAGCTCTTCACCGCATGGACATTGCCCGCACGCAGCTCATGCACTCGGTGCGAGCGTAGAGGTCGACGTTGATAGATATCAGCAGAAGGCCAGACGATTGTGGTCTTTTGGTATCTCTCGGCGACGCCTCAAAGAATAGACCAGATTTGCACCGCAGCCACCGTGAGCACTCCTACACCACCTTCAGGGCAGCCAGGGTATTCGGGGGCAGGTCAGGGCCCCAGGACTTCGGACTTCCAGGGTAGCAGAGGTGCTAACCGATCGAGACCACCCTCCTCTCAATGTGTTCGATGTGGTAGATCCCATTACGGGAATCGTGGTACCATCGCGAGCTTGTTACACTTGAGGCCGCAGGTCACTTTGCGAGAGACTATCCACCAAGGCGGCAATGCAGATGGTAGGTTCACCACGTGGTCTTTAGCCTGGTCTTCCTCTCCTACGCTATCGCCTGCGAGGCAGGGTGCTCATGGACCAGCAGGTCGCGGCAGAGGTTGTGGCAAAGGTCCTAGTTCCAGCGGTCCTCATAACCGCATTTATTCCATGTCCAGCTGCCAGGACCAGGAGACGTCACCGGATGTCATCACAGGTACTTTATCGGGCCTTGTTGTGACGATATGCCTTGATAGATCCGTGTTCTACCTTGTCCTATATATCTCCCCATATTTCTAGTAGATAGGATAGAGCCCGAGTCCATAGACCCTTTGAGGTAGCTACGCCAAATGGGGTTCTTGGTAGCCGAGCGGTATATAGTGGCTTGCCCAAAGGACTATATGCACCGCCGACTCAGCCGACTTGATAGAGTCGATATGACCGATTTGACGTGATCACGGGTATGGATTGGTTAGCTTCTTGCTATGCCAATGTAGACCGTAGGAAGCGCTGGTACGGTTCCGCTTCCTAGGTAAGCCTGCTATCGAGTGGGAGGAACACCGTGTCGCCGAGGTAAGTTTATTTCTTACCTCAAGGCCGTAAGATGGTTCGTAGGGTATATCTACCATCTCATTCGTATTTGATATCGAGGTCGTGATACCGCACCTTCACGGGCCCAGAGTCGAGAGTTCCCGACGTGTTCCCGCACGACCTGTATCCTCCCGAGAGGAGATAGAGTTTTGCATTGATATTCACCGATACTGACCTATATCCATTCCGCCATACGTAACGGCACCGCCGAGTTGAGAGATTTGAAGGACCACCGAGATTTGGCCGGAGAAGGGCTTTATCGTGCCTAGTATTTCTCCCCGGGAGCCTGCATTGTTTGGCAGAAGACGGATGGACGCCGCACGTGTGTCGACATAAGCAAGCCTAAACAAGGTGACTATTAAGAATGATACCCCTTCCCGTGATTGATGACTTGTTCGACCAGCGCAGGGTGCGAGGTGTTTCTCCAAGATAGACCTACGATCCGTTACCATCAAAGTGAAGTTAGGAGACGGATGTCCCTAGATCGCATTCGACCCTGTGACGGCACTATGAGTTCAGTGGTCATGTCTTTCGCTTGACCAACGCTCCCAGATTTATGGATTTGATGAACCGAGTGTTCGCCATTTTTGATACGCTTGTGATAGTATTCATTGATGACATCTTGATTTATTCTCGCCGGAGCGCGAGCACGCGAGCATTTGGCGACGGTGATGAGTTCTCCGACCACGTTGTATGCCAAGTTTTCGGCGTGAGTTTTGGTTGGCTTCGTGGAGTTTCCGGGCACATTGTCGGGCCGATGGTATTCGGGTGGATACGCAAAGATCGAGGCGTCAAGGCTTGGCCTAGACCTACTACACCGGCAGTATGCGCAGCTGGGCCTTGCAGGTATTATCGAGGTTCGTGGAGAAGTTTGTTTATTTCAAAGACTTTGACCAAGTCGACTCGTATGCACTAAGTTTCGCGACGGATGCTTGTGAGGAGGGCTTCCGCATTAAAGGAGAGATTGACGACCGCCTCAGCCTACTCTTCCAGGTCCAGACGCCATGTGGTTTATCGCGATGCGCCGCATCGGGCTTCGATGTGTGACGCAGCAGGCAAGGTTATAGCTACGATCTCGACACCAAGAAGCATGAGAAGAACTACCCCACACATGACTTAGAGTTGGCGCAGTGATTCACGCCAAGATCCGAGACATTATTTGTATGGAGTTCATGTGGATATTTACACGCACCACAAGAGCCTCCAAGATATCTTCACCGCAGGAGCCGAACTCATGGCAGACGTGGTTAGAGCTACTCAAGGATTATGATGTTGATATCCTATACCACCCAGGAAGGCTAATGTAGTGGCGATGCCCTTAGTCGTAGATCGATGGGTAGTTCATCGACGTGCAACGAGAGGAGGGGTACGGTCCGCGAGATACATCACCAGCGAGCCTCGAGTCCGATTGATTGATTCTAATAGTAGCGGGTTCGGTTCGAGAGGTTGCCGAGTCTTCCATCGCCGGCGAGTCAAGAGGCGACAGATGAGGATCCGATTATGACACGGATCGTGATACGACTCTTCGTGGGGAAGGGTCATTTTGAGGTAGCACTGGCCGGGTGCTAAGGTTTGAGGGCGTTTTGTGTTCCAGATATTGCGCAGACTTCGACAGGTTCTAGGGAAGCACACAAAGACGTTATTTCTATCCATCCGGGTCGACAAAGATGTACCACGACCTCGTGACCGTATTGGCGGGATGGCTCAAGAGGACGCCAGAGTTTGTTGCTCGCGCCCGAGTTGTCGCGATGTCAGGTGGAGCACCGAGGCCCGTGGGTTGTTGTGCTATAGAGATTCCGGCATGGAAGTGGGAGGTGATCAATATGGACTTTATTACAGGTTACCTCGCACTCGTAGGAAGCATGACTTATCCGGTTATCGCCGATGCTGACGTAAATCAGCCCACTTTCTTCCCGTCAGATCGACTTTTTCGCCGAGGATTACGCTTAGACTTTACATCCGAGAGATCGCGAGACTACACGGGTCCCTATATCTATCATATCGGACAGAGGAGCCTGGGCTTACGCTAACTTCCTGAGGTCTTTCCGTGGATTAGGACGCAGTGAGTCTCAAGATTTCATTCCATCCTCGCATCGACGGACAGCAGAGCGCATCATCCGCATACACTGAGGATATGCCGCGCCCGTGTTATTGATTTCGTGGTAGCCGGGAGGATCATTTGCCGCTAGTAGAGTTTATGATAACAACGCCTACCACTCCAAGATCCGCACGGCGCCTTACGAGGCCCTTTACGAGGAAGTGCAGTCACCGATAGCTGGTTTGATGTGGGGCGAGGTGCGCTTAGTCGGGCCGCACTTGGTTCAAGAGCGGTGGATAAGGTGGCTTATCCAGAGCGATTATTGATACCGTAGTCGCATGTAAGTCGATGCAGATCATCGGCGCCGACATTTGGAGTTTGAGGTCGATTGGGTTTTCTCAAGGTGTCACCCACGGCGGTGTGATGAGGTTTGGGAAGAAAGGGAAGCTCAACCCAAGGTACATCGGGCCTTATTAGATTGTCCGTAGGTAGGCAAGGTTGCCTACGAGTTGATCTCGCCGTCCGATCCGGAGGCGACATCCGTGTTTTCATGTTTCTACGCCGAGGATGATCGAGATCCGCTCAGAGTGCACCCGATTTATGATGTCCAGTGACAGAGGATTATCATACGAGTAGAGTCTCATGCGATACTCGATCGCCAAAGTTAGGCGATCATGACAAAGGATGTGGCTTCCGTCAAGGTCTTATGGCGGAACGAGAACAGAGAGAAGATGACGTGGGAAGCAGAGGAGGACATGAGGCAGAAGTATCCTCACTTATTCCCCACACCTCCAGGTAACTCACTTTCCTACTTATTGATTTTTATTGTCATTTTGCTTACGGGTTATTTTGGCTATGCATGACATTCTTGATTGGGGGATACAATTATGAGGGCCTATATCGTTATCTTTGTTTGAGAAGGAACATTCGGGACGAATGTTTCTAAGGAGGGGAGAATGTTATACCCCGTAGTTCCGGAGTATGTATGTAAGGACGTACGTACGAATGTATAAACCCTATTTAGGGTAAGAATGAAAGAATTGTTTTTCGACGGAAAATATTCCGAACCTTGTGAAGGAAAATTTTTACGTTTTCAATATTTTAACCAATTATGGAATTTTTCCGAGAGATAAATATTTTGGACCAATAGGAGGGCGACATTTGTCACCCCATGTAGACATGGGTGGACGTTTTTCAAGACTAGTGGGCAAGACAAGTGGCCAAAAGTCTTGCATGGCATTTGCATGACATAAGTGGACGTTTTTTTCAAGTAGTGGGCAAGTCAAATGGTCAAAGTCTTGCATGGCATTTGTGGGACAAGTGGAGAAAGGAACCTACACAAACAATCTATACCATACACATGTTTCAATCCTAACCCTTGGTTGTACTATGTTTCAATCTCTCCCTTTCCTAGTGTTCTCGTCCAAAGCCCCTCTTTCTTGAGCAAATGTTGTCCAAAAATTCTTAAACTTATAAGTGTTCTTCCTTAATGTATTATGAAGACTATTAACCAAGAGTTAGACAAGATTTCACACCCCTAGCCTCAAAAACCTCACAAAGCCGAGAGCTAGTATATTTGGAACCTTAGTGTTCTTCACTTTTTGGAGTTAATTCTTGAATAGAAGTTGGTTAGGAACTTCTAAGGGTGACTTGTGGTGGTTTGGAACACAAAGATTTGGAGCTAGGACTTGCTTAGGAACGACTTTAAGTTCTTGGATATTTTTGGGCTATTTTGAGGTAATGAACCTTAACCTCTTTGTGAAGTTGATTATTATGTATATTGGATATTATACATATATTGGAAGTATATTATGGAGTATGAGATATAAGGAAAGATTTGGATCTTGTTAAGATGTTAAAAGGAGAATTGGCATATTAGTCATTAAAATGGTAAAAATGTATTCATTACTTAATAAGAAGTTAACAACAAAGAAACTATAACTTATATAAAGATTGGAATATAAGTTGGAAGACTAATGAAGTAATTGGATAAGTAAAATTGTAAAAGTTGGCCAAGGACCCCAACTTAAGGATCAGATTTACTTTGGACCGTATTTACTTTGGACCGTATTTACTTTGGACTGTATTTACTTTGGACTGTATTTACATTGTTGTTAAGGGGAAGATTGTTAATCGCGTTCCGTTTGGGCGTGTGATCCCCTTCTTTAATTATTGTTGTTGTTAAGGGGAAGATTGTTAATCGCGTTCCGTTTGGGCGTGTGATGTTATACCCCGTATTTTGAGAGTATGTACGTGAGGGCGTACGTACAAAAGTTCAAGCCTTAAGTAGGCATAAGGGACGAAATTGTGCACAACTAGCGAAAAGAATTGTTTTCCGACGAAAAGTTTTCCGGACTCATGGGCGGAAAATTACTGCCATGACATTTATTATTTTTACGGATTTTTCCGAGAGATGAAGTATTTTGGACCAACGAGAGGGCGACACTTGTCACCCTCAAGTGGACGGCAATTGTGGGGAGTGGTTGGCACGTTTTTTTCCTGGAAAATGCCATAAACCTTTGGTCAATGTTTGGCTAGATATTTTTGTAGTAGATGGATAAGGTGGGACCCACACACACTTGTCCAAATCTTCACCCTCCACTTGCTTTGATCTTGGCCATTGATTGGCCTATAAATACCCCTTAAGTTCAAGACTTATTCTTCATCCACACTTGTGAAATTCCAAGGCAAAATCCCTCCTCCCTTTTAAGCTCTCGCCCAACCTCCTCCCCTCATGAGGCCCTACCGAAACCCCTTCCTAGTTGTTCTCGTGAAATGCCCCCGGTAGAAAAGTATTCTCCAAGTGTTGTTACTATTCCAAAATACCTTGACCCAAATACCTTGTAGTATTCCCAAAGTTACCTCTATACTAAAAGCCAAAAATACTACTATACTTCCTTTAGTCACTAAACTAAACCTAGGGAAAATCTTCATAGTTGGTTGAAGTATTAAGTAGAAGTTGTGTAGAACTTCTAAGGGTTTCTTGGAGCGAATCGAGCGCATGCACAGAGCTAAACCTTGCTCAGATCGACTTTTAAACTTGGATAATTTTGGGCTTGTCGAGGTAAATATCTTTGTCCTTCTATTTGTAATTGGAAATTACATACCGTAGTAGTATAGAAACGAGTATAAGACGATATAAGGATGGTATAAAAGAAGAGAACCGAATCAGATTTACATAGATCAGATTTACAGAGACTTGTGTAGTTTGACTGCAGGGAAGTCACGCCCAATTTTCCATAGAATAAGGAATCTTGTATCTAGAATTATTCTACAGCAGTAGTTCAGACGCTGATAGACTTATATGACCGCTATAGGTTCAAGATCGCGAGTAACGATTCTACTCGGCGGTGGAAAAGGCTAGCGTGATTACAAGATTTGGAGCGCTTTTGCTAATCGTGCAATCGTCGCGAGGTATGTGATTCTTCCTATCCTCTCGAGCATGATAATTTAAAAGAATATATATAGTACGGTAGACGACGCGGTGTTAACCGAACGTGGTTTTACTTCGATGTCTTTTGACTTGAGTTTTAAATAATAAGAATCTTGAAGTATTTCAAAGGAATTAAGAATCGTTTTTGAAAGAAGAGTAATACTTGGTTTTGAAAGCTTAAGAGTTATACTAGCTTTCTGGGAAGTTAGGTATAACGACTTAAGAGAGATAAAAAGAATGGTTTATTGATTTTAGAAGTTAAGAGACTTGATCTTAAAAGATAAGAGACTTGACTTAATTGAATTGATATGAATTTTGTTAAAAAGTGTGAAACCTCATTCGTGAGTAATGAGTATTTGGTTTTTAAAGAATAATGTTTTACTGATTTCGGAAACGAGAATAAGTATCGAACGAACCACTGCAGCGTTAATAAAGGAAAATGTATTGACAATAATTAAATTATATTAAAACCAGTAGAAACCTCCATCTGCATAGAAGCTAAGATAAGACAAAATTGTATTACATTTCCTAGATCATGGATGCTTTAATAAGATTGTTATAAACAAGAATAACCTACTCACACATAAGGCATACGTTATTCAATTGTTTTTAAAAAGAGATTACGTTATTTGATTAAGACTATGAACTATGAAATCTTTCGAAACTAAAAGACTTGAGTATTTGAAATTAGGCAACTTGAACTTTTGGAAAAGAATGTTGTTACTTGACTTTAAAAAGGAAAGTGTTTTGGTTTAAAAATGGAGGGCATAATATTGCCTTAGTTGATTTAAAAGGAAAGCATGGTATTATCTTAATCTGTCTTAAAAGAGCGTTTAAATGTTATGGTCGATTCTATACCGCGTCCATGGGATGGACCGGGAATGTATTTCACTCGACACCGCGTTCATGGGATGAACCGAGAATGTATTTCACACGACACCGCGTTCATGGGATGAACCGAGAATGTATTTCACTCGACACTGCGTTCATGAGATGAACCAAGAATGTATTTCACTCGACACCGCTGCTCATGGATGAACCGAATGTATTTCACACTACACCGCTCATGGATGAACCGAATGTATTTCACACGATACCGAAGTTCATGGATGAACCGAACGTATTCCACACGATTCTATACCGAGTCCACGACGGGCCGAATGTATTCCATACGATCCGACATCGAGTCCATGAGACGGGCCGAGACACGCTATACGTGATCATACGATTTATACCTAGATCGCGGCAGCGAGGAAGGAGTTCCACGTACGAGGGATGACTTTGAGGCGTGAGTCCCCGACTTGACATTATCGCTTTATGTTGTGAATCAGAGTTTTGTTATCATACATGTCTCCTGCTTTATTTTAGATCGTTATGATTTCGCTTACGATTTTCGCCACATACTGGTACCGCCAGATCGACTCCTTCGAGGCCGCGCTCATGCCGCAGTGAGGTACACCGTTGTTGATCCTCGCCATGTGATCACGCCAAAGATATTGGAAGCTCGCTTCTCCTAAGCTTATCTTTGCATGTTTCCGAGTTGTAGGTTCTTGTACATTCGTGGTATGGCGGGCACCGTCCCGCCATAGTTGTTATAACATTCTTAGGTCCGTAGTATCGCTGGCAGGTTTGTAAAAGGGATGTAATCGCTCAAATATATATATATATACGAAAAGGCAACTTTTCTCGTATAAACTGCTTTCACTTCATATTGTTTCATGTCTTGTTTTATATTCCGCCGTTACTCCGATGTTGTATCACTAGGTGCCCGGTAGGTACTACCACGCCCGGATCGGGTCGTGACAAAAGTGGTATCAGAGCGCTTAATCCTCTGAAAGTGTCTACACATCGCGTGTCTAGTAGAGTCTTGATTATCGACGTGTCAGGCACCACATCTATAATCGTGAGGTCGCAGACATTTAGGATTGGTTTCATTCTTCTCATTCGAGATCGCTCTCAGAGTCGTGTTATAAGTCGACCCTCCGACGATTTCGCTTTTACCGCTATGCTCCGCCGCAAGGCAACCCGGCCCAGATAGGCAAGGCAGGAAGCCGCTAGTAGGATACGTAGGAGTACGAGGCGCAGCCCTGGCCATTACTCGAGATAGTGCTTCAGACGGCGAGTTTTGCGACGCCGCCATTTCAAAGAGAAGCTTAGAGCCGCAGCAGCCGCCGAGACCATCGCACTGAGCCTCCACCCCACCGCCGAGCAGAGGAGTTGGGGTACAAAGAGATGGCCCGCCATCGCCGTGATCGTGGGCTGCATACGAGGATAAGACGGACGCAGCAGCCAGCCCAATAGTACCCATGGTTCACCCGAGATCGGATAGTTCGAGGCTACGACTTTCTCGAGTCAGAGCCCGCCGTAGTTCTACGTCGAGACCGAGGATGATCCGCAGGAGTTTATCCGACGCTACAATGGATCACGAGAGTGATCAAGGCTTCGAGACCGAGTCGGTGGTCTTAGGTTCGCATCGGCCGCGTGATACCGCAATGATTGGTTTGATTCGTGAGCCGTCCCGGGAGAGTATGCACTTCCACCGCATGGACGAAGTTCTCGTGGGCATTTCTTGCACATTTCTTGCCTCCACGATGAGAAGGGCTCGCCGGCGATTTTTGACGTTAAGGCAACCGCGTATGGTTCGGGAGTACAATGTGGAGTTTGACTCATTAGCTCTGCACGCCCCCGCATTAGTAGCCGATACGGAGGACAGAGTGTACCGCCACGCCACCGCTCACGACTACTTGGCAGAGGCTTGTTCGGGTGTAGCTCTTCAGCCGGGCATGGATATTGCCCGCATGCAGGCTTATGCACTTGGATGTGAGGAGCGGAAAGGTCGACGGAATGACCGAGATCAGCAGAAGAGGGCCAAAACAGCAGGGTCCTTTGGTAACTTTCGAGGCGAACCGCCTCAGCAGCAGGTTAGTTATGTACCTCCGCCAGTACATAGTGGTCCTCCACGCCTTCGTGACGCTCGGGTATTCGAGCTGGTCGAGCTCCGTGGCTTCGTTTACGATATACATGGGTTCTAGCCGCAGGATTCATGCCCCTCGCTGTGCACGATGCGGGCGTGCGCCATCCCGGAATGTCGTTTTTTATCGGTACTTGTTTCACCGCGCCGGGGCCATGGACGAGATCAGGCTTATAGGAGGGGTACAGGCAGAATGACGCAGCCTACCGGGTCAGTGGCAGGTTCATCGCCTTCTATAGCTATGCGCGGCAGTAAGGTGATTAAGGTTGAGCGACGGCGGAAAATGGCAGCTGATACAGTATATTCTTACCCTCTGTAGACTAGTATGCGTTGATGTTATAATGAAGTGCTAAGTATTATGTTCAGATAGCATTATGTTAACTTGTGATTAGAAATCATGGTTAGTAAAAAGGGTAAGATTGGGGATAGGAAAAGTGTGAGCCTTAGAGTTTTATACATAGAGACCTTAGACGCGAGGCCATCTTGGGTAAAAGATTTATGTTTATGTTGACCTTTATCGGAGTGCATAGTATGCGTGAAATATTTTTGTGTGATAAGTCCCTGAGTGGTATGAAATGAAAGAGGGTAGTTGAGCTAAGAAGACCACTAGGTTTTCGTGACTTAATTAGTAAGATTGTTCCGGATCGGGGGAACAAGAGTTTGGCGCGATAGCGGGTCGGGTTGAGGACCGATCGCGGGTCAACCCGCGGCCTGTAATGTGGTGGGGTCAGTTCGAGGTGGTCCCGCCAGGTGGTAGGGTCACGAGGGCGCTAGGCCCAAGTTTAGATAACCACTGTATGAGTTCATGGACGTGTTCGACCAGAATCGGATCGTGAAGGCTCGAATGGCCTCAAGGAATTCGAGGGTAGTTTGATGACCAAGTTTGGAGGTAGTGACTCCAAAGATTTTGGAAACTGTAGTGATGACTGAAGTATGGTACGTATACTAGAAAGAGTTCAAGTGTTCGAGAAAAGTACAACGAGTAAGGAAAAAAGTGAACATGTGCTGAGAAAATAGAAATGATCATTACTTTTGTGAAGTAAAGGTGCGAAGGGAATATCTTTTAGACCGCAAAGGAGCTTTGTGATGCTAGAGGTGATTCCTTGTGGACTTGGATTTAAGTATTTGCGCTGTTGTATTGTGGCCATGTGTGGCATTTGCAAACTGCTTAAGTTAAAGAGGAACTTTATCGTTATCTCTGAGAAGGAACATTCGACGAATGTTTCGGGCGAGGGAGAATGTTATACCCGTATTTCCAGAGTATGTACGAGGGCGCACGTGACAAAATTTCAAGCCTTAAGTAGGCATAAGGGACGAAATTGTGCACAACTAGCTTAAAAGAATTGTTTTCCGACTAAAAGTTTTCCTGACTCATGGGCGGAAAATTACTGCTATGACATTTATTATTTTTATGGATTTTTCCGAGAGATGAAATATTTTGGACCAACGAGAGGGCGACACTTGTCACCCTCAAGTGGACGGCAATTGTGGTGAGTGGTTGGCACGTTTTTTTCATGGAAAATGCCATAAACCTTTGGTCAATGTTTGGCTAGATATTTTTGTAGTAGATGGATAAGGTGGGACCCACACACACTTTTCCAAATCTTCACCCTCCACTTGCTTTGATCTTGGCCATTGATTGGCCTATAAATACCCCTTAAGTTCAAGACTTATTCTTCATCCACACTTGTGAAATTCCAAGGCAAAATCCCTCCCTCCATTTTAAGAAGCTCTCGTCCAACCTCCCCTCCCCTCATGAGGCCCTCGACAAACCCCCTTCCTAGTTGTTCTCGTGAAATGCCCCCCCCCCCCCCTTGGTAGAAAAGTATTCTCCAAGTATTGTTACTATTCCAAAATACCTTGACCCAAATACCTTGTAGTATTCCCAAAGTTACCTCTATACTAAAAGCCCGAAAAATACTACTATACTTCCTTTAGTCACTAAACGAAACCCTAGGGAAAATCTTCATAGTTGGTTGAAGTATTAAGTAGAAGTTGTGTAGAGCTTCTAAGGGTTTCTTGGAGCGAATTGGAGCGCATGCACAGAGCTAAACCTTGCTCAGGATCGACTTTTAAACTTGGATAATTTTGGGCTTGTCGAGGTAAATATCTTTGTCCTTCTATTTGTAATTGGAAATTCCATACTGTAGTAGTATAGAAATGAGTATAACACGTATATAAGGATGGTATAAAAGAAGAGAACTGAACTGTACTTACATAGGACTGTATTTACAGTAGACTTGTGTAGTTTGACGGGTAGGGAAGTGCTGCCCAATTTTCCATACAATAAGGAATCTTGTATCTAGAATTATTCTACAGAGTAGTCTAGACGTTGATAGACTTATATGACCGTTATAGGTTGAAGTACTGCGAGTAGCGTATTCTACTCGAATGGTAGAAAAGGCTAGCAGGATTACGCATTTTGGAGCGCTTTGCTAATCGTTTAATCGTCGCGAGGTATGTGATTCTTCCTATCCTCTCGAGCATGATAATTTAAAAGAATATATATAGTACTAGACGACGTGTTAACTGAACGTGGTTTTACTTCGATGTCTTTTGACTTGAGTTTTAAATAATAAGAATCTTGAAGTATTTCAAAGGAATTAAGAATCATTTTTGAAAGAAGAGTAATACTTGGTTTTGAAAGCTTAAAAGTTATACTAGATTTATGGGAAGTTAGGTATAACGACTTAAGAGAGATAAAAAGAATGGTTTATTGATTTTAGAAATTAAGAGACTTGATCTTAAAATATAAGAGACTTGACTTAATTGAATTGATATGAGTTTTGTTAAAAAGTGTGAAACTTCATTCGTGAGTAATGAGTATTTGGTTTTTAAAGAATAATGTTTTACTGATTTCGGAAATGAGAATAAGTATCGAACGAACCACTGCAGCGTTAATAAAGGAAAATGTATTGACAATAATTAAATTATATTAAAACTAGTAGAAACCTCAATCTGCATAGAAGCTAAGATAAGACAAAATTGTATTACATTTCCTAGATCATGGCTGCTTTAATAAGATTGTTATAAACAAGAATAACCTACTCACACATAAGGCATACGTTATTCAATTGTTTTTAAAAAGAGATTACGTTATTTGATTAAGACTATGAACTATGAAATCTTTCGAAACTAAAAGACTTGAGTATTTGAAATTAGGCAACTTGAACTTTTGGAAAAGAATGTTGTTACTTGACTTTAAAAAGGAAAGTGTTTTGGTTTAAAAATGGAGGGCATAATATTGCCTTAGTTGATTTAAAAGGAAAGCATGGTATTATCTTAATCGCCTTAAAAGAGCGCTTAAATGTTATGGTCGATTCTATACCGCGTCCATAGGATGGACCGAATGTATTTCACTCGACAACGCTGCTCATGGATGAACCGAATGTATTTCACTCGACACCGCTGCTCACGGGATGAACCGAATGTATTTCACTGACACCGCTGCTCACGGGATGAACCGGGAATGTATTTCACTCGACATCGCGTTCATGGGATGAACCGGGAATGTATTTCACACGACACCGCGTTCATGGGATGAACCGGGATTGTATTTCACACGATACCGAGTTCATAGGATGAACCGGGAATGTATTCCACACGATTCTATATTGAGTCCATGAGATGGGCCGGGAATGTATTCCATACGATCCGACACCGAGTCCATGAGATGGGCCGAGACACGTTATGTTATACCCCGTATTTCCAGAGTATGTACGTGAGGGCGTACGTATACAATTTGAGCCTTAAAGTTAGGCAAGTTTCGAAATTTGTACATAACTACCAAAAGGAGTCGTTTTTCGACGAAACGTTTCCACAGCTTTCGTAGGGAAAATTCCGGCTATGTCATTTATTATTTTTGCAGATTTTTCCGAGAGACGAAACATTTTGGACCAACGAGAGGGCGACACTTGTCACCCTCTAATTGGAAGTGGTGGACGGCAAAGGGGTCAATGGGAGTTGGTAGGATATTTGTGCAAGTTGGTGTGGTAGATGGATAAGGTGCACATGGCTTAATCCTAGCCCTACACTTGCCTAACACTTGGATGAATCTCGCCCTTGGTCGCCTTTGCTGACCTATAAATACCCTCTAAGTTGATGAACTTCTTCATCCAAAATTTCTAAGTGTTAAAAATCCCTCCTCTCCTCAACCTTGTTCTCGCCCAAACACCACCCCTCTCCCCTCAAGGCCCTACGAGCAACCCCTTTGCTGCCTAGTGGTTCTAGCCGAGAACCCTCCCCAGCCTAGTTGTGCTAGTCGAAATACTACCCCCTTGGTAGAAATGTATTCTACAAGTATTGTTATAATGCCCAAAATACTTTAGCCAAATACCTTGTAGTACTTTCCAAAGTACCTTTATACTAAAAACCCTAAAAATACGATTATACTTTCCTTTAGCCACAAAACGAAACCCTAAGGAAAACCTTCATAGTCGGTTGAAGTGTTAAGTAGAAGTTGGTTAGAACTTCTAAGGGTTGTTTGGAGCGGGTTGGAGCACCCGGAGTTGGAGCTAAACCTTGCTCAGGATCGACATTTAAACTCGGATAATTTTGGTCTTATCGAGGTAAACACTCGACCTTCTATTGTAATTGGAAATTACATGTCAGAGAGTATATAGTTAAGTATACTATATATAGAATTGAACATAATTGTTATACCCGTAGTCCCGTGGTATGTATGCGAGGACGACGCATTTGAGAATACGGCATGTAAAGATCGGAAAGGAAGAAAGAGGCGATTTTTCCACTAAAAGTTTCCTGCTTTTGTGAAGGAAAAGGTTCGTTAACGGGAATTGATTCCCGTGACGGTATTCTGACTTCCGAATATTAGAGAATTATGGAATTTTATTTCCGAATGGTCACGCTGGGCCCACGAGAAATTTACTGGCTTTGTGGGGCCCGCTTTGATTTTGAGATTTTGGCCGCTTTGGATATTTTCTAAGACGAAATATTTTGATTTAATCGGGGCGACACGTGTCACCCCTACGTGGCACCTTTGGGCCGAAATATGTTTGTGCACAACACTTGCTAGAGTCGCTTTCGACGAAACGCTTTCACACCTTTCGTAGGGAATTTCCGCTATGTCATTTAGTATTTTTATGATTTTTCCGAGAGACGAACATTTTGGACCAACGAGAGCGCACTTGGCACCCTCTCATCAGCGGGCATAAATGGGCGCATACGGACGATTGAACGGGCAAGTGGTGGAAGATATTTGTGTAGATATTTGCAGGATTCGTGGAGTACGGTTAGGGGGCACTTGGCTTGATCTTGGCCTGACACTTGTGTAGCACTTGGCTAGATCTTGGCCATTGGTTGGCCTGGGCGTGGGCTATAAATACCCCTCTCCTTTGCTCAACTTCTTCATCCAAAATGCCTAAGTCTTGAGAGCTTTCCCCCTCCCCTTTTCGCAGGCCCTTGGTCGAGAGTTCCCAGTGGTAGGCCGGCGGGTAGCCACCCCTCCTGAGGTGCTAGCCGGGTACCCCCTAGCCTAGTTGCTCAGATAATACCCCTTTATGGTATAGAAATACTCCAAGTATTGTTATAATGCCCAAATTACCTTAGCCAGATACCTTGTTGTATTCTAAGGTTATACCTATACGAAAAGCCCGTAAATACTATTATACTTCCCACAGCAAAACCGAAACCCTAGGAAAATCTCCATAGTCCGCTGGAAGGTGTTGTGTAAGTTGGTTAGAACTTCTAGCGGTGGTTTAGAGCGGGTTGAGCGCCGAGTCGAGCTAAACGATTGCCCAGATCGACTTTATATTTGGATAATTATGGGCTTAGCGAGGTAAATATCTTGTCCCCTATTGTAATTGGATATTACATGTTGGAGGAAAATATAGTTTAAGTATGCTATATATATAACTGAACATAGCTTGTGGCAATGTCCTTGGACTTAAGCCTGAAGAACTGAACTGTTTTTACATAGGACTGTATTACAGTAGACTTGTGTAGTAGTACTGTGGAGTAGAATTGTACCCGTTCGGGTTAGATGTATAACCCCCGGTTGGCTTCGATAGCCGCCCGATAGAGAGGAGATTTACGCCGCATGGGGAGGTGCTGCCGAATTTTTTCTGTAGAATGTTCTACGATGTTAATAAGCGCCTTGTGGCCTTATAGGTTGAAATGCTACGTGTGGAATGATCCACTTGGCTAAGGAGTAGCCGATCGCTTGAGCGCTTGCTATTAGTCGATACTCGCCGCGAGGTATGTGAACCTCTTCCTATCTTTTCTAGCATGATTGTTGTGAACTATGTAGTACGGTAGACGCATACGCTAAGTGATTTGGTTGGTTTAAAACATAGGGTGTTATAATAGCTTTATGGGAAGTTAGTTATAACGACCTTATGTAAGTGAAAATGGTTTACTGATGTAAGAAGTTAAGAGACTTGATCTTATAAGATAAGAGACTTAACTTATTTGTTTTAATGTGGATGTTTGTGTGAAACCTCATTCGCGAGTAATGAGTACTTGGTTTTAAAGGGATAATGTTTTACCGATTTCGAATCGAACGTATCGGCTGCACCACCGCAAATGCTAATAAAGGAAAATGTATTGAATAAATGATGTTGTATTAAAACCAGAGAAACCTCCATCCGCATGTAAGCTAAGATGAGACAAAATGATATTACATTTTCTAGATCATGGTCACTGTAATAAGATCATTATAAACAAGAATAAACTACTCACGATATGACATATGTTACTCAATTGTTCTAAAAGGAATCAAGTGATTAAGTTTGGGAACTATGAAACCATTTGAAAATGAGAAGCTTGAGTAATTCAAACTAGGCAAACCGAACTTAGGAAAAGAATGTTGTTACTTGATTTTGAAAAGGAAGGTGGGTTTGTCATTCTAAATACTACGTATCGTGACTTTTATAAAAGTAATGGATCTCTGTTAAAGAACTTAACGTATGTAGTACTTTGGGGTTAAAACCCTGACTATGGCATAAAATGAAAGTACTTTGAGTCAGGTGAAACTTGCCTATGCTTGTTGTTGTGAAACTTGCCTATGCTTGTGATGATAGTCTTTATTGTACAAACGCGTTGTGTTTCGTGTTACCGCGTCTTTCGATAGGGTCGCTGACTCGTTGAGAACTTACTGGACGCGCTGCAGCGACGAGAAATTCCACGCACGCCTCGCTGATAGTATTATTGTTGTTAACCGCTTTGGACATACCGACACGACGCGTAGCGCACGTATGCTTCCATTTTTGGTTAAGGTCTTGTGGTTAATCGCTTTGGATATATCGACCGACGCGTAGCGCACGTATGTTTCATTTTGATTATCGCCAGGATTTCTTCGACATACCGACACGATGCGTAGCGCACGTATGCGCCCATTTGGAATGTTGTCTTATTGTTTCTTCGACATACCGACACGACGCGTAGCGCACGTATGCTTCCATTTGGATTGCGGTCTTGTTATTGAGGTCACATGGACAGGGCTACACCGCTGCAGAATTCCGGGGCCATGTGGCCATGGGACATTGGTATTCTTGGTGCATCATGGACATGTCTACACCGATGCAAGATTCCGGCACGCGCCATAATGCGAACTCGATTGATGTTGCGGGCGTGAGACCCATAGATATATCGGAGTGATGATCGCTTTATGTTGTGAATCGTAGTTTGGTTATCATACATGTCTCCGCTTTATATAGACTAGTATGATTTCATTTACTGATGTTATTTTCGCTTCATACTTGGTACTGCCAGATCGACCTCGGGGCCGCGTCACGCCGCAGTAGAGGTACATCGCCGTGGATCCTCGCCGTAGGATCACGCTCAACAGATTTGAAGCTCCGCTTTCTCCGAGGCTTATCTTTTAGCAGTGTTCTCGAGTTATAGGTTCTTGTACATTCGTGGTATGGCGGGGCCCGTCGTCATAGTCATCAGATATCTTAGAGGTCCGTAGTACCGTGGGCGTGGTTGTAAAAGGATTAAACTGCTCGTGTTTTATGATATACCAAGGCAACGCTTTTGGTTGCTGTGTATTTATTATATCCCTTGTTAAATGTCTCATGTTTTATGTTCCGCTGATTTTCTCTGATGTATGTATCACTAGGGTGCCCAGGGTAAGGCACCAGTAACGGGCCCCGGAACGGGTCGTTACAAAAGTGGTATCAGAGCAGTTAATCCTCGGAAAGTGTCTACAGACCGTATCCAGTAGAGTCTTGATTATCGGTGTGTTGTGCACCACACCAATAATCAGGAGGCTATAGGATATTTAGGATTGGTTTCTATTCTTCTCACTCTGAGATCGTGCCTTAGAGCCGTGTTGTAAGTTGGACCCTCTGACGAAATTATTTCCCTTATCGTTATGCCTCCGCGTAGGGCAACCCGGGCCCAGGAGGGCAAGGCAGCCGAGGGAGCTGCGAGTAGAGTTCAGAGGGTGGCGAGGGCAGGCCAAATCATTACCTAGGGTAGTGCTTCATTCGGGGATTTCTGCGACGTCACTAGCCCCAAAGAGTTTAAGCACGGCGACGCGCTTACCGCGCCATGATATGTGAACCTTCGCCCACGACCGGGAACCGAGAATATAGATTGCAAGAGACAACCTTGTTACTAGCTATGGATTTGGCTACCAGAGAGTATACCGATGTATCGCGAGTCTTGATGACTACCTAAGAGAAGGTTGTGCAAGAGTAATCCTTCAGTTAGGCTTGAGCATGGCCTGTGTACGGGCTTATGCGCAGCAGGCCGAGAAACGTAGAGATCGACGGGTTAACGAAGGACAACAGAAGAGGGCCAGAGCAGCAAGGTCCTTTGGTAACTTTCAAGGTGAGTATACCTTAAGTGCTATGTTCTGATAGCAGTGTGTTAGTTGTGATTAGAATCATGGTGGGTTAACCGAGTAAGATTTTGGGGGATAGAGAAAGTGTGAGCCTTAGAGCTTTATACGCAAAGACCTTAGAGGTAAGGCCATCTCGAGAAAGGTGTAGTGTTATGTTCGACCCTTATAGGAGTGCATAGTGCACGTGAGCTGTGTTTGGGATAAGTCCCTATGTAGTATGAAATGAAAGAGGGTAGTTGAGCTAAGAAGACCGCTAGGTTTTCGTAACGTGTTTAGTAAGATTGTTCCTTCGGGGAGATGGTATTTTGCGCATACACGGTCGGGTTGAGGCTACGCGGGTCAACCCGCGGTAGGTTTGGTGCGCGGGTCAGTTTGTGGTGGTCCCTCTTTGTGTTAGGGTCATGAGGGTGTTAGGCCCATGTTTAGTTAGCCAGCGTGCAAGTTCGTGGATGCGTTCGACCAGTGGTCGGGCCGATGGGGGCAGCCTATCGTGTTCTTCGGCCGGTCGCTCCTGGCGTTGTTGATGTTATCCGAAAAGGTTGTGAGGTTGCACGGTGCCTACCTTCACCTTATGACGACAGTGGAGCCTGTGGCACGCTGTTTCTCTTCCGAGTTTGTACTGTGCGGCTAGGAACTCAGTGAGTCTCCTCAGACGCATTCGCCCGGGCGTTGTTTTGATTTCGTGGTAGCCGCGAGGATCGTTTTCTCCGGTTGGGGGAGTGATTAAGCTACCATTTCGTTGTTCTGATGTCGTCTTGTGACGCCTTGTAGGGGCAGAAATGCAAGTTGCCAGTCGATTGGTTCGATGTTGGCAGGGTTCAGATAGTTGGTTCAGGCTTGTTCCAGCAGACTGTGGATAGTGAGAAGCTTGTCTAGAAGAAGTTCTGGCAGCTCAGAGGAATCGTGCGGATAATCGGCGACGACGCTTAGAGTTCAGGTTGACGGTCGGTCTTCTTGAAAGTACCACCCCGGTGAGGGTGTGACGAGTTTTGGAAACAGAAGGAACTTAGCCCGAGTCACTTTGGGCCTTTTGAGTTCATGTGAAGAATAGGCCAGGTTGCCTATATGTTAGTAATTGCCGTCCGACTTAGGAGGCAGTACGTCCGGTCTTTCGTATTGTTATGTTCGGGAAAGTATCGAAGATCCATCCAGAATGTTCCCAGTTAATGATGACCTCGTTAGAGATAGTAACCCCGGGTTTTGGATACTAAAGCAGTATCAGAAATATGGTAAGAATTCGAGTGTACGACAGCTTCTGTGATCGCATGCAGCCCGGTACCATTTGTTGGGTCGTTGGAGCAAGGCTCGCGACAAAGTGACAAAAGTAGTATTATTTGTGGTGATGTTAGAGGTGTTTCCTCGTGGACTTGGATGTAAGTATTTTACGTGGGTATTTCGTACCACCGTGGCAGGATTGTTTCGTAAGTATAGTAGTGAAGACTATACTGGCACGTGTTCGTTTTGAGACTTAGAAGGAACATTCGGGACGAATGTTTCTAAGGGGGGAAGAATGTTATACCCCGTAGTCCCAGGGTATGTATGCGAGGACGTACGTACGAGAATACGATGTAAAGATCGGAAAGGAAGAAAGAGGCGATTTTTCCACTAAAAGTTTCCGGTTTTGTGAAGGAAAAAGGTTCGTTAATGGGAATTGGATTCCCAGATTTGGTATTCTGACTTCCGAATATTAGAGAATTATGGAATTTTATTTCCGAAATGGTCACGCTGGGCCCACGGAGAAATTTACGCTTTGTGGGGCCCGCTTTGATTTTGAGATTTTGGCCGCTTTGGATATTTTCTAAGACGAAATATTTTGATTTAATCGGGGCGACACGTGTCACCCCACGTGGCACCTGGGGCCGAAATATGTTTGTGCACAACACCCTGCTAGAGTCGCTTCGACGAAACGCTTTCACGCCTTTCGTAGGGAATTTCCAGCTATGACATTTAGTATGTTTACGGATTTTTACCAGAGACGCAACATTTTGGACCAACGAGAGCGGCACTTGGCACCCTCTCATTGGTGGGCATAGTGGGCGGCACATGGACGATTGAATGGGCAAGTGGTGGAAGATATTTGTGTAGATATTTGTGAGGGATTTGTGGAGTAGGGTTAGGGTGCACTTGGCTTGATCTTGGCCTTACACTTGTGTAGCACTTGGCTAGATCTTGGCCATTGGTTGGCCTTGGCTTGTGCTATAAATACCCCTCTCCTTTGATGAACTTCTTCATCCAAAATGCCTAAGTCTTGAGAGCCTTCCCCCTCCCCTTTTCGTGAGGCCCCCTTGGCCGAGTTCCCCAGTGGTAGGCCGAGGGTAGCCACCCCTCCTTTGAGGTGCTAGCCGGGTACCCCAGCCTAGTTGCTTTCGGATAATACCCCCCTTTTATGGTATAGAAATACTCTCCAAGTATTGTTATAATGCCCAAATTACCTTAGCCGTATACCTTGTTGTATTCTAAGGTTATACCTATACGAAAAGCCCAGAAATACTATTATACTTCCCGTCAGTCGCAAAACCGAAACCCTAGGAAAATCTCCATAGTCCGTTGGAGTGTTGTGTAGAAGTTGGTTAGAACTTCTAAGGGTGGTTTAGAGCGGGTTGGAGCGCTTGAGTCGAGCTAAACGATTGCCCAGGATCGACTTTATATTTGGATAATTATGGGCTTAGCGAGGTAAATATCTTGTCCCCCTATTGTAATTGGATATTACATGTTGTAGGAAAATATAGTTTAAGTATGCTATATATATAACTGAACATAGCTTGTGGCAATGTCCTTGGACTTAAGCTCAAGAATCGAATCGCTTTTTACATAGGATCAGACATGAGACTTGTGTAGTAAGATCGTGGAGTAGAATTGTACCCGTCGTTAGATGTATAACCCCGTTGGCTTGATAGCGGCCCCGATAGAGGAGGAGATTTACGCTGTCATGGGGAGGTCGCCAATTTTTCTCAGAATGTTCTACGATGTTAATAAGCGCTTGTGGCCTTATAGGTAGAAATGCTACGTGTGGAATGATCCACTTGGCAAGGAGTAGCCGATCGTTTGAGCGCTTTGCTATTAGTCGATACTCGCCGCGAGGTATGTGAACCTCTTCCTATCTTTTCTAGCATGATTGTTGTGAACTATGTAGTACGGTAGACGCATACGTGCTAAGTGATTTGGTTGGTTTAAAACATAGGGTGTTATAATAGCTTTATGGGAAGTTAGTTATAACGACCTTATGTAAGTGAAAATGGTTTCTTGATGTAAGAAGTTAAGAGACTTGATCTTATAAGATAAGAGACTTAACTTATTTGTTTTAATGTGGATGTTTGTGAAACCTCATTCGTGAGTAATGAGTACTTGGTTTTAAAGGGATAATGTTTTACCGATTTCGAATCGTAATGTGTATCGGCTGCACCACCGCAGCGTTAATAAAGGAAAATGTATTGAATAAATGATGTGTTGTATTAAAACCAAGAGAAACCTCCATCCGCATAAGCTAAGATGAGACAAAATGATATTACATTTTCTAGATCATGGTCACTGTAATAAGATCATTATAAACAAGAATAAACTACTCACGATATGACATATGTTACTCAATTGTTCTAAAAGGAATCAAGTGATTAAGTTTGGGAACTATGAAACCATTTGAAAATGAGAAGCTTGAGTAATTGAAACTAGGCAAACTGGAACTTAGGAAAAGAATGTTGTTACTTGATTTTGAAAAGGAAGGTGGGTTTGTCATTCTAAATACTACGGGTATCGGGTGACTTTTATAAAAGTAATGGATCTCTGTTAAAAGAACTTAACGTATGTAGTACTTTGGGGTTAAAAACCCGGACTATGGCATAAAATGAAAGTACTTTGAGTTGTGTGAAACTTGCCTATGCTTGTTGTTGTGAAACTTGCCTATGCTTGTGATGATAGTCTTTATTGTACAAACGTTGTGTTTCTGTGTTACCGCGTCTTTCGATAGAGGGTCGGTTGACTGGTTGAGAACTTACTTGGACGCGCCGGCAGTGACGAAGAAATTCCACGGGTACGTTCCTGTTGATAGTATTATTGTTGTTAACCGCTTTGGACATACTGACACGATGCGTAGCGCACGGGTATGCTTCCATTTTGGTTAAGGTCTTGTGGTTAATCGCTTTGGATATACTGACACGATGCGTAGCGCACGGGTATGTTTCCATTTTGATTATCGCTAGTGATTTCCCTTTGGACATACTGACACGATGCGTAGCGCACGAGTATGCGTGCATTTGGAATGTTGTCTTATTGTTTCCTTCGACATACCGACACGATGCGTAGCGCACGTATGCTTCCATTTGGATTGTCTTGTTATTGAGGTCACATGGACATGTCTACACCGATGCATTCCGGGCATGGCCATGGGACATTGGTATTATTGTTGCATCATGGACATGTCTACACCGATGCAGATTCCGGCACGCGCCATAATGCGAACTCGATTGATGTCGGGCGTGAGACCCATAGATATATTGGAGTGATGATCGCTTTATGTTGTGAATCGTAGTTTGGTTATCATACATGTCTCCGCTTTATATAGACTAGTATGATTTCATTTACTGATGTTATGCAGTTCACATACTTGGTACTGTTGTCGACCTCCTTCGGCCGCGTCACGCCGCAGTGAGGTACATCGCCGTGGATCCTCGCCGTAGGATCACAAGCCAGCGCATTTGAAGCTCCGTTTCTCCGAGGCTTATCTTTTGCAGTGTTCCCGAGTTATAGGTTCTTGTACATTCGTGGTATGGCGGGCCCCGTCTGGTCATAGTCATGTATATCTTAGAGGTCTGTAGAATGCATTGGGCGGTGGTTGTAAAAGGATTAAACTGCTCGTGTTTTATGTATATACCAAGGCAATCGCTTTTGGTTGCTCGTATTTATTATATCCCTTGTTAAATGTCTCATGTTTTATGTTCCGCTGATTTTCTCTCGATGTATGTATCACTAGGGTGCCTCGGTAAGGCACCAAGAACGCCCCGAACGGTCGTTACAATAATTGTCGCGCAATGTCTTTTGACTTAAGCTCGAATAATACTTACGCAATGTCTTGCGACTTAAGCACGAATTTTAAGAAGTGAATCAATCGTAATTACATAGGATCAGACATAAAGAGACTTGTGTAGCATTCGGTGAGTAGAATTGTACACGTCCGGTTATGCGTGCAAACCCCCCGGTTGGCTTGGTAGCCTCGATAAGGAGAAGATTACGCCGGGAGGTGTTTGCGAATTTTCTGTAGAATATTCTACATTGAGATCTAAGATGTTAATAGGCGCCTTGTGGCCTCTATAGGTTGAAATACTACGTGTGGCGTGGTCTACTTGGCTTAAGGTGTAGCCGACGGTTTGAGGTACTTGGAGCGCTTTGCTATTAGTCGGTAATCGTCGCGAGGTATGTGAACCTCTTCCTATCTGTTCTAGCATGATATGTGTATAACTATGTAGTACGGTAGACGTACATGTGTTTAATATATTTGATTGGTTTGAAACATAAAGTGTTATAACGGCTTTATGGGAAGTTGGTTATAACAGCTTTATGTAGGTAAGAAAATGCTTTGTGGTTTCAAAGTGGTAAATCGATTTGACTTATAACGGATTTGATGTGTAGTAATAAAGAACTTGAAGTGTTTCAAAAAGACCTTTCTGAAAGAAGAGTAATACTTGGCTTTGAAAACATAAGAGTTGTACTAGCTTTATGGGAAGTTAGGTATAACGTCTTAAGAGTGATAAAAAGAATGGTTTACTGATTTTTGAAAATGAGAGACTTAACTTAATGGTATTGATATGAATTTTGTTAAAAGTGTGAAACCTCATTCGTGAGTAATGAGTACTTGGTTTTAAAATGAATAATGTTTTACTGATTTTGGAAATCAGAATGAGTATCGACAAACCACTGCAGCATTAATAAAGGAAAATGTATTGAATAATGAAGTATGGTATTAAAACCAGTAGAAACCTCCATCTGCATAGAAGCTAAGATGAGACAAAATGATATTACATTTCCTAGATCATGGCTGCTTAATAAGATTGATTATAAACAAGAATAACCTACTCACATATAAGACATATGTTTCTCAAAACGTTTAAAGGAGAATTATGTTTTAAAGGATTAAAACTATGAACTACGAAACCTTTTCTAAAATGAGAAACTTGAGCATCTGAAATTAGGCAAACTTGAACGTTTGGAAAATAAGGTTGTTACTTGATTTTACAAAGGAAAGCATTTTGGTTTACTTAACAATGTTAGTCACTCTAATTTTATACTACGGGTATCGGGTGACCTTTGTAAAAGAAATGGATCTTAAAAGGAATTTAACGTACGTAGTACTTTAGGGTTAAAATCCAGACTTTGACATAAAATGAAAGTACCTTGAGTTGTGTATAACTTGCCTATGCTTGTTGTTATGAAACTTGACCATGTTACGTGTGATAGCCTTGTTGTGCAAATATTGTGTTCACTCGACTACCGGTTCATCCGGGAATGTATTTCACTTGACTACCGGTTCATCCGGGAATGTATTTCACTTGATTACCGGTTCATCCGGGAATGTATTTCACTTGACTACCGGTTCATCCGGGAATGTATTTCACTCGACTACCGGTTCATCCGGGAATGTATTTCACTCGACTACCGGTTCATCCGGGAATGTATTTCACTCGACTACCGGTTCATCCGGGAATGTATTTCACTCGACTACCGGTTCATCCGGGAATGTATTCCACACGTTTCTATACTGGGTCCATAAGATGGGCCGAGACCTGTTATACGTATCACATGATTTGTACCTAGATCGCGGCGGTGAGGAAGAAGTTCCACGCATGAGGATGACTTTGAGGCGTGAGTCCACGACTTGACATAATCGCTTATGTTGTGAACCGTAGTTTGGTTATCATACATGTCTCCCGCTTTATATAGACTATTATGATTTCATTTACGTGATTTTACGCTTCACATACTTGGTACTGTTATCGACCTCCTTCGGGGCCGCGTTCATGCCGCAGTAGAAGTACATCACCGTCGATCCCCGCGTTTAGGATCTCATTTCAGCGTTTTGGGAAGCTCCGCCGTCGGAGGCTTATCTTTGGTATGTTACCTCGAGTCCGTAGGTCCTTGTATCTGTGGTATGGCGGCCTGTCCCGTCATAGTTGTTGTATAAATCTTAGGTCCAGAGTAATCGCTGTTGTGGTTTGTAAAAGGATAAATCGTCGTATTTATGTATATATGATGAAGGCAAATCGCTGGTTGCTTTGTTTATTTATCTTGTCTCTTAATTCATGTTCATGTTTTTATTTCCGCTGATTTTCTCGATGATTGTATCACTAGGGTGCCCTGGTAAGGCACCACCACGCCCCTAATGTCGTGACAAGAGTGGTATCGAGCGATTAGTCCTCGAAAAGTGTCTACGCATCGTGTCTAGTAGAGTCTTGATTATCGGTGTGTTGTGCACCACATCTATAATCAGGAGGCTATAGGACATTTAGGATTGGTATCCATTCTTCTCATTCTGAGATCGTGCCCTAGAGTTGGGTGATAAGTTGGACCCTCCGACGTATTCCTTTCCTTTACCGCTATGCCTCCGCGTAGGCAACCTGTGCCCGATGGGCAAGGCGATCGAGGAGTTAGTGAGATACTGAGGGGTACGAGGCGCAGCCCTGGCCGCTCGAGACAGTGCTTCCAACGGCGAAGTTTCGCGACGCCACAAGACCAAAGAGAGTTTAGAGCCGCAGCAGTGGTCACCGAGACTACAATACTGAGCCTCCACCCACACTGGAGCGGATGAGATGGGTACAAGGAGATGGCCATCGCCGTGGTCGTGGCCAGATATGAGGATAGGCTGGATGCAGCAGTTCCCCAGTAGCACCCGTAGTTCACCCCCGAGCAGACAGTTTGAGGCTACGTGACTTTCTGAGTTGTAGCCCGCCAGTGTTCTATGGATCGAGCCGAGATGACCTCGTGAGTTTATCCGACAGCCACAGGATCATGAGAGTGATCGAGCCTCGAGGCGAGTCGGTGGTATTGGTTCGCATCACCGCGTGATACCGCAGCTGATCGTTTGATTCGTGGGAGCTATCCCGGGAAGATCATGCACTTCCAGCAGTTTGGGACGAGTTCTCGAGGGCATTTCTTGCACATTTTTTGCCTCCACAAATGAGGAGGGCTCGGGCCGACAGATTTTTGACGTTGAGGCAGGACGGGCGGCGGATGGTTAGAGAGTACAATGTGGAGTTCGACTCATTAGCTCGGTATGTTCCCGCTGTGGTAGCTGATATGGAGGACAGAGTACACCGCTACGCCACCGCTAGATGATTACTTGGCGAAGCTTGTACGGGTGTAGCTTCACCGGCATGGACATTGCCCGCACGCAAGCTCATGCACTAGGATGTGAGGCACGAGAGGTCGACGAATGACCGAGATCGCAGAAGAGGCGAACAGCAGGTCCTTTGGTAACTTTCGAGGCGGACCGCCTGCAGCTAGCCTAGTTATGTACCTCCACCAAGACATGAGTGGTCCCCGCGCCGCCGGGGCGCTCAGGTATTCGAGCTGGTCGAGCTCCGTGGCTTCGTTCACAGATATACGTGAGTGCTAGCCGCCAGGATTCATGTCCCTCGCAGTGCACGATGTGGCAAACATCATCCCGGGAATGTCGCTTTTTATCGGTGCTTGTTTCACCGCGCCGTCGTGGCCATGTAACGAGACTCGGTTATAGGAGGGTACCGCAAAGATGACGCAGCCTACCGGATCAAGCGCGTGTTCATCGCTTTCTACAAGCATGCCTGCAGGCGCACTTATGATTAGAGTGAGCGGTAGCTTGTGTATATCCTTAACCCTCTAGAGGCTTGTATGTTTTGATGTTATGTTAATGTGTTAAGTGTTATGTTCGGATAGCTTTGTGCTAAAATGTGATTTAGGAACCTGGTTGGGGAAAAAGGGTAAGCCTGGGGGTGAGAAAATGATGAACCTTAGAATATTACAGTTGAGACCTTAGATGTAAGGCCGTCTTGTGTACAAGATTTTGCGAGTGATCCTTGTCAGAGTGCATTTTATTCCTGGAATGTATTATGTGATAAGTCCTTGGGTTGGGTAAATGAAAGTGGTATCTTTCATGATGTGATTTAGCAAGATTGTTCCGTGTCGAGGAGCAAGAGTTGGCGCGACAGTGGGTCGGGTTGGGGCCATGTTGCGGGCCAACCCGCAGCCTGTTTCGAGGTGGGGTCAGCTCTGGGTGGTCCCGCCAGGTGGTAGGGTCACGAGGGTGCTAGGCCCAAGTTTAGTTGACCATCGTATGAGTTCGTGGGTGTGTTCGACCAGAAGCAGGTCGTGAAGGCCGGGAATGGCCTTAAGGAAGATTGAGGCTAGTAAGATAACCAAGTTGGAGGTGGTGACTCCAAGATTTTGAAAACTGAAGCGATGACTGAAGTGTGGTACGTATACTAGAAGAATTCAAGTGTTCGAGAAGAGTACGACGAGTAAGGGTAGAGGCGAGCATGTATTGCGAGCATAGATATGATCATTTCTTGTAAAGGGAGAAGGTGCGGAGGATGTATATTTTAAACCTCAGGGATCGCATGCAGTCCAGTACCATATGTTGGGTCGCCGGAGTGACACTAGAACCTCGCGGCAAAGTGACAAAAGTGACAAAAGTTTGTGATGTTAGAGGTGTTTCCTCGTGGACTTGGATATAAGTATTTGCGTGCATGTGTTATTTCGTGGCCAGTTGTGGCGTTGACAACTTGTTAGAAGAACTTTATCGTTATCCGTCTTGAGAAGGAACATTCGGGACGAATGTTTCTAAGGAGGGGAGAATGTTATACCCCGTATTTCCAGAGTATGTACGTGAGGGCGTACGTATACAATTTGAGCCTTAAAGTTAGGCAAGTTTCGAAATTTGTACATAACTACCAAAAGGAGTCGTTTTTCGACGAAACGTTTCCACAGCTTTCGTAGGGAAAATTCCGGCTATGTCATTTATTATTTTTGCGGATTTTTCCGAGAGACGAAACATTTTGGACCAACGAGAGGGCGACACTTGTCACCCTCTAATTGGAAGTGGTGGACGGCAAAGGGGTCAAGGGGAGTTGGTAGGATATTTGTGCAAGTTGGTGTGGTAGATGGATAAGGTGCACATGGCTTAATCCTAGCCCTACACTTGCCTAACACTTGGATGAATCTTGGCCCTTGGTTGGCCTTTGCTTGACCTATAAATACCCCTCTAAGTTGATGAACTTCTTCATCCAAAATTTCTCTAAGTGTTAAAAATCCCTCCCTCTCCCTCAACCTTGTTCTCGTCCAAACACCACCCCTCTCCCCTCTCAAGGCCCCCTACGAGCAACCCCTTTGCCTAGTGGTTCTAGCCGAGAACCCCCTCCCCCTAGCCTAGTTGTGCTAGTCGAAATACTACCCCCCTTGGTAGAAATGTATTCTACAAGTATTGTTATAATGCCCAAAATACTTTAGCCAAATACCTTGTAGTACTTTCCAAAGTACCCTTTATACGAAAAACCTGGAAAAATACGATTATACTTTCCTTTAGCCACAAAACGAAACCCTAAGGAAAACCTTCATAGTCGGTTGAAGTGTTAAGTAGAGGTTGGTTAGAACTTCTAAGGGTTGTTTGGAGCGGGTTGGAGCGCACGGAGTAGGAGCTAAACCTTGCTCAGGATCGACATATAAACTCGGATAATTTTGGGCTTATCGAGGTAAACACTCTTGACCTTCTATTGTAATTGGAAATTACATGTTGTAGGAGTATATAGTTAAGTATACTATATATAGAATTGAACATAATTGTGCGGCAATGTCTTTTGACTTAAGCCTGAATAATACTTACGGCAATGTCTTGCGACTTAAGCCTGAATTTTAAGAAGTGAATCAATCAGTAATTACATAGATCAGACATTAGAGACTTGTGTAGCATTACTGTGAGTAGAATTGTACACGTCCGGTTAGACGTGCAAACCCCCCCCCCCTGGTTGGCTTGGTAGCCGGCCTCGATAAGGGAGGAGATTACGCTGTTGCGGGGGGGGGGAGGTGCTGCCGAATTTTCTGTAGAATATTCTACATTGAGATCTAAGATGTTAATAGGCGCCTTGTGGCCTCTATAGGTTGAAATACTACGTGTGGCGTGGTCTACTTGGCTTAAGGTGTAGCCGACGGTTTGAGGTACTTGGAGCGCTTTGCTATTAGTCGGTAATCGTCGCGAGGTATGTGAACCTCTTCCTATCTGTTCTAGCATGATATGTGTATAACTATGTAGTACCGGTGACGCATACGTGTTTAATATATTTGATTGGTTTGAAACATAAAGTGTTATAACGGCTTTATGGGAAGTTGGTTATAACAGCTTTATGTAGGTAAGAAAATGCTTTGTGGTTTCAAAGGGTAACTGATTTGACTTATAACGGATTTGATGTGTAGTAATAAAGAACTTGAAGTGTTTCAAAAAGACCTTTCTGAAAGAAGAGTAATACTTGGCTTTGAAAACATAAGAGTTGTACTAGCTTTATGGGAAGTTAGGTATAACGTCTTAAGAGTGATAAAAAGAATGGTTTACTGATTTTTGAAAATGAGAGACTTAACTTAATGGTATTGATATGAATTTTGTTAAAAGTGTGAAACCTCATTCGTGAGTAATGAGTACTTGGTTTTAAAATGAATAATGTTTTACTGATTTTGGAAATCAGAATGAGTATCGACAAACCACTGCAGCATTAATAAAGGAAAATGTATTGAATAATGAAGTATGGTATTAAAAACCAGAGAAACCTCCATCCGCATAGAAGCTAAGATGAGACAAAATGATATTACATTTCCTAGATCATGGTCTTAATAAGATTGATTATAAACAAGAATAACCTACTCACATATAAGACATATGTTTCTCAAAACGTTTAAAGGAGAATTATGTTTTAAAGGATTAAAACTATGAACTACGAAACCTTTTCTAAAATGAGAAACTTGAGCATCTGAAATTAGGCAAACTTGAACGTTTGGAAAATAAGGTTGTTACTTGATTTTACAAAGGAAAGCATTTTGGTTTACTTAACAATGTTAGTCACTCTAATTTTATACTACGGGTATCGGGTGACCTTTGTAAAAGAAATGGATCTTAAAAGGAATTTAACGTACGTAGTACTTTAGGGTTAAAATCCGGACTTTGACATAAAATGAAAGTACCTTGAGTTGTGTATAACTTTTCTATGCTTGTTGTTATGAAACTTGACCATGTTACGTGTGATAGCCTTGTTGTGCAAATATTGTGTTCACTCGACTACCGGTTCATCCGGGAATGTATTTCACTTGACTACCGGTTCATCCGGGAATGTATTTCACTTGATTACCGGTTCATCCGGGAATGTATTTCACTTGACTACCGGTTCATCCGGGAATGTATTTCACTTGACTACCGGTTCATCCGGGAATGTATTTCACTCGACTACCGGTTCATCCGGGAATGTATTTCACTCGACTACCGGTTCATCCGGGAATGTATTTCACTCGACTACCGGTTCATCCGGGAATGTATTCCACACGTTTCTATACTGGGTCCATAAGATGGGCCGAGACCTGTTATACGTATCACATGATTTGTACCTAGACTGCCGGCAGTGAGGAAGAAGTTCCACGGGCATGAGGGATGACTTTGAGGGCGTGAGTCCCTGACTTGACATAACTGCTTTTATGTTGTGAACTGTAGTTTGGTTATCATACATGTCTCCTGCTTTATATAGACTATTATGATTTCATTACGATTTTCGCCACATACTTGGTACTGTTAGATCGACCTCCTTCGGGGGGCTGCGTTCATGCCGCAGGTAGAAGTACATCGGCTGTCGATCCCCGCGTTTAGGATCTCATTTCAGCGTTTTGGGAAGCTCCGTTCCGTCGGAGGCTTATCTTTGGTATGTTACCCTGAGTCTGTAGGTCCTTGTACATTCAGGGGTATGGCGGGGCCCTGTCCCGTCATAGTTGTTGTATAAATCTTAAGTGCAGAGTAATTGTAGGCGTGGTTTGTAAAAGGATAATCGTCGGGTATTTATGTATATATGATGAAGGCAACTGTTTTGGTTGGCCTGTTTATTTATCTTGTCTCTTAATTCATGTTCATGTTTTTATTTCCGCTGATTTTCTCTGATGATTGTATCACTAGGGTGCCCGGGGTAAGGCACCAGTCACGGGCCCCGGAACGGGTCGTGACACGTTATACGTATCATACGATTTATACCTAGACTGCCGGCAGTGAGGAAGGAGTTCCACGGGCATGAGGGATGACTTTGAGGGCGTGAGTCCCTGACTTGACATGACTTCTTTTACGTTGTGAACTGTAGTTTTGTTATCATACATGTCTCCTGTTTTATTTTAGACTGTTATGATTTCGCACGTTTGATTTTCGCCACATACTTGGTACCTATTGTACTGACCTCCTTCGGGGGGGTGCGTTCATGCCGCGGGTAGAGGTACACCGGTTGTTGATCCTCGCTCATAGGATCACAGTTCAACGTATTGGGAAGCTCCGTTTCTCCGGAAGCTTATCTTTTGGTATGTTTCCCTGAGTTGTAGGTTCTTGTACATTCAGGGGTATGGCGGGACCCTGTCCCGTCATAGTTGTTATAACATTCTTAGAGTTCTGTAGTATTGTTGTGGGCAGGTTTGTAAAAGGGATGTAACTGTTCAAATATATATATATATATATGCCGAAAGGCAACTTTTCTCAGATAAACTATTTCTCACTTCATATTGTTTCATGTCTTGTTTTATATTCCGCTGGTTACTCCGATGTTGTATCACTAGGGTGCCCGGGGTAAGGCACCAGTCACGGGCCCGGGATCGGGTCGTGACATGTGATCCCCTTCTTTAAATTTCGGAATTATTGCGCCTTATTTATGACATGTTGGTTACTATTATCGGGCCTTGAAAAAGGTGGAGAATTGAGTAGAAACGGGGGAGGTGCTGCCCAATTTTTCATAGACCAAGAGAAATCTTACTTAGAAGAATCCCACGTAAAACTAGAAGTTGATAGGCGTGTTTTGACTATTATAGGTTGACACTCTGCGCGCGACATATCCGACTTGGCAAGTGGATTTAGCCGAGGAGGTATGTGATTCTTCCTATCCCTTTGAGCATGATATTTGTGAAATATATATAGTACGGTAGACGTACGTGTGTTAAACTAAACTTGGCTTTACTTTGATGTCTTTGGACTTGAGTTCTAATTAATAAGAATCTTGAACATTTCAAAAGAGTTATGAATCATTTTGGAAGAAAAGTAATACTTGGTTTTCACAAAAAAGTTTAAGTGTTATACTAGCTTTATGGGAAGTTAGCTATAATGACTTAAGAAAGATAAGAAAAGGTTTAATTATTTGTTTATCAAATGCTTGAAATGATGTTTGAAGGTATGGTAAGTTGGTTTGATAAACATGTTATGATGTTACGTGTGTTAGTATCTTGTGACGCTTGTGTAAGGAGGTTATTCTTGTGGTGCTTATGTTGTTTAACGATAAGCCATTGTGTTAGTATCTTGTGACGCTTGTGTAAGGAGGTTATTCTTGTTGTGCTTATGTTGTTTAACGATAAGCCGTTGTGTTAGTATTATATCACTCACCCTCCTGACTTGTTACGATGCCGTGGGTTAGCCACCCGCGATGCGAGGAATACCTCATGCGGGTCCATGGGACCTATGCGGAGCTGCGGGAGTTCCAGGATGATCACTCCGGGTGTGTTACGCCGATGCGAGGAATACCTCATGCGGTCTATGTGGCCATGCGGACTGCGGGAGTCCAGGACAATGCCGAGGGGTAGCTACCCCCGATGCGAGGAATACCTCATGCGGGCCTATGTGGTCATGCGGACTGCGGGAGTCCAGGACGATGCCGAGGGTTAGCTACCCCCAATGCGAGGAATACCTCATGCGGGAGTTCCAGGATTAGGCTCGCATAATGATACTATGGGCGATTGGTCTTGCTTCGATCATTAGCGGCCTAGAAAAGACCAGTTACATTATATCTATTTTTGCTCTTGTTTATGATGTGGCACTATGTGCGGTTAACTTGGTTGTTTCGTACATATTTGTGAATTGGTTTTAAAATGTTATGATTATATATATATATCAGTACTTTACAGTTTCACATACTTGGTACCTGTTGTACTGACCTCCTTCGGGGGGCTGCGTTCATGCCGCAGGTAAGGGAAAGCAAGTGGTAGATCCTCATTCTTAGGATCTTTACTCAGGTGTCAGGAGCTCCATTTCTCCGGAGGCTCGACTTTTGGTACGGTTCTCCCCGATGTTGTAGATGTTTTGTACATTCAGGGGTATGACGGGGCCCTGTCCCGTCATAGTGTTTACACCTTCTTAGAGGTCTGTAGTCCTGTTGTAAAGTTGGGATGTAACTGTTCACTTTTGGTATTTATATACATGCCGAAAGGCAACTTTTCTTTGGATAGACTGTTCTTATTTTACACTGTTTCATGTTTGCAAGTTTATATTCCGCTGGTTACTCTGATGTATGTCTACTTGGGTGCCCGGGTAAGGCACCAGTCACGGGCCCGGGAACGGGTCGTGACAGCTATAGAACTGATCGGGGCAAGTACGAAGGCCAACTACCAGGTTCCGCCTGCGTCGCGCAGCCGACCGGGGCAAGTACGAGAGCCAACTACCAGATACCGCCTGCGTCAACAACCAGATTCCACCTGCGTCACGAAGCTGACCGGGGCAGGTACGAAAGCTAACTACCAGATACCGCCTGCGTCACGTCGCTGACCGGGGCAAGTACGAAAGCTAACTACCAGGTACCTCCTGCATCACGAGACTTCGCCATAAAACTGACCGGGGCAAGTACGAAGGCCGACTACCAGGTACCTCCTGCATCACGCCAATGACCGGGGCAAGTACGAAAGCCAACTACCAGATACCGCCTGCGTCACTAAACCTCATGGAGAGCTAGTCCATGGAATAACAATAATAATAGAAGCTTACCCGTGGGCAAGTTTAACATACTTTTAGACTTTCATTTTATGCCAACAATCCGGGTTTTAACCCCAAAGTACTACATACTTCAATTCTCTTAAAAAGATCCCTTTTTACGTAAAAACCACACGATACTAATACCCGTAGTATCAAGACACTTTCATGTTTAAATCAAGTACTTTATACTTTTTACACCAAGTGGCTTACACTTTTAAAACAACATCAAGTATACTTTTAAAAACCCAAGTAACTCACTCTTTTAAGATCAAGGCACTCACACCTTTTAAAATCAAGTCACTTATACTTTTCCAATCAAGACAAGTTCAATATTTAAAAACAAGTTACTTAAACTTTTAAACTCAAGTAACTTACTCCTTTCAAAACAAGTAACCTATACTTTTTAAATCAAGTTACTTCTCCTTTCCCAAAATCAAGTCGTTTATAAGTCAAGTCTCTTATCTTTCAAGATCAAGTCTCTTAACTTTCAAAATCAAGTCTCTTATCTTTTAGAATAATCAAATCATTCCTTTATCTTCATAAAGTCGCTATAACTAACTTCTCATAAAGCCATTATAACACTTTATGTTTTAAACCAACCAAAGACAACCAAATTCATTTAACACACGTACGTCTACTGTACTATATAGTTCACAACAATCATGCTCAAGAGGATAGGAAGAATCACATACCTCTTCGGCTTAATCCACTAGCCAAGTCGAGTATGCCGCACGTAGAATATCAACCTTTAATAATCAAACACGTCTATCAACGTCTAGATCTCTTCGTAGAATATTTCTAAGTATAGTGTCTCTTATTCTACAGAAAATCGGGCAGCACTTCCCCTGTTTTTACGCACTTTTCCACCTTTTTTGTCACGACCCGACCCCGGGCCTGCGACTGGTGCCCTACCTGGGCACCCTTACAGGTATACATCAGAGAAAATCAGCGGAACATACATGAAACTTACAAAATAAAATAACAGAAGTAAACAACAGGTTAGCCGATAGGGCTACCTTCCTGGACATACATATATACAACCGAAGCAGTTGCCTCCTTTCTTTTACAAACTGACCCACAATATGTGACTACAGACCTCTAAGAGTTTTAACATAACAACTGTGGCGGGACAGGGCCCCGCCATACCCCTGAATATACATGAATCTACAACCTCAGGGGAAACCGTACCAAGAGATAAGCCTCCGGAGCAAATGGAGCTTTTTCCCAAAAACTGAACCGAGATCCTAAGAGCAAGGATCACCAACCTGTGCACCTAAAACCTGCGGGCATGAACGCAGCCCCCCGAAGGGGGTCAGTACAACAGGTACCGAATATGGAACGGAAATAAGGTACATTAAACAAAACATATCTGTATAAAAGTATGACCGGGGTAAGTATAAAAAGGGTAAATACCTGAACCTACCATGTCATTACCATCACGTGAACTTAATCGTACCTTATTATCTTTTCCCAGTTCTCAATAAAAGTTATAGTCACTTTCCTACGTACTTACCTTACATAACCTACTCCGGCCCTTTATGGAGGGACGCCTATACTGCCCGGCCCAATCTGGGACGATAATGTCATATAGTCTGCCCGTAAAGGTATACTGCCCGGCCCATTTCTGGGACGATAATGTCATATAGTCTGCCCGTAAAGGTATACTGCCCGGCCCATTTCTGGGACGATAATGTCATATAGTCCGCGTAAGGTATCGCCGGCCCGTTTCGACGATAATGTCATATAGTGCGCGTAGAAGGTATCGTCCGACCCATTTCTCGGGGACGATAATGTCATATAGTCCGCGTAAAGGTATCTGCCGGCCCATTTCGGGACGATAATGTCATATAGTCCGCGTAAAGGTATCTTGCCGGCCCATTTCGGGGCGATAATGTCATATAGTGCGCGTAAAGGTATCTTGCCGGCCCATTTGCGGGATGATAATGTCATATAAAATCCGGGAATTTAACCCAACGTACTACACACCTCTACTCCTTTAGAAAGACTCTTTTTCAAATAAAACTTCCCAGATACTAACAACCGTAGTATCAAGTCGTATCTACCTTTCAAGACAAGTCACAATACCTTTTTAGAAATACAATTACCGGCTTCTAAATCAAGTGACTTCTTTCTTAAAAACCTTAAGCAATTGGTACCTTTAAAACAATTTGCCCTCCTTTATTTCAAATCATTTCACATAGCTTTTAAAATACTTCAAGTCTCTTAACTTTTAAGAAAACAAGTTTCAAAAGTATTAAAAGTTCATACGTAAACTCTTTTAAATTAAGTAACATATACTTTGGTGCGTTGTGAATAAGTTATACTTAATTATATCGATTTTATTCAAGTAGCCATGATCTAGAAAATGTAATACAATTTTGTCTTATCTTAGCTTCTATGCAGATGGAGAATTCTACTTGTTTTAATATAATTAATTGTCATTACATTTTCCTTTATTAACGCTGCAGTGGCTTGTTCGATACATATTCTCATTCGTGCCGTAAAGTAGCCAAGTCAACTCGACTCCAAATACTTCCTAACGACTCTTACCAACATACCCCATAAGACTTGGTAAGAACTTAGGATTTCTTAGACGTAGCTTTTACTTAGAGTAAATCAACATAATTACCTCTTAACTTCTAAGAGTAGACGGAATCATGAAATACTACTACATGTATATTTCACACATGGAATCATGCCAAAGGAAGGAAGAGGTTCACATACCTCGCGACGATTGTCGACAAGTAGCAAAATGCTCCAAAATACTTCAACCTTGAGCTATTCCCTTCTTCAAGTAGGATACGCTATACTTAGTACTTCAACCTATAATGGCCACAATACGTCCATTAACCTCTTACTTCAAACGTAGAATATTCTAAGTGCTAAGTCTTAATTTCTACGGAAAATCGGACAACACCTCCTTTGTTTCTACTCACTTTGCCACCTTTTTCAAGGCCGAATACAATAACCAAACACGCCACATTTAAGGCCCAAACAATGCAACCAACAATAGGGGATTACACGCCTACTAGACGTGTAAAATTCCGCCCCACAATAGATATCAAACTAACACAACTACTAGTCCAATTTCGGCCATATTGAGTACAACAATACCAAATCTTATCCAATTTCCATTTCAATCCAAATTGTTAGCATAACATGATATCAAGTCGCAACCGATTATAACTACTATAATCTTCAAGTAAGTAACTTGCGACGATTTCTAATAAACGACCAATTAGTAATCCAACTTCAAGTGGCTAATATAACATTTCGGATTTAAGCTACAAGCAATCCATAATACTTATGAACTTCAACATATCAACTTCATGCTAGCAACATGTAAAGCTAACAACAACAATATATATATAATCTTGTAACACTATTAAGAGACAAGATTATACCTCAACGAAACTCAATCCAACTCCAAATCCGAAGTCGCTTCCTTAGCAACTTAGAGCCTCTTCAAGACACTTCAATCCGCTACTTGAGACCCTTAGAACCATACCAACAACTTCCCTTCAAACTTCCAATCCAAAACCTAGAAAGCAACTAGGTTTTCACCTTGAGACTAATACGAAAACTCTCTTTTTCCGAGATTTTTCTATTGAGATACACTTACAATACACTCATGAACCTTGGTTTAAAGTTTGGAGCTTAATGGACAAGAAACAAATTTTTTTCATGAGGGAGGGGAGTGAACCCGAGAGCAACATGCTCTTGTTCATCCAATTTTTTGTAAATTTGGCTAAGTGTGGAACTTGTCTCACTACTAGTAGTATTATATAGCAACATGGAGGGTCAAGATGTGGACAATTGGGTGGCTTGGATGGGGTCTTACTAAATATCAAGACTAGTGGTCCCATTGACCAAGTCAACATTGTCAAGCTCTACAAGTTGCAAGACTTGTCTTCCTAACAAGGGTCAAATGACCCTTGTGCCCATGAAATTTTCGTCCAAGACATCACTAAGGGGGGTGACACGTGTCGCCCTCCCATTCGTCACAATATTCGTTTTCCGACAATTTCATAATTCCGATAAATTTTTACAAGTCTCAATTCTCAACACTAGTGAGTTCTTACGTACGTTCTTAAAACATGTCCTGTAAATACGGGGTGTAACATTCTTCCCCCCTTAGAAACATTCGTCCTCGAATGTTCTTTCGGAGTTCGCTTTATCATTTCTCGGCATAATCTCATACAACTACACTTTAATGAAACCTAGTTATGCCACTGATGGCCCTAATACCTTGCACACGCAAAACCGTCCATCATAAGCCCAAAAAGGGATTATCTTTTCGTACTTCCAACTCCTTCTAGCATATACATAGTCTCAATATAATCTGTTCATGACACTTAAACATACCACAACTTTATCATGCATACAAGTTTCTAAAGGGCCAAAGACATACCTGAAATCATATAGGCGGTTCAAAGGGCCGCTAAAACTGGGAACTCCCACCACGACCTCTGCCACGGCCTGTCGGTGCATGAACCTCCTGCCTAGCTATTGAAGGCGAAGAACCCGCAACTGATCCAGTAGACGGTGTTGTCCCACCAGGACCCCCTCTAGAAGGACATTCTCTTAACATATGTCCTAGACGACCACAAGAAAAACAAGCACTCGTACCGGCGTGACATACCCCAGAATGTAACCTACCACACTGGGCGCATTGAGGCACAGGTGGCCTCGACTGACTGGAACCCCCATCTCCCTGAGGCTCTGAAGCTCTAGAGACCTGACCGGCCCCTGCATTCCCGGGGTTGTAAAACCCTCCGCCGGAAAACTGTGGAGGAGCACTTGGTGCTGGCTGCAATGTAGACCTAGTCTGCTGCCGAGGTCCGCCCGCTCAAAGCGCCTGAGACTCGTTGTCCCGGCCTCTTGGGCTGGCTCGAGTCAATCTGATCCTCCTCTCTCTATCCTCTATCCTCGCGCATAGGCTGCATCCTAGCAATGTCCATACCGGCTGAAGAGCCACCCCAAGCATGCAGAATCATATGACGGTCTAGCCCCATCACATAACGATGAACTCTATCCGCCATGTCGCCACAATGGTGTGCGCGTGCTGGACAAGAGTCAAACTCGTGCTATACTCCCGATAGTCCTCCCCTTCTGCCTCAAGGTCAAATATCTATCTACGCGGACCCTCCGCATCTCAGGAGGCCAAAAGTGATCCATAAAGGCCTCTGTGAACTCCTCCCAATCAGCTGGTAGAGCATCATCCCCTCTCGCCAAGACCCATGACTCAAACCAGTTCAACGCAATATCGCAGAACCGTAAGAGGCTATCATAATGCACTCGTCTCAAGCCCTAAGAACTGCATAGTCCGTAGTCGCCGAATGAACTCCTGCAGATCCTCCTCGCACTCGAACCATAAAACTCGCGGCTACAACCCGGAAAATCCCAATCCTCAAACTGCTCGCTTGGGTTAGCTACTCGCTACTGTCGTGCCGCCCTACCACTATGCTAGTCAATAGCCTTATCTGCTCCCATAATCTCTAAACTCCGCCCACAGGCTAACTCGAGGCTCGTGCAGGAACCTCTGGAGCTACCGCCGCCTCGGCCTTCTATCGCCGGCGTGGTGAACTCGCCGACCCACCTACCACCTCGGGCATAGTCCGTGCTCGAGTCCGTAACCTCTCGAGTACCGCTAGCGCCTCCCGCCGCTTTGCCCTTCTCAGGCCTGGTCGCCTTCGCGAGGCATAACTGTTACATAAGAAGGGGTCAGAGAGAATTCAACCTACTATGACGGCTCTACTGCACGATCTCAAAGAGAGAAGAATGGAAACGAATCCTAAATTTCCTACAGCCTCCTGATTATAGATGTGGTGCACAACACATCGATAATCAAGACTCTACTAGACACGGTCTGTAGACACTTTCCGAGGACTAACTGCTCTGATACTACTTTTGTCACGACCACCCGGCTCGCGATCGTGCCCTACCCAGGCACCCTCAGTATACATCGAGAAAATCAGCGAACATACATGAAACTTACAAAATAAAATAGCAGTAAACAAATGTGTTAGCCGATAGGGCTACCTTCCAGGACATACATATATACAACCGAAGCAGTTGCCTCCTTTCTTTTACAAACTGACCCACAATATGTGACTACAGACCTCTAAGAGTTTTAACATAACAACTGTGGCGGGACAGGGCCCCGTCATACCCCTGAATATACATGTATCTACACCTCGGAAACCGTACAAGAGATAAGCCTCCGAGCAAATGGAGCTTTTTCCCAAATCGAACCGAGATCCTAAGAGCGAGGATCACCAACTGCACCTAAAACTCTGCGGGCATGAACGCGGCCCAAGAAGTCGATCAAACAGTGCGAATATGGAACGGAAATAAGGTACATTAAACAAAACATATCTCAGTATAAAAGTATGACTGGTAAGTATAAAAGGGTAAATACGAACCTACCATGTCATTACCATCACGTGAACTTAATCGCACCTTATTATCTTTTCCCGCTTCAATAAAAGTTATAGTCACTTTCCTACGCATTTACCTTACATAACCTACTCCGCCCTTTATGGAGGGACGCTATATCGCCTACCCAACTGGGATGATAATGTCATATAGTGCGCGTAAGGTATCTTGCCCGCCCATTTCGGGGCGATAATGTCATATAGTGCGCGAAGGTATCTTGCCCGCCCATTTCGGGACGATAATGTCATATAGTTCGCCCGCAAAGGTATACCGCCGCCCATTTCTCGAACGATAATGTCATATAGTGCCCGTAGCGTACCTGCCCGCCCGTTTCGGGGCGATAATATCATATAGTGCGCGTAAGGTATACCGCCGGCCCATTTCTCGGGACGATAATGTCATATAGTGCGCGTGAAGGTATACCGCCTGCCCATTTCTGGGACGATAATGTCATATAGTCTGCCCGTAAAGGTATACTGACCGGCCCATTTCTGGGACGATAATGTCATATAAAATACGGGAATTTAACCCAACGTACTACGCACCTCTACTCCTTTAGAAAGACTCTTTTTCAAATAAAACTTCCCAGATACTAACAACCGTAGTATCAAGTCGTATCTACCTTTCAAGACAAGTCACAATACCTTTTTAGAAATACAATTACCGGCTTCTAAATCAAGTGACTTCTTTCTTAAAAACCTTAAGCAATTGGTACCTTTATAACAATTTGCCATCCTTTATTTCAAATCATTTCACATAGCTTTTAAAATACTTCAAGTCTCTTAACTTTTAAGAAAACAAGTTTCAAAAGTCTTAAAAGTTCATACGTAAACTCTTTTAAATTAAGTAACATATACTTTGGTGCGTTGTGAATAAGTTATACTTAATTATATCGATTTTATTCAAGTAGCCATGATCTAGAAAATGTAATACAATTTTGTCTTATCTTAGCTTCTATGCAGATGGAGAATTCTACTTGTTTTAATATAATTAATTGTCATTACATTTTCCTTTATTAACGCTGCAGTGGCTTGTTCGATACATATTCGCATTCGTGCTGTAAAGTAGCCAAGTCAACTCGACTCCAAATACTTCCTAATGACTGTTACCAACATCCCCCATAATACTTGGTAAGAACTTAGGATTTCTTAGACGTAGCTTTTACTTAGAGTAAATCAACATAACTACCTCTTAACTTCTAAGAGTAGGCGAAATCATGAAATACTACTACATGTATATTTCACACATGGAATCATGCCAAAGGAAGGAAGAGGTTCACATACCTCGCGACGATTGTCGACAAGTAGCAAAATGCTCCAAAATACTTCAACCTTGAGCTATTCCCTTCTTCAAGTAGGATACGCTATACTTAGTACTTCAACCTATAATGGCCACAATACGTCCATTAACCTCTTACTTCAAACGTAGAATATTCTAAGTGCTAAGTCACTAATTTCTACGGAAAATCGGACAGCACCTCCTTTGTTTCTACTCACTTTGCCACCTTTTTCAAGGCCGAATACAATAACCAAACACGCCACATTTAAGGCCCAAACAATGCAACCAACACAGGGGATTACACGCCTACTAGGCGTGTAAAATTCCGCCCCACAATAGATATCAAACTAACACAACTACTAGTCCAATTTCGGCCATATTGAGTACAACAATACCAAATCTTATCCAATTTCCATTTCAATCCAAATTGTTAGCATAACATGATATCAAGTCGCAACCGATTATAACTACTATAATCTTCAAGTAAGTAACATGCGACGATTTCTAATAAACGACCAATTAGTAATCCAACTTCAAGTGGCTAATATAACATTTCGGATTTAAGCTACAAGCAATCCATAATACTTATGAACTTCAACATATCAACTTCATGCTAGCAACATGTAAAGCTAACAACAACAATATATATATAATCTTGTAACACTATTAAGAGACAAGATTATACCTCAACGAAACTCAATCCAACTCCAAATCCGAAGTCGCTTCCTTAGCAACTTAGAGCCTCTTCAAGACACTTCAATCCGCTACTTGAGACCCTTAGAACCATACCAACAACTTCCCTTCAAACTTCCAATCCAAAACCTAGAAAGCAACTAGGTTTTCACCTTGCGACTAATACGAAAACTCTCTTTTTCCGGGATTTTTCTATTGAGATACACTTACAATACACTCATGAACCTTGGTTTAAAGTGTGGAGCTTAATGGACAAGAAACAAATTTTTTTCATGAGGGAGGGGAGTGAACCCGAGAGCAACATGCTCTTGTTCATCCAATTTTTTGTAAATTTGGCTAAGTGTGGAACGTGTCTCACTACTAGTAGTATTATATAGCAACATGGAGGGTCAAGATGTGGACAATTGGGTGGCTTGGATGGGGTCTTACTAAATATCAAGACTAGTGGTCCCATTGACCAAGTCAACATTGTCAAGCTCTACAAGTTGCAAGACTTGTCTTCCTAACAAGGGTCAAATGACCCTTGTGCCCATGAAATTTTCGTCCAAGACATCACTAAGGGGGTGACACGTGTCGCCCTCCCATTCGTCACAATATTCGTTTTCCGACAATTTCATAATTCCGATAAATTTTTACAAGTCTCAATTCTCAACACTAGTGAGTTCTTACGCACGTTCTTAAAACATGTCCTGTAAATACGGGGTGTAACATTTTTCAAGGCCCGAATTTCAATAACCAACATGCCACATTTAAGGCGCAATAACACAACAATACCATAGGGGATTACACACCTAACTGGACGTGTAAAATTCTGCCCCACAAATAAATAAAATGGTCCATTAGCCCAAAGTAAATATAGTCCAATGTAAATACAGTCCAATGTAAATACAGTTCAAAGTAAATACAGTCCAATGTAAATGCAGTCCAAAGTAAATACAGTCCAAAGTAAATACAGTCCATTAGTTGGTGTTCTTGGCCAACTACTACAATCAAACTTATCCAATTTTCGGCTAGCATGTCGGAATTACTTCTTTAATCTTTCAACTTATATTCCAATCTTTATATAAGTTATAATTACTTTGTTATTGTCACGCCCTGAAACCCGGGCCCGTGACTGGTGCCCTACATGGGCACCATTCTACCTAACTGACACAAGTAAACCGCGAAATTAAATAACACCTTTTTAAAAAAAAAAACCAACGTACATACAAGGGCAAAGCCGACAAGGCTGCCATATAATATACATAATCAAACGACACTACACAGTACACGAGTCCAATCCCACATATGAATACTGCACTTAAGAGTTATATGAACTATGACCAGGACAAGGCCCCGCTTACCCATAATCAGATAAAGCTCAGATCAAGGATCTATACCAAAATGATAAAATCCTGAACAGATGGAGCTATCCAAAACTGGAAGCAGGGTCCTATCCTGCAGATCACCAAACTGCGTACCTAAACCTGCGGCATGAACGCATCCCCGGGCGAGGTCGATCGAAGAATGTACCAAGTATGTGAAACAGTAAATACTGTAATGAAATCATAACAGTCTAAACAAAATAGGAGACATGTATGATAGCCAACCTACAGTACACAATACATAAGCAGTCATATCAAGTCAGGGACGCATGCCCTCAAAGTCATTACTCAAATATAACCATGGGTCTCACGCCCATAATATCAATCATGCCCATGGAATCCTTCCTCACTGTCGGCAGTCCATGATATAATATAACCTCAATAAGCATACTGAACCTTGAAATCATGAGAGTAATGCAATCTTTTTTACCTTTTTAAGTTATATTTTTAACAATGAGACCAACTGTTCCACTTTAAGTCATACACACACTCCACCCTTTCATTAATGAAATCACTACCGTTTGAAAACATGAAGGTCGTGCCAGTGCCAGGGTCAACCACCCTCTGTGTTATAATGCAACCTATCATGGGACTATTTCACCCGCAGGGGACTATTTCACCCGCTTAGGTCATGTGGACCCGCAATGAGTCATCGGTACACGATACTTGCATCACGGATAGCTAATCCATGGCTTATATATATATCCCAGAAATTTAACCCGCCCGAGTCAAATACCGACCCGCCGTGAGTGTGTACCACTCACCCTCATGGGGAGCTAACCCATGGTATCCTTGAAACTTGTTGTCAGCCCTTTATGGAGGGACGCGGAGATGTGGAAATATGACACTTGCATGAATTTCTATATGAGCAACCCATATGCAAGCAAATAAAGACAATACCATGCCTTTCACACCAAGACAATACCATGCCTTTCCTTTGTACATAAACCAAGACAATATCATGCCTTTACACAAACCAAGACAATTACCATGCCTTCTTTTTACATAAACCAAGACAATTATCATGCCTTCTTTTTACATAAACCAAGAGAAATCCTTATTTAAGCAAGCCAAAGTACTATCAAGGCACAAATAGATTAATTCTCATTTAAACAAGCCAAAGTACTATCAAGGCACAAATGGAAAAGTTCTCATTTAGACAAGCCAAAGTACTATCAAGGCATACATAGAAAAATTCTCATTTAAACAAGCCAAAGTACTACGTACGTCCATTCTTTTCAAAAGACTCCTTTTTGTATAAAACCCCAACATACTAACACCCGTAGTATCAAGGCATGTCTATTTTTCAAAATAAGTTACTACACCTTTAGAAATTCATTTCAAGGCTTTGAAACCAAGTAACTTCAATTTTCACAATCTAGGCAACTCATGTCTATCAACCAAAATAGACAACTCTCTTAACATTCCATAAAGCCGTTATAACTAACTTCTCATAAAGCCGTTATAACCCTTTATGGTTTTAGACAAATTTATTCTTTTTATATCCAAGAGACTTATACTTTTAAAACCAAGTATCACATACTTTCAAATCAAGTTTCTTAACTTTCAAAATACTTCAAGTCCCTTAATCTTTAGAAATTAAGTTTCTTAACTTTCAAAGTACTTCAAGTCTCTTAATCTTTAGAAATCAAGTTTCTTAACTTTCAAAGTACTTCAAATCTCTTAATCTTTAGAAATCAAGTTTCTTAACTTTCAAAGTACTTCAAGTCTCTTAACCTTTAGAAATCAAGTCATTTCTCCTCTTTTTAAATCAATTAAGTAAATCACTCCTTTGACTCCCCTAAAGTCATTATAACAACCTTTAGGTTTTGGAACTAAGGCACTAGCCAAAAGATTTGGAAACCACGTCCTTTTCAAGACTCTATGTACTTTAAGTAAAACACTTTCACTTTTGAGAATCCAAACTTCATTAAGGGAATGGATTACAACAACTTACAATTTAATCATCCAAAGTACAATCAAGGAATGGATCATTTAAGAAGTAGGACTTACTTTCTTTATCATAAGGAATCATGTTAGAAGAAGATGAGATAGTTCACATACCTTTTCGGCTTAATCCACAAGCTAAGTCGAATACGCCGCACGTAGAATTGTCAACCTATAAAGGCCACAACACGACTATCAACTTCTAGTTTCTAACGTAGAATAATACTAAGTGTACGGTTTTATTCTACGGAAAATCGAGCAGCACCTCCTTTGTTTCTACATACTTTTCCACCTTTTTCAAGGCCCGATAATCAATACCAACATGCCACATTTAAGGCTCAAAATATCAACCAAGCAAAGGGGATTACACGCCTTACAATACGTGTAAAATTCTGCCCCACAATTCATACTAAGTAGTTCAATACTCAAAAGCCATTCTCGGCTAACAATATAACCAATCCTAAGTCCTTTCTAATTCTTTTTCAATCCAAGTTCTTAGGTCTAACATGTTATATAGTCATAAACAACTTTAACAACTATAATTCCTTCTTTATATAACATGTGACGACTTAAACTAATAATCAAATTGAATTGTAATCTTAAGGGCAAAACATGCTAGTTTTCGGATTAGGGTTCCAATAGCCAATACACTTATCAATCTTCATACGTTATACCTCATGCTTGCTAATATCCATAGCTACAACAATAAGTAATCTTAGTTACTAAAACGACAAGATTGATACCTTTATAAGCCCTTATAAATTCCAAGATTCAAAGTCGCTCTTTAGCAATTCTTAGCTCCTTTCCTTTACGCTCCAATCCGCTATTTGAAGCCTTTAGAAGCTCACAACCAACTTCTATTCCATTTCCAATCCAAGACTATGAAAACGACTTAGGTTTTCGCCTTGCGACTAACGTGAAAACGTCATTTCTTCGAGATCTTTCTATTGAGATATCCTTAAAATACCCTTAGGGACCTTGGGTTAAAGTTTTGTGAATAATGGAACAAAATTACAAAAAATTTGTGTGGGAAATGGACCAAACCCGAGAGCAACTTTTCTTGCACAAATGATCTCTAAATTTTTCTAAGTGTGGAAGACATTGTCTTGCTACTAGTGTGTATATATAACACAAGGAAGGGTCAATATTGTAATATATGTGTGGCTTGGATGAAGAGCATTAAATAATTATCCAAGTGGCAAGTTGACTTGGTCAATATTCTCAAGCTTGAAGACTTATTCATCTACAATGGTCAATGACCATATTACCCTTGTATAATTTCGTCCAAGACCATGTGGGGGTGCCACGTGTCGCCCTCTCATTCGTCCATAAAATTCCATAACCCTCGTGGGCCCCACAAAACGTAAAATTCCTCGGGTGGGCCCCACGTGACCAAATCCGTAAAAATAAATTTCCATAATGTTAATAAGTTCCATACTCTTCAAATAATGCATTTTCAGAATCCAATTCTCATCAACGAACATTTTTCCTTTCCGTCGTTCGGAAGATTTTCCGTCGGAAAAACAATTCTTCCTTTCGTACCAATTTCAAGTCTTGGGTTCCTTACGTACATTCTCTTATACATGTCCTGGACTTACGGGGTGTAAAAGTTATTAACTGTCAACATGTAATAGATACGTTTTTACCATTTTAATGGCCAGCATGCCAATTTCTTGATTTTAGCAACTTAACAAGGTCCAAATCTTTTCCATCTTCCTTCCATGTATCACATACTCATTTATATACTTCCAACATATATAATATCCAACTTCACAAAGAGGACAAAGTTCATTACCTCAAAGAGCCCAAAATAATCCAAGAACTAAAAGTCGATCCGTAGCACGTTTAGCTCCTATTCCATACGTTCCAATCCGCTCCAAGCAACCCTTAGAAGCTCCTAACCAACTCCTCTTCAAGATCCAACTTCAAAAAGTGAAGAACACTTTAGGTTTCAAACCTACAAGTTTCGGCCAAGGGGGTGTGTTTAGGCTAGGGGTGTGAAATCTTGTCTAACACTTGGTTAACAACATTCCTAACACATCAAGGAAGAACACTTAAGAGTTTAATAATTGTTGGACAAATTTAGGTCAAGATATTGCCCCATTGCCGGGAGCTTGTCAAGGGAGTGAGTATATTTCAAGTCTTGAAATAATTCTAAGTGTTGGAGATTCATCCTACTAGTGTGATGATATAACACAACCAAGGGCTAGGATTAAAACATGTGTGTGGTTGAGATTAGGGACAAGTGTGTGTGGGTCCCACAAGCCACTTGTCCACACAAATATCTCACAAAAATCTAGCACAAGACTTGTGCAATTTGTCATCTCACACGCCCCACATGGGCCCACTTGGGGTGACACGTGTCGCCCTCCTATTGGTTCAAAATATTTCATCTCCCGAAAACATCCATAATGGCCAAAATCTCGAAAATAATGTGAGCCCCACAAAACCGTAAATTTCTCCCGTGGGCCCCACGTGACCAATTCCGGAAAATAAAATCCATAATTCTCTTAAATTCCAAGAAGTCCAAATACCAAAATTGAGAATCCAATTCCCAATAATAAACCTTTTTCCTTCACGAGGTTCGGAATATTTTCCGTCGGAAATTCAAAATTTTCTTCCCTTTCGTACCTAGGGTTATATTCTCGTACGTACGTCCTCACATACATACTCTGGAAATAAGGGGTGTAACAATTATTGTTGTACTGACCCCCCTTTCTCCGAGGGTTGTGTTCATGTCCGCAGGTTCAAGTCCCTTAACCTTGAAAACTTAAGACATCCTTACTACTTTGAAACAAGTGAGTAAATCCCCTAACTCCACCGACTTGGACACTTTTAAAACGAGTAAAGGATGCCAAAGTCTTGTACGTCTACCGTACTATATAAGTAAAACTATTCATGCTCAAGAGATAGGAAAGTTCCACATACCTCTTCGGTCAATCCACTTGTTAAGTCCAATATACCGCACGTAGTACGTCAACCTATAATGACCATAATACGTTTATTAACCTCTAGCTTCAACGTAGAATATCCCAAGTGCAAAGTCACTAAATTCTATGGAAAATCGGACAGCATTTCCTTTGTTTCTACATACTTTGCCACCTTTTTCAAGGCCGAATTCAATAACCAAACACGCCACCTTTTGGGCTCAACAATCCAATCAATACAAAGGGGATTACACGCCTAACTTGGACGTGTAAAATTCTGCCCCACCATACATAACAACTAATACAAACTACAAAGTCCAACTTGGCGATTTTGAGGTATAACAACATAACTTCTTATCCAATTCCTTTTTAATCCAATTTCTTATCTAATCCCTACATGAAATACTTCTAAAGGCAATATTGACAACTATAAGTCATTTCTTCCATACATGCAACATGATTTACTAGCAAAAGAGAAAGGATTGTTACCTTAGAGCTTACCCAAAATAATTCAACAATTTCACTTGCCTTCTTTCCACAATCACCTCCACAAAACCTCCTACAAGCTTGCCAACATGTTTCCTTCTTACCACCTTTCCAGATTTTTCACTAAGCTTTGGCTTCCTCTTGAATTTCTAGAGAGAAGGGAAAGCTTTTAATTTTAGAGAGAAAAAGAAGCTTTGAAGAATGACCAAGTCTTCAAGACTTGGTCATTAAATAGGACATGCAAAATCAGATGGGGGGGACACTTGTCACCCTCCCATGGCCTTTTTAAAAGAAAAAATCTGATTTTTCCCCCAGATTCCGCCAAAAACTCCGCCTCGGCGCCGCGGCCCTGCAGTCGGCGCCGCGGCGCTGAAACCTCTTCCAACTCTCAGAACTTCTGGCGCCGCGGCGCTGCAACTTCAGCGAACATTCAGAACATCTGGAGCCACGGCCCTGCATCCGCGGCCATGCCGCGCGGCTCTGACCAAATACTTTTCGTCCGAAGTGCGTCTTCAACTTGTAACTTCCATAACTTTCTACTCCGATGTCAATATACTTAGTACATATTGTGTACTGAACCCCTTCCTCGGGGGCTGCGTTCATGCCGCAGGTAGGGGTAAGCAGGTGGTGGATCCTCATTCTTAGGATCACTGGTCTGGTGTCAGAAGCTCCATTTCTCCGGAGGCTGTTTTGTTGGTACGGTTTTTTCCCTGATGTTGTAAATATTGGGTATATTCAGGGGTACGGTGGGGCCCTGTCCCGCCACAGTTGTTATTCCTAGAGGTCTGTAGTCACGTTTATGGTTTGGGCTGTAAGAACAAAGTTGTACTGTTTTACTTTTGGTTAAGTATATTCTATGGAAGGCGGCCTCGTCGGCTAGCCGGTGATGTTTACTATTTACATGTTTATGTGATATGTAAGTTCTACTGCTATTCTCTGATGTATAGCAGAACGGGGTGCCCCGGTAGGGCACCAGTCGCGGTCCCGGGGTCGGGTCGTGACAGCAGGTCTAGGTACTCAGTTGTGGATCCGCGAGCTTAGGATCCTTGTTCAGCTTTATGGGATAGCTCCAATGTTCCGGAGCTTGTCATTATTGCTAGGTATATTCAGAGGTACGGCGGGGCCTTGTCCCGTCATAGTATTTGTCCAAAATCTTAGAGGTTTGTATTCATATATGGGCTGGACTGGCTAGAGTTGTATTTACATTGTTGAACAGTGTAGACCTTTTCGGGTGACTTATATTCTGGCAGTCTTATCAGCTTTGCCTTTGTTTAAGAAAAAAAAAGTGTTATTTATCTTCCGCGGTTTATTGTGTTGTATGAATAGAAGGGTGCCCAGGTAGGGCACCAGTCGCGGGCCCAGGGTTTGGGGCGTGACAATAATGACCATAATACGTCTATCAACTTCTAGTTTTCCAAGGTAGAATAATTCTAAGTATAAGGTCTCTTATTCTACGAAAAATTGGGCAGCACTTCCCCTGTTTCTACGCACTTTTCCACTTTTTTCAAGGCCCGAAATCAATAACCAATACGCCACATTTAAGTCACAACAAATCAGTTAACCAAAGGGAATTACACGCCTAACATGACATGTAAAATTCTGCCCCACAATTCATATAACACAGTCTATTTAATTAGTCCATTTTTAACCATCTTCTAGGGCCATTCTCGGCCACAACCAATTCAATACAACATAAAGCCCTTTTTCAATTCCTTTCAATCCAAGTTGTTATTCCAACATGTTATACAAGTCATAACAATTATAACAACTATATTCTCTTCCTATATAATATGTAACGACTATAACTAACAACCAAATTGATTTACAATTTCAATGGCTAACATGCCAAGTCTAGGATTTACGCTTCCAAATTCCATAACACTTATTAATCTTCATTCTTTATATCACAAGTTTATTTATATACTATTATAACATGTAATCTTCAATTACATCAAAAAGACGAAGATCTTTACCTCAATAAGCCCAAATATAATCCAAGTTTAAAAGTCGATCCTTAACAACTTTAGCTCCTCTTATTTACGTTCCAATCCACTCCTAGCAACCCTTAGAAGTTCATAAACAACTTCTCTTCAAATTCCACCATCAAAGTTGAAGAACACTTTAGGTTTTCATGTTGCCACTAACGGATTAACGTAGTATTTCCGGAATTTAGGAGTTTGGTTATGCTTAGTATACTACTAGGGATCTTTGGTTTGAATATTGAGATTTATCAACAACTTTTGAAGAATTTTTGTCTTTCCTTGGAGCCCAAAACCGAGAACCCTCTAGTGCACACAAGTTCTTGATTTTTTTCTAAGTGTTCAATTAGTCTTGCACTAGTGTGGATATATAATACAACCAAGGGTCAAGATTAAAACAATTGTGTGGCTAGGATTTAGATGACTAAATATCTTGTGCAACTTGGCCTAATTGACTTGGTCAATTTTCGACCAACATGTCCATGTGGGGGGATGACACGTGTCACCCTCCCATTGGTCCAAAATATTTTATCTTCCGAAATTTCCATAATTGGTCAAAATATCAAAAACCTTGTGGGCCCCACAAAAACGTAAAATTTCCCGAGCGGGCCCTATGTGGCCAAATTCGAAAATAAAATTCCATAATTCCAATAAATTTTATAAGTCTCAAATACCAAATTTGAGAACCCAATTCCAATTAATAAACCTTTGTCTTTCACGAGGTTCGGAATAATTTCCTTAGGAAAAACAAATATTTCTTTCGTTTCAAATTTAAAGTCTTGTTTTCTTACGTACGCTCTTGTATACATGTCCTGGAACTGCGGGGTGTAACATTCTCCCCCCCTTAGAAACATTCGTCCTGAATGTTCCTACTAAGTTCAATTTAAACTGATATCGGCATAGTCCCATTTAACTACACCCAACACAAACAAATATGCCACACACGGCCACAATATAACACTTATGCATATACGTCAATCAAAATCGACAAGTAGGGAAATGAATTACCTATAGGTGTTGGGAACAAGTGATGATACTTCTTCATCATGTCATCCTCAGCTTCCCAAGTCATCTCCTCTCTATTATCATTCCGCCACAAGACCTTGACGGAAGCCACATCCTTAGTCCGTAATCGTCTGACCTGGCGATCAAGTATCGCTATGGGCTTCTCCTCATACGATAACCCCTCTGTCACCTGGACATCACTAATCGGGAAAACTCTGGATGGATCTCCGATACATTTCCGTAACATAGAAACATGGAAGACCGAATGTACTGCTTCCAGATCGGATGGCATATCTAACTCATAGGCAACCTTACCTACTTTACGAACAATCTGATAAGGCTCAATGTACCTCGGGCTAAGTTTCCCCTTCTTACCAAACCTCATCACACCCTTCAAGAAAACCCAATTGTCAAGCTGAAACTCTAAGTGTCGACGTCGATTATCTGTATACGACTTCTGTCGACTCTGAGCTGCTAATAACCTCTTTTGGATAAGCTTCACCTTATCCACAACCTGCTGAATCAAGTCTGGGCCAACTAACTGAACCTCTCCAATATCAAACCAACCAATCGACGACCTACACTTCCTACCATATAAGGCCTCATACGGGGCCATCTGAATATTGGAATGGTAGTTGTTGTTATATGCAAACTCAACAAGAGGCAAATTATCCTCCCAGCTACCTCTGAAATCAATAATACAGGTCCGAAACCGGTTCTCAAGTGTCTGGATAGTACGCTCTGCCTGTCCATCGGTCTGAAGGTGAAAAGCAGTACTGAGACTCACATGTGTCCCTAACCCCTTCTGGAAAGACCTCCAGAAGTTAGCCGTAAACTGAGCCCCTCTGTCTAATATAATAGATGTAGGAACCCCGTGCAGTCTCACAATCTCCTTGATATAAAGTCTAGCGTAGTCCTCAGCCGAATAAGTAGTCTTGACCAGAAGAAAATGGGCTGATTTCGTCAGTCTGTCTATTATAACCCAAATGGAGTCACACTTTCTCTGAGTATGAGGAAACCATGTAACAAAGTCCATGTTAATCACTTCCCACTTCCAAGTCGGGATCCAAATCGTCTGTAATAGCCCACCAGTCTTGTAGTGTTCAACCTTGACCTGTTGATAATTCAGACACTGAGCAACGAACCCTGCTATGTCCATCTTCAGGCCATCCCACCAATATACACATCTGAGGTCATGGTATATCTTAGTCGACCCCGGATGAATAGAATACCGAGCATTGTGTGCCTCCTCTAGAACCTGCTGACGAAGTCCTGCAACATCGGGTACACACAATCTGTCCTCGTATCTTAGCACCCCATCAGGTGCTACCTCAAATAGGCTTTTCTCCTCTTGGAGAGCCGTATCTTGATACCGTATCAGAACTGGATCCTCATACTGTCGCCTCTTCACCTCCTCAACAATGGAAGACTCGGCAACCTCTCGAACCCGAATCCCACTATCATCAGAATCAACCAACCGAACCCCAAAGCTCGTTAACTGATGGATCTCACGGACCATGTCCCTTCTATCTGGTTGTACATCTGACAGACTACCTATAGATCTACGACTAAGAGCATTTGCAACCACATTGGCTTTCCCCGGGTGGTATAGGATATCAACATCATAGTCCTTAAGCAACTCTAACCACCGTCTTTGCCGCAAGTTCAGCTCCCTCTGTCTGAAGATATACTGGAGGCTCTTGTGGTCCGTATAATTATCCACATGAACTCCTTATAAGTAATGCCTCCAAATCATCAAGCCATGAATAACTGCCGTCAACTCCAAATCGTGAGTAGGGTAGTTCCTCTCATGCTTTCTGAGCTGTCGAGACGCGTAAGCTATAAACTTGCCGTGCTGCATCAACACACAACCAAGTCCGACACCCGAAGCATCACAATAAACCACTGTTCTTCACTCTTTGGAGTTGGATCTTGAAGAGAAGTTGGTTAGGAACTTCTAAAGGTTGCTTGGAGTGGCTTGGAACGTAAGGAAGTGGAGCTAAGATTTCTAAGGATCGACTTTTAATCATTGGAAAATTTTGGGCTTATCGAGGTAATGATCTTTGTCCTTCTATTGTAATTGGAGATAACATGTTGTAGTAGTTTATAATTGAGTATATGATGTATGGAAGGAAGATAGAAAAGAAATGGACTGTTTAGTATATTGTGGGGCAGAATTTTACACGTCCAGTTAGGCGTGTAATCCCCTTTGAGTTGTTGTATTACTGCGCCTTAAATGTGGCATGTTGGCTATTGATATCGGGCCTTGAAAAAGGTGGAGGTAAGTAGATACAGGGGAGGTGCTACCCAATTTTCCGTAGAATAGGAACCTTATACTTAGAATTACTCTACGAAGAGATCTAGACGTTGATAGACGTGTTTGGTTGTTATAGGTGGATATTTTACGCGCGGCATACTCGACTTGGCTAGTGGATTAAGCAGAAGAGGTATGTGATTCTTCATATTCTCTTGAGCATGATTATTTGTGAAATATATAGTGTGGTAGACGCACGTGTGTTAAAGAAGTTTGATTTCCTTTTTGTGTCCTTGACTTGATTCTAAAGTTAAGTGACTTGATATGAAATGTTAAGGACTTGAATCGTGTTAAAAAGTTGTGAAACCTCAATCGTGAGTAATGGGTACTTGGTCTTTAAAAGAATAAAGTTATCCTAGTTCTTACCAAGTCTTATGGGGGATGTTGGTAAGAGTCGTTAGGAAGTATTTGGAGTCGAGTTGACTTTGCTAATTTACTGCACGAATGAGAATAAGTATCGAACAAGCCATTACAACATTAATAAATGAAAATGTATCGACAATCAATAAATTAAAATGAGTAGAATTCTCCATCTGCATAGAAGCTAAGATAAGACAAAATTGTATTACATTTTATAGATCATGGCTGCTTTAATAAGATCGTTATAAACAAGTATTGATTTCTTGACATTCTAAAGTAAGAAGACTTGAAGTATTTTGAAAGTTATGTAACTTGATTTTGGGAAAAGAGAAGTAACTTGAGTTTAAAAGTGTAAGTAACTTATTTTAAAATATTGAACTTTTCTTGATGGAAAAGTATAAGTGGATTGATTTTAAAAGGTGGGAGTACCTTGATCTTAAAAGAGTGAGTTACTTGGGTTTCAAAAAAAAAGTATACTTGACGTTGTTTTAAAAGTGTGAGCCACTTGGTTTAAAAAGTATAAAGTACTTGATTTAAACATGAACGTGTTTTGATACAACGGATATTAGTATCGTTTTGTTTTTACGTAAAAAGAGATTTTTTTGAAAGAATTAAAGTATGTAGTACTTTAGGGTTAAAACCCGGATTGTTGGAATAAAATGGGAATACTTTGAGTTTATAAAAAATGGTGAATCAGTTTACATGTTAATGAAAGTCTAAGAGTATGTTGAACTTGCCTATGCTATGTCACGACCCGATCCCGGGCCCGTGACTGGTGCCTTACCCCGGGCACCCTAGTGATACAACATCAGAGAAAATCAGCGGAAATAAAAAAAACTTAAACATGAAACAAGAGATATGATAATAAAACAGGCCAACCAAACGGTTACCTTCTTGTATATATAACTAAAAACTTGAACAGTTACATCCTTACAAACCCTGCCCACAACAGTACTACAGACCTCTAAGAATTTTTATACAACATGACGGACGGGCCCGCCATACCACGAATGTACAAGTACCTACTGATGTGAGAGACTATACCAAAAGATAAGCCTCCGGAGAAACGGAGCTTCCCAATACGCTGAACTGTGATCCTATGAGCGAGGATCAACGACTGGTGTACCTCTACCTGCGGCATGAACGCAGCCCCCCGAAGGAGGTCAGTACAACAGGTACCAAGTATGTGAAACTGAAAATACTATAAATGAAATCATAGTAGTCTATATAAAGCAGGAGACATGTATGATAACCAAACTACAGTCCACAATAAATAAGCAGTCACGTAAGTCAGGGACTCACGCCCTCAAAGTCATCACTCAAATATAACTATGGGTCTCACGCCCTCAACATCAATCATGCCCGTGGAATACCTTCCTCACTGCCGGCAGTCTATGATATAATAACACCAAGGAGTACACATAAACACCAGGTCCCACCTGAGTCATAAAACCGTACGGGGCAAGTACGAAGGCTAACTACCAGATACCAAAGCCGCATCATCAACTGACCGGGGCAAGTACGAAAGCCAACTACCAGATACCAAAGCCGTACTAACAATACTATACAACCAAACCACGAAGGCGTCGACGGGCAAGTACGAAGCCAACTACCGGATACAAAAGTCGTGTCACGTGGTGATCGGCAAGTACGAGGGCTAACTACCAGATACCAAGGCCGTATCACGAGACTTCGCCACTAAACTGAACGGGGCAAGTACGAAGGCTAACTACCAGATACCAAAGTCGAATCAGCCACGACCCGGGGCAAGTACGAGAGCCAACTACCAGATACCAAAGCCGAATCAGTAAAACCTCATGGAGAGCTAGTCCATGGAATAACACTATCAATGAGCGTGCATGTGGAATCCTCCGTCACTGCCGGTACGTCCAAGTAAGATCATAACAAATCAGCCGGCCCTCCATTGAGAGACGCGGTGGTATAGAAATATAATACTAGCACGACAAGGCTATCACACGCAAACATAGGAAAGTTACACACAACTCAAGGTACTTTCATTTTATGCCAAAGTCCAGGTTTTAATCCCAAAGTACTACGTACGTTAAATTCTTTTTAAAGGATCCATTTCTCTTACAAAGGTCACCCGATACCCGTAGTATTAAAATAGAAGGACTAACATTTTTAAGTAAACCAACACACTTTCCTTTTTAAAATCAAGTAACAACATTCTTTTCCAAAAGTTCAAGTTTGCCTAATTTCAAATATTCAAGTCTCTTATTTTCGAAAGATTTCATAGTTCATAGTCTTAATCACTTAATAACGTAATCTCTTTTAAAACAATTTGAGTAACATATGCCTTAATTGTGAGTAGGTTAATCTGGTTTATAACAATCTTATTAAAGCAGCCATGATCTAGGAAATGTAATACAATTTTGTCTTATCTTAGCTTCTATGCAGATAGAGGTTTCTACTGGTTTTAATATAATTACTTAATTGCCAATACATTTTCCTTTATTAACGCTGCAGTGGTTCGTTCGATACTTATTCTCATTTCCGAAATCAGTAAAACATTATTCTTTTAAAGACCAAATACTCATTACTCACGAATGAGGTTTCACACTTTTTAATAAAATTCATATCAATTCAATTAAGTCAAGTCTCTTATCTTTTAAGATCAATAAACCATTCTTTTTATCTCTCTTAAGACGTTATACCTAACTTCCCATAAAGCTAGTATAACTCTTAAGCTTTCAAAACCAAGTATTACTCTTCTTTAAAAAACGATTCTTAATACTTTTGAAATACTTCAAGATTCTTTATTATTTAAAACTCATGTCAAAAGACATCGAAGTAAAACCACGTTCAGTTAACACACGTACGTCTACCGTACTATATATATTCTTTTAAAATATCATGCTCAAGAGGATAGGAAGAATCACATACCTCGCGACGATTACCGACAATTAGCAAAACGCTCCAAAGATCGTAATCCGCTAGCCTTTTCCACCCTTCGAGTAGAATACGCTACTCGCGATTTCAACCTATAACGGTCATATAAGTCTATCAACGTCTAGACTACTCGTAGAATAATTCTAGATACAAGATTCCTTATTCTATGGAAAATTGGGCAGACTTCCCTACCACAAACTACACAAGTCTCATCAGAATACATCCCATGTAAGTCTGATTCGATTCTCTTCTTTTATACCATCCTTATATACGTCTTATACTCAATTCTATACCACTATAGTATGTAATTTCCAATTACAATAGAAGGATAAGAGTATTTACCTCGATAAGCCCAAATTTATCCAAGTTTAAAAGTCGATCCTGAGCAAGGTTTAGCTCCTATTCTGTATGCTCCAATTCGCTCCTAGAAACCCTTAGAAGTTCTACACAACTTCTACTAAATACTTTAACCAACTATGAAGATTTTCCCTAGGGTTTCGTTAGTGACTAAAGGAAGTATAGTAGTATTTTTCGGGCTTTTAGTATAGAGGTAACTTTGGGAATACTACAAGGTATTTGGGCCAAGGTATTTTGGAATAGTAACAACACTTGGAGAATACTTTTCTACCAGGGGGGGGGGGGGTATTTCACGAGAACAACTAGGAAGGGGGTTTAGTGAGGCCTCTCGAAGGGGAGGACTTTGGACGAAAACTACACTAAGGGGGGGAGAGGGATTTTTGCCTTGGAATTTATCAAGTGAGGATGAAGAATAAGTCTTGCACTTGAGGGGTATTTATAGGGAAACCAATGGCCAAGATCAAAGCAAGTGTGTGGATGAGATTTGGACAAGTGTTGTGTGGGTCCCACCTTATCTATCTACCCACAAAATATCTAGCAAACATTGACCAAATTATTTAGGCCACAAAAATGACAAAAACGTGCACCTAATTCGTCCACCAAATCCGCCCACTTGAGGGTGACACGTGTCGCCCTCTCGTTGGTCCAAAATATTTTATCTCTCGGAAAAATCCGTAAAAATTATAAATGTCGCAACCGTAATTTTCCCTTCGCAAGGTCCGGAAAACGTTTCGTCGGAAAACAATTCTTTTCGCTAGTTGTGAACAAATTTCGTCCCTTTGCCTACTTAAGGCTTAAACTTTTGTACGTACGCCCTCACGTACATACTCTGGAAATACGGGGTATAACATTCTCCCCTCCTTAGAAACATTCGTCCCGAATGTTCCTTCTCAAGACGGATAACGATAAAGTTCCTCTTAACTTAAACAAGTTGCCAATGCCACACCTGGCCACAGAATAACACACGCGCAAATACTTAACCCAAGTCAACGAGGAATCACTCCTACATCACAAAAGCTTCCACCCTGGTCTAAAGGATACTCCATTCGCATCTTCACTTCACAACAAAATGATCTCTTTTATTCTGCTAACACACGTTCACTTCTTTCCTTACTCGTCGTACCCTTCTCGTACTCCCAAACTCTCTCCCTAGTACACCTTCCATACTCCAGTCATTTCTTCAGTTTCCAAAACTTTGGAGTCACTACCTCCAAACTTGGTCACCTTACTAGCCTCGAATTCCTTCAAGGCCATTCCCGGCCTTCACGATCCGATTCTGGTCGAACATATCCACGAACTCATACGATGGTTACCTAAACCTGGGCCTAGCACCCTCGTGACCCTACCACCCGGCGGGACCACCTCGAACTGACCCCACCCCAAACCGGGCTGCGGGTCGACCCGCGAATGGTCCTCAACCCGACCCATAATCGCGCCAAACTCTTGTTCCCCGATCCGGAACAATCTTACCTATTCAAGTCCTGAAAGCTACCACTTTCATCTTACACAACCCATGGAATTATCCCACAATACATTTTTACGCATACCAAGTATTTTGACAAAGACTAACCGTAAAATCTTTTATTCAAGACGGCCTTACATCTAAGGTCTCAACGTGTAGTATCCTAAGGTTCATACCTTCCCTGTCCCCATACTTAACCTTTCAACTAACCATGTCTCTAAACCACAATATACACAACGCTATCTGTACATAGTACTCAACATATAATCATCGTATCACGCATGCTAATCTCTAGAGGGTTAAGGATATACCTGGAAAAAAAGGCGGTTCAAAGGACCGCTAAAACTGGGAACTTCCACCGCGACCTCTGCCGTGGCCTGCCGGTGTATGAACATCCTGCCTAGCTATGGAAGGTGAAGAACCCGCAAATGATCTCGTAGTCAGGCTATCCCACCAAAGCTACCTGCCTGACGCCTTCTCGCCAAATGGCCCTGTTGGCCGCAAGCATAACAATCTCCCAAATTAGTACGACACTCTCCCTTATGAATTTTTCCACAACGGCCACACTGAGACAAGGGTGGCCTCATCCGGCGAGCACTCCTACTCCCCTGAAAATCTGAAACCTGGGAGCCCTGACCTGCTCCTGAATATCCCGAACGCCCCAAGATCGGAGGACCGCTCTGATCTTGGCGGAGGTACATAACTAGCATGCTGCTGAGGCGGTCCGTCTCGAAAGTCGCCAAAAGACCTCGCTGTCTGGCCGCTTCGCTGATCCCGCCATTTCGCCGACCTCTCCGCTCACACCTGCAGTGCATAAGCTGCATGCGGCAATGTCCATGCCCTACCAAGAGCTACACGAACAAGCCTCTGCCAAGTAGTCATCGAGCCCGGTGACGTAGCGGTGCACTCTGTCTCCCATGTCGGCTACTAACGCGGGGACGTACCGAGCTAGTGAGCCAAACTCCACATTGTACTCCCGAACCGTCGCCCCGCCTCAATATCAAAAATCGCCGCGTGCCCTCTCATCTCGCGGAGGCAAGAAGTGGCCGAGAAATGCCTCGAGAACTCGTCCCAAATAGCCGGAGGCGCATGCTCCCCGGGACAGCTCACGAATCAAACGATCATTGCGGTATCACGCGGCCGATGTGAACCTAAGACCACCGACTCGGTCTCAAGCCTTGATCACTCTACGATCCGTCAGAATCGCTTGATGAACTCCTGCGATCATCCTCGTGCCTCGATCCATAAAACACCGGCGGCTACAACTCGTAAAGTCCCGCAGCCTCAAACTATCCGCCTCGTGAACTACGGTACTACCGGTACCGGAATCGCTGCATCCCGCTTATCCTCGTGCCTTGCCACTATCCTGGCCAATAACTGGGCCATCTCTTTGTACCCCAACTCCTCTGCTCCAGTGCCGCGGATCGGAGGCTCGTGTATCGTGGTCTCAGCAGCCCATCGCTGCGCTCTAAACTCTGCTGGCGGCGTCGCAAAACTCGCCGCATGAGCGCTATCTCGGGTAATGGCCGGTTCGCGCTCGTACTCCTCAGATCCTACTAGCGCTTCTCGCCGCCTTGCCCATCTGGGCCGGGTTGCCTTGCGCGAGGCATAATCGTAAAACGAAATGCGTCGGAGGGTCCAACTTATAACACGCTTCTAAGGCATGATCTCGTAATGAGAAGAATGGAAACCAATCCTAAATGTCCTATAGCCTCGATTATAGATGTGGTGCACAACACATCGATAATCAAGACTCTACTAGACACGGTCAGACACTTTCCGAGGATTAATCGCTCGATACCACTTTTGTCACGACCGATCCGGCCCGTGATCGTCCTACCGCACCCTAGTGATACAACATCGAGAAAATCGCGGAAATAAAAAAACTTAAACATGAAACAAGAGATATGATAATAAACAAAGCCAACCAAACTAAGCATCTTTCAGATATATAACTAAAAACTTGAGCAGTTACATCCTTACAAACCCCGCCCACAACAAGATTTCATGCACTCTAAGAATTTTTATACAACATGACGACAGGCTCGCCATACCCCGAATGTACAAGTACCTACAAAGGATGGACTATACCAAAAGATAAGCCTCCGAGAAACGGAGCTTCCTAATACGCTGAATCGTGATCCTATGGCGAGGATCAACGATCGTGTACCTATACCGCAGATGAACACACCAAGGGCGAGGTCGCATAACAGTACCAAGTATGTGAAATCGAAAATATCAGAAATGAAATCATAGTAGTCTATATAAAGCAGAGACATGTATGATAACCAAACTACGATCCACAATAAATAGCGATCACGTAAGTCGTGGACTCACGCCTCAAAGTCATCACTCAAATATAACTATGGGTCTCACGCCTCAACAACAATCATGCCCGTGGAATACCTTCCCATCACGGCAGCCTATGATATAATATCACCGGAGTACACATAAACACCGTGTCCCACTGAGTCATAAACCGCACGGCAAGTACGAAGGATAACTACCGATACCAAAGCCGCGTCATCAATCGACCGGGCAAGTACGAAGCCAACTACCGGATACCAAAGTCGTACTAACAATACTATACAACCAAACCACGAAGGCGACACGGCAAGTAAAGCCAACTACCGGATACCAAAGCCGTGTCACGTAGTCGATCGGCAAGTACGAGGGCTAACTACCAGATACCAAGGCCGTATCACGAGTCTTCTCCACTAAACTGAACGGGGCAAGTACGAAGGCTAACTACCAGATACCAAAGCCGAATCAGCCACGACCCGGGGCAAGTACGAGAGCCAACTACCAGATACCAAAGCCGAATCAAGAAACCTCACGGAGAGCTAGTCCATGGAATAACACTATCAGCGAGCGTGCGGTGGAATCCTCACACGCCGCAGACGCCCAAGTAAGATCATAACAAATCAGTCAGCCCTCCATTGAGAGACGCGGTGGTATAGAAATACAATACTAGCACGACAAGGCTATCACACGCAAACATAGGCAAGTTACACACAACTCAAGGTACTTTTATTTTATGCCAAAGTCCAGGTTTTAATCCCAAAGTACTACGTACGTTAAATTCTTTTTAAAGGATCCATTTCTCTTACAAAGGTCACCCGATACCCGTAGTATTAAAATAGAAGGACTAACATTTTTAAGTAAACCAACACACTTTCCTTTTTAAAATCAAGTAACAACATTCTTTTCCAAAAGTTCAAGTTTGCCTAATTTCAAATATTCAAGTCTCTTATTTTCGAAAGATTTCATAGTTCATAGTCTTAATCACTTAATAACGTAATCTCTTTTAAAACAATTTGAGTAACATATGCCTTAATTGTGAGTAGGTTAATCTGGTTTATAACAATCTTATTAAAGCAGCCATGATCTAGGAAATGTAATACAATTTTATCTTATCTTAGCTTCTATGCAGATGGAGGTTTCTACTGGTTTTAATATAATTACTTAATTGCCAATACATTTTCCTTTATTAACGTTGCAGTGGTTCGTTCGATACTTATTCTCATTTCCGAAATCAGTAAAACATTATTCTTTTAAAGACCAAATACTCATTACTCACGAATGAGGTTTCACACTTTTTAATAAAATTCATATCAATTCAATTAAGTCAAGTCTCTTATCTTTTAAGATCAATAAACCATTCTTTTTATCTCTCTTAAGACGTTATACCTAACTTCCCATAAAGCTAGTATAACTCTTAAGCTTTCAAAACCAAGTATTACTCTTCTTTAAAAAACGATTCTTAATTCTTTTGAAATACTTCAAGATTCTTTATTATTTAAAACTCAAGTCAAAAGACATCGAAGTAAAACCACGTTCAGTTAACACACGTACGTCTACCGTACTATATATATTCTTTTAAAATATCATGCTCAAGAGGATAGGAAGAATCACATACCTCGCGACGATTACCGACAATTAGCAAAACGCTCCAAAGTACTGTAATCCTGCTACCCTTTTCCACCCTTCGAGTAGAATACGCTACTCGCAGTACTTCAACCTATAACGGTCATATAAGTCTATCAACGTCTAGACTACTCTGTAGAATAATTCTAGATACAAGATTCTTTATTCTATGGAAAATTGGGCAGCACTTCCCTACCCGTCAAACTACACAAGTCTACTGTAAATACAGTCCTATGTAAGTACAGTTCAGTTCTCTTCTTTTATACCATCCTTATATACGTCTTATACTCAATTCTATACTACTATAGTATGTAATTTCCAATTACAATAGAAGGGTAAGAGTATTTACCTCGATAAGCCCAAATTTATCCAAGTTTAAAAGTCGATCCTGAGCAAGGTTTAGCTCCTATTCTGTACGCTCCAATTCTCTCCTAGAAACCCTCAGAAGTTCTACACAACTTCTACTAAATACTTTAACCAACTATGAAGATTTTCCCTAGGGTTTCGTTAGTGACTAAAGGAAGTATAGTAGTATTTTCCGGGCTTTTAGTATAGAGGTAACTTTGGGAATACTACAAGGTATTTGGGCCAAGGTATTTTGGAATAGTAACAACACTTGGAGAATACTTTTCTACCAGGGGGGGGGGGTATTTCACGAGAACAACTAGGAAGGGGGAGGGGGTTTCGGCCGAGGGCCTCTCAAAGGGGGAGGGGGACTTTGGACGAAAACTACACTAAGGGGGGGAGAGGGATTTTTGCGTTGGAATTTATCAAGTGAGAATGAAGAATAAGTCTTGCACTTGAGGGGTATTTATAGGGAAACCAATGGCCAAGATCAAAGCAAGTGTGTGGATGAGATTTGGACAAGTGTTGTGTGGGTCCCACCTTATCTATCTACCCACAAAATATCTAGCAAACATTGACCAAATGTTTTAGGCCACAAAAATGACAAAAACGCAAGATTAATGCCCACCAAATCCGCCCACTTGAGGTGACACGTGTCTCTCTCGTTGGTCCAAAATATTTTATCTCTCGGAAAACCGTAAAAATTATAAATGTCGCAGTAATTTTCCTTCGCAGGTCAGAACGCGTTCGGAAAAACAATTCTTTTCGCTAGTTGTGAACAAATTTCGTCCCTTTGCCTACTTAAGGCTTAAACTTTTGTACGTACGCCCTCACGTACATACTCTGGAAATAAGGGGTATAACATTCTAGTTTTGATAGCCTTTGTTGTGCAAGTATTGTATTTCTATGCTACAGCGTCTCTCGATGGAGGGCCGGCTATCTGGTTGTTTACTGGGACGTACCGGCAGTGACGGAGGATTCCACGGGTATGTGTTATACCCCGTATTTCCAGAGTATGTACGTGTCGGCGTACGTAGAAAAGTTTGAGCCTTAAAGTTAGGCAAGTTTCGAAATTTTGTGCACAACCCCCGTAAAGAGTCATTTTTCGACGAAACGTTTTACAGAACTTGCGAAGGGAAAATTCCGGCTATGTCATTTATTATTTTTGCGGATTTTTCCGAGCGACGGAACATTTTTGGACCAACTGGAGGGTGACACTTGTCACCCTCATTGGACGGTCTTGTGGCCGAGAAGGTGGACGTTTTGTGGCATGTTTTGTGCCTTGTTTTGGCCTTGTTTTGTGCCTTGATTTGTTCCATGTTTTGTGGAGTAGGGTTAGGGTGCACTTGGCTTGATCTTGGCCTTACACTTGCCTTGCACATGGCTTGATCTTGGCCTTACACTTGCCTTGCACATGGCTTGATCTTGTCCATTGGTTGGCCCTTGGCTTCCCTATAAATACCCCCCCTTAGTGATGAACTTCTTCATCCACTCCTCACTTTGTCTAAGTCTTGAAATCCCTCCCCTCCCTCTTGTGGCTCTCGTCCAAACACTAGCCCCCCCCCCTCTTTTCGTGTAAGGCTTTGGCCGAGAGGGGTACCCTCCCCCCTTGGTGGTGTTCTAGCCGAGGGGTACCCCCCCTAGCCTAGTTGTTTCGAGAAATATACCCCCTCCCTTGTGGTATTGAAATACTTCTCCAAGTATTGTTATAATGCCCAAAATACCTTAGCCTTTACCTTGTAGTATTCCAAAAGTTACCTCTATACGTAGAGCCCGGAAATACTACCTTTTGTCCTTTTAGTCTCAAACCGAAACCCTAAGGAAATCTTCATAGTTGGTTGAAGTATTTAAGTAGAAGTTGGTTAGAACTTCTAAGGGTTGTTTGGAGCGGATTGGAGCGCACGGAGTAGGAGCTAAACCTTGCTCAGGATCGACATTATAACTTGGATAATTTTGGGCTTATCGAGGTAAATATTATTGTCCCCTTATTGTAATTGGAAATTACATGTGTAGGATTATATAGTTGAAGTATACTATATATAGAACAGAACATAGCTTTGCGGCAATGTCTTTTGACTTAAGCCTGAATATAAAGAAGAGAATCAATCGTAATTACCTAGATCAGACATGAGACTTGTGTGGTGTTACTGTGTAGTAGAATTGTATACGTCCGGTTAGACGTATAACCCCCCCGGTTGGCTTGGCAACCGGCCTCGTTAGAGGAGGAGATTTACGCGGTTGCGGGGGGGGGAGGTGCTGCCGAATTTTCTGTAGAATATGGAACCGTGCGGTTAGAAGTTAATTGACGTTTGTGGCCTTATAGGTGGAAGTACTACGAGTAGCGTATTCTACTTGAAGAGTGGAAAAGGCAAGCCGTTCTGATCGTGGGCGTTTTCTTATTATCGATACTCGTCGCGAGGTATGTGAACCTCTTCCTATCCTTTCTAGCATGATGTTTTGTAAACTATGTAGTACGGTAGACGTACATGTGCTAAATGAGTTGGTTGGTTTAAAACATAGGGTGTTATAATAGCTTTATGGGAAGTTAGTTATAACGACTCTATGTAGGTAAAAGATTGGTTTATTGATTGTAGAAGTTAAGAGACTTGATCTTGAAAGATAAGAGACTTAACTTGTTTTACTTGGTAATTAACATTTGGTTAAAAATGTTGTAAAACCTCATTCGCGGGTAATGAGTACTTGGTTTTAAAAGAATAATGTTTTACTGATTTCGGAACGAGAATAAGTGTCGAACAAACCACAGCAGCGCTAATAAAGGAAAGTGTATTGACAAATAACTAATTGTTATTAAAACCAGTAGAAACCTCCATCTGCATAGAAGCTAAGATAAGACAAAATTGTATTACATTTCCTAGATCATGGTTGCTGTAACAAGATTGTTGTAAACAAGAATAAACGGCTCACGTATAAGACATATGTTACTCAATTGTTTTAAAAGAGATTAAGACTATGAGTTATGAAACCTTTCTAAAATGAGAAACTTGAGCATTTGAAATTAGGCAAACTTGAACGTTTGGAAAATAATGTTGTTACTTGATTTTACAAAGGGAAGTATTTTGGTTTACTTAAAAAGATAGTCACTCTATTTTTATACTACGGGTATTATGTGACTTTTGTGAAAGGAACGGATCCTTTAAAAAGAGTTAATGTATGTAGTACTTTGGGGTTAAAACCCGGAATTGTTGTAATAAAATATAAGTCTATGAATTTGTTGAACTTGCCTATGCTTGTTGTGATAGCCTTTGTTGTGCAAGTGTTGTATCTCTGTGTTACCGCGCCTCTCGTTGGAGGGCCGGCTATCTGGTTGAGAACTTACTTGGACGTGCCGGCAGTGACGGAGAATTCCACGGGTACGCTCCTGTTGATAGTGTTATTTATGCTAATCGCTTTGGACATACTGACACGATGCGTGGCGCACGGGTATGGTTCCATTTTGATTGCTGTCTAGTTGTTTCCTCCTGGACATACTGACACGATGCGTGGCGCACGGGTATGGTTCCATTGGGATTGCTGTCTTGTTGTTTCCTTATTGGACATACTGACACGATGGGTGGCCCACGAGTATGCTTCCATTTCGATTGTTATCTGGACAAATCCTTTGGACCTACTGACACGATGCGTGGCGCACGGGTATGCTTCCATTGGGATGGTTCCATGGCCATGCTTATACCGAGGTGAGATGCCGGGGCATGCGGCCGTTATGCGGGTTAAATTCCCGGGTTATATTTGGGTGGTGACTTTGAGGGCGTGAGTCCCTGACTTGACATGACTGCTTTTATGTTGTGAACTGTAGTGTTGTTATCATACATGTCTCCTGTTTTTATATAGAATGTTATGATTTCATTTACAGTATTTTTCAGTTTCACATACTTGGTACCTGTTGCCATCGACCTCCTTCGGGCCGTTCATGCCGCAGTAGAGTACACCAGTAGTTGATCCTCGCTCTTAGGATCACGCCAACAGATTGGGAAGCTCCGTTTCTCCGGAGGCTTATTCTTCGGTATGTGTTCCCTGAGTTGTAGGTTCTTGTACATTCAGGGGTATGGCGGGGCCCTGTCCCGTCATGGTTGTTGTAACTCTTAGAGGTCTGTAGTACTGTTGTGGGCAGGGTTTGTAAAAAGGATTAAACTGTTCGTTTTGAAAGAGTTATATATATATATTTTATTGGAAGGTAACCGTTTGGTTGACCTGTTTATTTAACATGTCTCTTGTTTCATGTTTAAGTTTTATTTTTCCGCTGGTTTTCTCTGATGTTGTATCACTAGGGTGCCCGGGGTAAGGCACCAGTCACGGGCCCGGGTTCGGGTCGTGACAGTATGCTTCCATTTTGATTGATTCTTGGCCATGCTTATACGATGAGGGATTCCGGGGCATGCGACCAGGATACGGGTTAGACTCCCGGATCGATTTGGTTACCCCATGGCCATGCTTATACGATGAGGGATTCCGGGGCATGCGACCATGTTATACACGATTATTACTCCATGGACTATCTCCCCATGAAGACATGTACCTGAGATGAGGGATGCCACGGGCATGTTATGTACGATTATTATTCTATGGGCTAGCTCCCCATGAAGACATGTACCCGAGATGAGGGATGTCACGGGCATGTTATATACGATTATTACTCCATGGACTAGCTCCCCGTGAAGACATGTACCCGAAATGACGGATGCCACAGGCATGTTATATATATATATATATATATATATATATATATATATGTATTGTACATGTACGCATCGGTGAGGTAGGATGCCACGGGCGCGTCACATGGTTATATGTTACACCCACGGCTGCCGGCAGTGATGGAGGATTCCACGGGAAGGAGATATATTTATGTATTGTATATGTGTACGCCGAAAGTGAGGTAGGATACCACGGGCGCGCCACATGATTATAATTTATATCATAGACTGCCGGCAGTGAGGAAGGAGTTCCACGGGGATGATTGATATTATGGGCGTGAGACCCATGGTTATATTTGAGTGATGACTTTGAGGGCTTAAGTCCCTGACTTGACATAACTGCTTATATATTATGTACTGTAGTTTGATTATCATACATGTCTCCTGTTTTATATAGACTGTTATGATTTTATTACGATTTTCGCCACATACTTGGTACTGTTATCGACCTCCTTCGGCTGCGTTCATGCCGTAGGTAGAGGTACACCGGTTGTTGATCCTCGCTCATAGGATCACATTTCTGCATTTTGGGAAGCTCCGTTTCTCCGGAGGCTTATCTTTTGGTATGATTCCCTGAGATTGTAGGTTCTTGTACATTCAGGGGTATGGCTGTCACGACCCGTTCCGGGGCCCATGACTGGTGCCTTACAGGGGCACCCAAGTAGTCATACATCAGAGAAATCAGCGGAATATAAAAACAAGACATGAAACAGTTGTAAAATGAGACACAGTTTATGTGAGAAAATGTCGCCTTTCGGCATATATATATAAACATGGTTTAGCTACATCTCAACTGCATAATGGCTACTGCACCTCTAAGAAGATAACAACTATGGCGACAGGCCCCGCCATACTCGACAAAGACAAAACTATCTACAACAGGAGATCATACCCAAAAGTAGAGCCTCCTAGAAGATGGGCTCTCGACACCAACGCAAAAGATCCTAAGGATGCGGATCTAGCACTGCTGCCCTTACCGCGGCATGAACGCAGCCCCGGGGAGGTCGATAACAGTACTAAGTATGTGAAATCAGAAGTACTTAAATGAAATCATATCATTTTAAAACCAATTTTACAAATATGCACGAAACAACCAATGTAACCGCACATAGTGCCACATCATAAACAAGAGCAACAATAGGTAAACTGTAACAAGTCTTTTCTAGGCTGCGAATGATCGAAGCAGGGCCAATTGCCCATAGTTTCATTATGCAAGCCTAATCCTGGACTCCCGTAGTCCGCATAGGCCACTCACATAGGCCCGCATAGGGTATAACCCCGCATCGAGGGTAGCTACTCCTCGGCATCGTCCTGGACTCGTAGTCCGCATGGCCACATAGACCGCATGAGGTATAACCCCGCACACTAACCTGGAACTCTCGTAGCTCCGCATAGGTCACACAGACCCGCATGAGGTATCCTCGCATCATAGTCACACGCATCGCCTCGAGGTATACCCCAGACGGAGGCGACTTAACCCCTGTATTTATGTCAAGAGGTGAGTGATATAATACTAACATAACAGCTTATCATTAAACAACATAAGCACAACAAGAATACCCTCTTATACAAACGTTACATGACACTAACACACATAACATCATATCATGTCTACTTATCAAACCATTTTATTATTCTTTCCGTAGATCAATGTAAGTCTGTTATAAACACATAAGTAAACTGTTCCTTTTATCATTCTTAAGTTGTTATACCTAACTTCCCATAAAGCTAGTATAACTCTTAAGCTTCGCTTAAAACCAATTAGTTCTCTTCGTTAAAAATGATTCAAGATTCTTTGAAATGCATCGCGTTCTTATTATTCAGCTTAAGTCAAAAGACATTGCCGTAATTATTATTCAGTTAACACATGTACGCTCACCGTACTATATATATATTTTAAAATATCATGCTTAGGAAGAATCACATACCTTCTACAAAACCACCGCCAAGTTGAATATGTCGCGCGCAGAGAATCAACCTATAATAGTCGACACGCCTATCAACGCCTAGACTACTCAGAAACGCTTCTAAGCATAGGTCCTTTATTCTACGGAAAATCGGGCAAAGACTTCCCTACCCGTGAGCTACTCAAGTCTCATCGTGAAAACAAATTCTAAGTAAGTATAGTTCAATTATTCTTCTTTAAACCATTCTACTGTACAATAGCTCAATTCTATTCTGTGATATCCTTCTAAGTATTTAATACTTATTTCTATACTTCTACAGTATGTATTCTCTAATACAAAAGAAGGACAAGTTTATTTACCTCGGTAAGCCCAATAATATCCTAGATAATACGTCGATCCTGAGCAAGGTTTAGCTCCTAAGTTGTACGCTCCGATAGCTCCAAGAACCCTTAGAAGTTCTTCACAACTTCAACTAAGTACTAAGGGATTTGGGCTAGGTTATTTTGGGCATTATAACAATACTAGAAGGCAACTTTTCTACCAAGGGAGGGGGGGTAGATTTCGGCTAGGCTAGGGGGGTAGCCTCGGCTAAGCTTCACCAAAGGGGGGGGAGGTGTTTGGACGAAAAGGGCTAACAAGGGAGAGGGGAGGATTTTAGACTTGGAAAGTTTTTGTGGATGAAGAACTCTTCATCTTAAGGGGGGTATTTATAGGTCAAGACATGGCCAACCAATGGCCAAGATTTAGCCAAGTGCTAGGCAAGTGTAAGGTCAAGATTAGGGCAAGTGTACCTAGCCAACTTGCACACAAAATATCCTACCAACTACTTGACAAAAATAGCCAATCCATTTCGGCTCACTTCCGCCTCACGTCCACCAATGAGAGGGTGACAAGTGTCGCCCTCTCGTTGGTCCAAAGTGTTTCGTCTCCCGGAAAAATCCGCAAAAATTAGAAATGACATAGCCGGAATTTATCCTACGCGAGTCTTGTTAAACGTTTCGTCGGAAAACCATTCTTTTAGTGAGTTGTGCCCAAAAAAAACGTCTTGTGCCTAAACTTTAAGGCTAGACTTTCGTACGTACGTCCTCACGTACATACCCTGGAAATACGGGGTATAACATTCTCCCCTCCTTAGAAACATTCGTCCCGAATGTTCCTTCCCAAGACAGATAACAATAAGGTTCTTCATAACTTAAATTTTTTTGCAAATGCCACACACGGCCACAAAACAACACTTAGGCATAAACGATAATGAAGATTTACAAGTAGGAAAGTGAATTACCTGGAGGTGTGGGGAATAGGTGAGGATACTTCTGCCTCATGTCCTCCTCAGCTTCCCACGTCATCTCCTCCCTGAGCTCGTTCCGCCACAAGACTTTGACGGAAGCCACGTCCTTGGTCCGCAGACGCCTAACCTGACGATCGACTATCGCTATGGGAATCTCCTCATACGATAACCCCTCGGTCACCTGGACATCGTCAATCGGGTGTACCCTAGATGGATCCTCGATACATCTCCTCAGCATAGAAACATGAAACACCGGATGCACTGCCTCCGACGGACGGCAGATCCAACTCATAGCAACCTTGCCTACCTCGCGACAATCCAAACGCCCAATGTACTTGGGCCGAAGTTTCCTTCTTCCCGAATCTCATCCCACCCTTCCTGGGGGACACCTTTCGGAAAACCCAATCATGAACCTCGAACTCCGGATGCCGACGACGATGATCTCGCATATGACTTCGCCGACTCAGCCGCCAAGAACCTCTCTGGATAAGCTTCACCTTATCCATCGCTCACGCACCAACCGTCCACTAATCGCACTCGCCACATCGAACCAGCCTATAGGCGATCTGCACTTCCTCTCATACAAGGCCTCATAAGGCGCCATCCGAATACCGAGTGGTAGCTATTATTGTATGCAAACTCAACTAGAGGCAAATGATCCTCCCTACCCTCGGTCAATAACACAAAGCTCGCAAAGATATCCTCAAGAGTCCGATAAGGCGCTCGCTGTCCGCCTGCTCGTGGATGGAATGCAGACTGTGCTCACTGCGCCCCTAAACCCTTCGAAAGATCTCTGGTTAGCCGTAAACCGGGCTCTCTGCGTCGATATGAAGGAAATAGGGACTTCATGCGCCTAACGATCTCTGATGTAAAGTCCGCATAATCCTCACCAAAAGTCGCCCTAACGGAAGAAAGTGGGCTGATTTCGCCACCGCCGATAACCCATATAGAATCATGTCTCCTCCGAGTGCGAGGTAATCCCGTAATGAAGTCCATGTTGATCACCTCCCACTTCCGTGTCGGGATCTCTATCGTCAGAACAAACCACCGTGCCTCCGTGCTCTACCTTCACCGCCGACAACACGGCACCGAGCTACGAACTCGCAACGCCCCTCTTCAAGCCATCCCACCAATACACGTATCTAAGGTCGTGGTACATCTGGTCGACTCGGATGGATGAGTAACGCCGCTACTGTGCTTCCCCATTGTCACGACCCGCCCGGCCCGTGGATCGTGCCTTACCCCGCACCCTAGTGATACAACATCGAGTAATCACGGAACATAAAGACAATACATGAAACCAATGTAATAATACGTTGAAATAAGAAGACAAAGCTAACCAAAAATGGTTACCACAAGATATATAAATAACAATTTGAACAAGCATATCCCTTTCTACCACTCGCCATAACAAGCATTTCTGCACTTCTAAGAATGATATGACAACAACGACGGACAGGTTCGCCATACCCCGAATGTAAGCACCTACAATCAGGGACTATACCAAGATAAGCCTCCGAGGAACGAGCTTCCCAAACGCCGAATCGTGACCCTAAGAGCGAGGATCAACGATCGGGTGTACCTTTACTGCGGATGAACGCAGCCCCGGCGAGGTCAAGATAACAGTACCAAGTATGTGAAACATGAAGATATCAGAAATGAAATCATAGTAGTCTATGTAAAGCGAGACATGTATGATAACCAAACTACAGCCACAATAAATAAGCAAGCCATGTCTAGTCGTGACTCACGCCTCCAAGTCATCACTCCAATATAACAACGGGTCTCACGCCCACAACATCAATCATGCCCGTGGAATACCTTCCTCACCGCCGAATAATGATAGAAAAGCACCAAGGAATACACATGAACAAAGCAGTCCCACTGTGTCCAAATAAAACAAGACAGGTAAGACGAAGGCATAGCCGTCTACTAACACCTACAAGATTTAACAAGGTCATAAATCGTATTATGATATCTGCTCTGCACCGTCACATGATCAAAGCCGGTCGCCGCTCGCATATCAAATGTGCGCGTCTAGCCCCGAACTCCCCGCAGCCCGCATAGGCCGCCTCATAGGCCCGCATGAGGTATAACCCCGCATCGAGGGTAGCTACTCCCGCATCGCCCCGACTCGCACCGCATGGCCACATGCATCGCATGACCATAAAGGCCGCGACACTAACCTGAAACTCGTAGCTCCGCATAGGCCCCCAAGGACCCGCATGAGGTATTCTCGAATCATGGTCCTGCATCACCGAAGTCTACCCCGCATCGGAGGGCGCTTTAACCCCTAAACACGGTGAGTGGTATAATACCAACATAACAGTTTATCGCTTAAACAACCTAAGCACAAGGGAAAACCCTTTACACAAACATCACGAATCACTAACACACGTAGCATCCTAATATGATTACTTATCAAATCAACACGGCGTATTACAAGGTCGTCACAAACCAACACAATCCAGCTTATACACACAAGGTACATTCTATTATATGATTAACAAGATCGAGTATCTATTCCCAAAGTACTTCATACATTATCTTTTAAAAGATACGTTACGCTTACAAAGTCACACAATACCCGTAGTATATGAAAACTAGAGTGATTATCTTTTGAAGTAAAGCAAAACACTTCTTTGTAAAATCAAATAACAACATTATTTCTCAAACGCCCAAGTTTGCCTAATTTCAAATGTTCACGTTTCTTACTTTAGAAAGGTTTCAGTAGTTCATAGTCTTATTCATTTAAGAATATAATTCTCTTTAAACTATCCGAGAAACATAAGCCTTATATGTGAGTAGGACATTCTTGTTTATAACAATCTTATTACAAAGACCATGATCTAGAAATATCATTTTGTCTCATCTTAGCTTCTATGCAGATGGAAGTTTCTACCGGTTTTAATAATACTTAATCACAAAACATTTCCTTTATTAACGCCGCAGTTGGTTTGTCGATACACATTCTCGATTCAAATCAAGAAACATTCTTAAGCCGTTATTACCTAACTTCCCATAAAGCTAGTATAACTCTTAAGTTTTCAAAACCAAGTATTACTTCTTCTTTCAAATGATTCAAAAATCTTTGAAATACTTCAAGTTCTTTATTAACACATAATAAGCCGCTTATAGTTCAAATCGCTTACCTTTTAAAACCACAAGTATTTTCTTACCAACATAAGGTCATATAACCAACTTCCCATAAAGCCGTTATAACACTTTATGTTTTAAACCAATCAAATACATTTAGCACATGTACGCTCACCGCACTACATAGTTCACACATATCATGCTAGAAGAGATAGGAAGAGGTTCACATACCTCGCGACGAGTATCGACTAATAGCAAAACGCCCAAGTACTTCCAACCGCCGGCTACTCCTTAAGCCAAGTAGATCGCGCCACACGTAGTACTCAACCTATAAGGCCACAAGGCGCTTATTAACATTTAGACCTCATCGTAGAACATTCTACCAAAATTCAAAGACTCTCCCCTCCCCGCGACAACAGAAATCTCCTCCTTTATCGAGGCCGCTACCAAGCCAACCGGGGTTATACATCTAACCCGAACGGTACAATTCTACTCTACGTAAAAGCTATAAAAGTCTCATCAGAATACACCCTATGTAAATACGATTCAAGATTCTTCTTTCGAAAAGGTTTCTTATTATTCGTGCTTAAGTCAAAAGACATTGCCGATAACAACGCTCAGTTCTATATATAGTATACTTCAACTATATAGTCTAACAATCATGTAATTTCCAATTACAATAGAGGACAAAATATTTACCTCGATAAGCCCATAATTATCCAAGTTATAATGTCGATCCCGAACAAGGTTTAGCTCCTACTCCGCGCTCCGACCGCCTCCAAACAACCCTTAGAAGTTCTAACCAACTTCTACTTATTACTCCAACTAACTATGGAGATTTTCCTTAGGGTTTCGGTTTTGTGACGACGGAAAGTATAATAGTATTTCCGGCTTTTTGTATAAGTATAACCTGAATACTACAAGGTATATGGCTAAGGTAATTTGGGCATTATAACAATACTTTTGAGAGTATTTCTACCAAAGGGGGTATTATACGAAAACAACTAGGCTTGGGGTACCCACGGCTAGCACCCCAAGGAGTGGGGAGGGCTCGCCAGGGGAGGGAGGAGGCTCTTGGCCGAATTCTACACTAAGGGGAGAGAGGAGGATTTAACACTTAGAATTATTTTAGGAATGGATGAAGAAGTCATCAAAGAGGGGGGTATTTATAGCACAAGGCAAAGCCAACCAATGGCCAAGATCTAGCCAAGTGCATAGCAAGTGAAGGTCCAAGAATCAACAATGTCTCCTTAACCAACTAAAACACAAAATATCCTACCAACTCCTCATCAATTCGCCCAGTCCGCCTCACGCTCGTCACGACCCATTCCGGCCCGTGGATCGTGCCTTACCGGCACCCAAGTAGTCATACATCAGAGTAATCAGCGGAAACATAAAGCCAGACATAAAATAGTTTATAAAACAAGACACAGATTTTGTGAGAAAACATCGCCTTTCGGCATATATAAATATAATAATGTTTTAGCAAGCATCCGACATCGCATAACATGACTACGCACTTCTAAGGAAATATACCACTATGGCGACAGTGGCCCCGCCATACCCCGATCAGACAAAAACTACCTACAACAGGAGATCATACCAAAAGTAGAGCCTCCAAGAGATGGAGCTCCCGACACCAACGTAGAGATCCTAAGGACGCGGATCTAGCACCGCTGCCCTTACCGCGCATGAACGCACTTCAAGGAGGTCGCATAACAGTACTAAGTATGCGAATCAGAAAGTACTTAAATGAAAACATATCATTTTAGTTAAAACCGCTTTACAAATATGTATGAAACAACCAAAGAAACCGCACGTAGTGTCACATCATAAACAAGATCAACAATAGGTAATCGTAATAGGTCTTGTCTAGCGCGAATGATCAAACAGGCCACTCGCCATATCATCATTCTCGCAAGCCTAATCTCGACTCCCGAGTCCGCATAGCCACTCACGGGCCCGCATGAGGTGTAACCCCGCGTCGAGGGTAGCTACTCCTGCATCGCCCCGACTCATTGTCCGCACGGCCACACTGCACCGCATGAGGCATAACCCCGCATACTAACTCGAACTCGTAGCTCCGCATAGGCCCTCGACCCGCATGAGGTATTCTCGAATCATGGTCCTGCATCACTCGAGTCTACCCCAGACGGAGGGCGTTAACCCCTAGATCATCTCAAGAGGTGAGTGATAGTATACTAACATAACAACTTATCTTTAAGTAACATAAGCACAACAAGGATACTCACCTATACAAACGTTACAAGATACTAACACACATAGCATCATATCATGTCTACTTATCAAACCATCTTATTATTCTTTTCACAATATAAGTCTGTTATAACACATAGGCAAACTTGTTTCTTTTATCAATCTTAAGTGGTTATACTTACTTCCCATAAAGCTAGTATAACTCTTAAGCTTCTGTTTCAAAAATCAATTAGTTCTCTTCTGTTTAATAAATGGTTCAGTAGTCCCTTTTGAAATGTTTTCAGTTCTTTATTATTCAAAGCTTAAGTGAGGCATTGCCAGACGTATTATTCAAAGCTTAAGCCAGGCATCGTAAGTATTATTCGCTTTAACACACGTACGCCTACCGTACTATATACATATTGTAAAATATCATGCTTTAGGAAGAATCACATACCTTCTCAAATCCACCGCCAAGTCGAGTATGTCGCGCAGAGAATCAAATTTATAATAGTCACAGATATCTATCAAAGTCTAGACTATTCTGTAGTCATTCTAAACAGAGGGTCCTCAATTCTACGGAAAGTCGGGCAGCACAACCCTACCCATGAGCTATATAAGTCTCATCTGTGAAAACAAATTCTATGTAAGTACAACAGATATTCTTCTTTTATACCCTTCTAAGGTGTTACAGTTCAATTCTATTCCTTAACAACCTTCTAAGTATTTATACTTATTCTTATATTACAACAGTACATATATATTCTAATTCAAAAGAGGGTTAGGATTAGTTACCTCGGTAAGCCCAATAATATCCTAGAAAAAGTCGCGCCTGAGCAAGGTTTTGCTCCTAAGTTGTATGCTCCAAGAAAACCTTAGAAGTTCTTCACAACTTCTTCTAAGTACTAAGGTATTTGGGCTAGGGTATTTTGGGCATTATAACAATACAAGAAGGCAACTTTTCTACCAAGGGAGGGGGGGGTAGGTTTCGGCTAGGCTAGGGTGGGGTAGCCTACCAAGCTTCTCAAGGGAGGGTGTGTTGGACGAAACAACAAGAGGGAGAGGGAGGGATTTGAGACTTAGATAGATTGCTCAATTTAGGATGAAATAACTCTTCAACAAGGGGGGTATTTATAGGTCAAGACATGGCCAACCAATGGCCAAGATTATGCCAAGTGCAAGGCAAGTGTAGGGTGAGGATTTAGGCAAGTGTCCTGGCCAACTTGCACACAAAATATCTATCCAACTTTATGACAAGGCTTGGCATTCCAATCGCCCTATTGCCGCGATTAGTCCACCAACGAGAGGTGGAAAGTGTCGCCTCTCATTGGTCCAAAGTGTTACGCCTCTGAAAAATCCGCAAAAATAAGAAATGACATAGCCGGATTTTATCCTATGAAAGCCGTGGAAACGCTTCGCCTGGAAAACCGCTCATGTGAGTTGTGCCTAAAAATCGCCCAAGGCCTAACTTTAAGACCAAAACTTTTGACGTATTCCTTTACGTACATACTGGAAATACGGTATAACATTCTCCTCTTAGAAACATTCGTCCCGAATGTTCCTTCCCAAGACAGATAACGCTAAGGTTCTTCAAAACTTAAACAAGCTTGCAAAAAGCCACACACTACCATAAACAACACTTAGGCATAAACGATAATGAAGATTTATAAGTAGGAAAGTGAATTACCCGAGGGGTGGGGAACAGTGAGGATACTTCGCCTCATGTCCTCCTCGGCTTCCCACGCCATCTCCTCCTCGAGCTCGCTCCGCCACAAGACTTTGACGGAAGCCACGCCCTTCGTCCGCAGACGCCTAACTCCGACGATCGATTATCGCTATGGGAATCTCTCATACGATAACCCTCACACCGACATCGCCAATCGGATGTACCCTAGATGGATCCCCGATACATCTCCTCAAGATAGAAACGTGAAACATCGATGCACCGCCTCCGGATCGGACGGCAGACCAACTCATAGGCAACCTTGCCTACCTCGCGACAATCAAACGCCCAATGTACCTGGGCCGAAGCTTCCCTTCTTCCGAATCTCATCACACCCTTCATGGGTGACACCTTTAGGAAAACCCAATCATCAATCGCAAACCTGCATGTCGACGACGATGATCTCGCATACGACTTCGCCGACTCAGCCGTCAATAGCCGCCTCGGATAAGCTTCACCTTATCCATCGCTCGCCGCACCAACCGTCCCACTAGCCGCACTCTCGCCCACCTCGAACCAACCTATAGGCGATCTGCACTTCTCCCATACAAGGCCTCATAAGGCGCCATCTGAATACCGGGAGTGGTAGCTATTATTATACGCGAACTCAACTAGAGGCAAATGATCCTCCCAACTACCATCGGTCAATAACACAGCTCGCAGATATCCTCAAGAGTGCGGATAGTGCGCTCGCTCGTCCGTGCTCATGCGGATGAAATGCAAGACTTTGCTCACTGCGCCCCTAAACCCTTCTCGAAGGACCTCCGTAAGCCGCCGTAAATCGGGCTCTCATCGATATGATCGGTAGGACTCCATGCGACCGACGATCTCTGATGTAAAGTCCGCATAATCCTCACCAAAAGTCGCCCCGACGGAAGAAAGTGGGCTGATTTCACACCGCCGACGATAACCCATATAGAATCATGTCTCCTCCGAGTGCGAGGTAATCCCGTGATGAAGTCCATGTTGATTACCTCCCACTTCCGTGTCGGGATCTCTATCGCTCAGAACAAACCACCGTGTCTCTCGTGCTCTACCTTACTCGCCGACAACACGCACCGAGCTACGAACTCGCAACGCCCTCTTCGCCATCCCACCAATACACGATCTAAGGTCGTGGTACATCTTGGTCGACCCGATGGATAGAGTAACGCGCTACCGTGTGCTTCCCAAGAACTCCGCCGCCAAGTCCTCAAACATCCGAACACACAACTCGCCCTCAAACCTTAGCACCCCATCAGTGCTACTCAAAAGGACCCTTGCCCTCACGAAGAGTCAGATCACGATATCGAATCAAAGCCGATCCTCGAATCGCTGCCTCTTCACCTCCTCAACGATGGAAGACTCGCAACCTCACGAACTCTAACCCCATTGCTATCGTAATCAATCAAACGGACACCAAGGCTTGCTAATCGTGCAAATCACGAACCATGTCCCTCCTCTCTAGCCGCACATCCGATAGGCTCCCATCGACCTACGACTAAGAGCATCCGCCACAACATTGGCCTTCCCCGTGGTACAGATATCAACATCGTAATCCTTAAGCATCTCCAACCACCGCTCGCCGTAAGTTCACTCCTCTCGTCAAGATATACCGAGGCTCTGTGGTCTGTAAAAATATCCACGTGAACCCCATACAAATAGTGCCTCGCATCTTCAAAGCGTGAATCACTACCGCCAACTCCAAATCACGCGGGTAGTTCCTCTCGTGTTTCTTCAACTGCCGACGATATGCTATAACTCGCCATGCCGCATCAACACACATCCCAACCCGATGCCCGACGCATCACAATACACGACATAACCATCCGACCCTCCGAAGAGTAAGAACGGGGCGGTCGCCTCTTTTCAAGAATCGAAACCCCGCCACAAGCATCACCCATCAAACTTGGCCGCTCGAGTCACCCTAGTCAATGGTGCGTAGATAGAAGCAAACTTCCACGAACCGATAATACTCGCAAGGCCCGTAAAATCGCGAACCTCGCCGAGTAGAGTTCAGGCCAAGTCTCGATCGCTTCGATCTTGGCCAGACAACTCGAATGCCATCACTCGACAATATGCCCAAGAAACGCCATCAAGTCAACCAAAACTCACATTTGGAAAACTTGGCGCATAACCGCTGGTCTCGAGAATCACAAGACAGCCTCAAATGCTCCGCATGCTCCCGCCTCGAGCGAGAATAAACCAAGATATCATCAATGAACACTATCACAAACGTGTCCAAAAATGGTTTGAACACTCGGTTCATCAAATCCATGAATACCACGAGCATTGGTCAACCCAAAAGACATGACCTCAACTCATAATGCCCGCATCGTCCGAATGCAATCTAGGGACATCCACCTCTCTCGACTGCACTGATGATAGCCCGATCGCAGATCAATCTTGAGAAACATCTCGCACTCGCAACCGGTCGAACAAATCATCAATCCCGGGAGCGGGTATCTGTTTTAATGGTCACCTTGTTCACCGTCAGATCAACACACATGCGCGGCCCCGCCCTTCTTCTTCACGAACAATACCGCGCTTCTGGGAGAAACACTGGCCTAATGAAGCCCTTCTCTAGCAAATCCCTAAGCCGATCCTTCACTCTCTCAACTCGGGGTGCCATTCTCAGTATGGCGGAATGGAAATAGGCCGAGTATCCGCAACACATCTATACAAAACTCGATCTCCTCGTGAGGGATACCCGGAGGTCATCCGAAACACGCCTGGGAACTCGCCGACCATCGAATCGACGGAAAATCGCACCTCGCCTTCAAGATTAAACACCGAACGAGATGGTAGATATACCCTTCTGCACCATCTTCCTAGCCCCGAGGTAGGAAATAAACCTACCTCTACGATACCGTGCTCCTCCCACTCAACAACCGGCCTCAGAAACCGGAACCGCATTACTTCTCTCTGCAGCCTACATTGGCATAGCAAGAGGCTAGCCAATCCATCCCCATAATCACATCAAAGTCAAACATATCCAACTCTATCAAGTCGGCTAGAGTCTGACGATCAGAATGGTCACAGACAAGCCCTATATACCCGCCGAGCTACCACCGAATCACCCATCGCGTAGCTACTCGAAGTGGTCTATGGACTCCGGCTCTATCCCTATCCTACTAGCAACAAGGGGAGATATATAGGACGAGTAGAACCCGGATCTATCAAAGCATACACATCAAACCCAGAAACTGATAAGGTACCTGTGACGACATCAGGTGAGGCCTCCTGATCCGCTGGCCGGACAAAGCATAAATGCGTTCGAGGACCGCTAGAATCGACTCGAGCCACGACTCGCCGCGACTCTGACCCACGAGCACCCCGCCCGGCGAGTAATCAGAGGAGATGATGAAGCCGGCAACAACCTCGGGCCGAGCCCTACCACTGGGCCACGCTCGGCCGACAAGCCGCAAAGTGACTCCGCTACAATCAGAATAAGATCCAAAAGTAGTACCACACTTCCCGTAATGGGATCTACCGACGCCACACCGGGTGGTCCCGATCGCCGCACTCGCTACCCTCGACGCTCAAGCCCCGGGCCCCGGTCCGCCAAAATCGCGGGTGGCCGAGGACGGCAGAGTGCTCGCCGGGCCGTGGTGCGACCCAGACCGCCGAGGCCGCCACCACGATAACCACCGTAAGACCTCCCGCCCCGGCCTTCTTCTCGGCCGCTCGCCCACTGCACTGCGCGCCTCGCATCCAAGGGCGCGAGCTCGCACGCGTAATGTCCATACCCTGGAGAGAAACCCCGCACATGACTCGCCATATAGTCGCTTCAGCCCTGACATAGCGTGCACCCTATCCTCCATATCTCGCTACCAATGCCGGGACATATCGAGCCAATGAATCAAACTCGACATTGTACTCCCGACGACAAGGCCCTCTCGCCTCGCAGTAAAAATCTATCACCGCGCCTCCTCATCCGCGAGGCGCAGTGAGTGAGAAAGCCTCCGAGAACTCATCCAAGTAGCCGGGACGCGCGGCTCTCCCGATAACTCCCATGAATCAAACCAATCGATCCGGTATCACGCAGCCTATGTGAACCAAAGATCACGCACTCGCTCCGACGCCCGATCACTCTCAAAATCCTGCCGACGGATGAACTCCTGCGGATCATCCTCCGCCGACCCATAAAACTCCGCGCTACCAAGAAGTCTCGTAGCCTCAAACTCTCTCGCCGGTGAACAACGGGTGCGACCGACTGAGCTGAACTCGAATCGCCGTGATCCAGCCTTCTCTCGTATCGGGCCACAACTTTAGCCAAAAGTCGGGCTATCTCTCAGAGCCTAACTCTCCGCCTGTGCCGCGGGATGAGGCGGGTACTGTGGTCTGTGGCCGGGCGGCGTCATAGAACTCGCCGCTCGTATAGACTGGCCTCGAGCCTCGTGACTGGGTGTCTCGCTAGCGCCTCCCGCTTTGCCTCTTCGCCCGGTTGCCTTACGGCGAGGCATAATCATACAGAAAGGAATACGTTAGAGGGTCCAACCTATAACACGCCTCTAAAGCACGATCTCGTAATGAGAAGAATGGAAACCAATCCTAAATATCCTATAGCCTCTCGATTATTGGTGTGGTGCACAACACACCGATAATCAAGACTTACTAGATACGGTTCTAGACACTTTCCGAGGATTAATCGCTTCGATACCACTTTTGTCACGACTCCATTCCGGCTCGTGGATCGTGCCTACCGGCACCCAAGTAGTCATACATCGAGTAATCGGAAACATAAAGCAAGACATAAAATAGTTTATAAAACAAGACACGATTTTGTGAGAAAACATCGCTTTCTAAGATATATAAATATAATCATGTTTTAGCGCTACATCCGACATCGCATAACATGACTACGCACTTAAGGAAATATACCACTATGGCGGACAGGCCCCGCCATACCCCGATCACAAAAACTACCTACAACAGGAGATCATACCAAAAGTAGAGCCTCCTAAGAGACGGAGCTCCCGACACCAACGTAGAGATCCTAAGGACGCGATCTAGCACTCCTTGCCCTTACCGCGGCATGAACGCAGCCCCGGCGAGGTCAAGACAACAGTACTAAGTATGCGAAATCAGAAAGTACTTAAATGAAAACATATCATTTTAGTTAAAACCGCACAAATATGTATGAAACAACCAAAGAAACCGCACGTAGTGTCACATCATAAACAAGATCAACAATAAAATCGTAATAGGTCTTGTCTAGGCGCGAATGATCAAACAGGCCACTCGCCATATCATCATTCCGCAGTTTAATCTCGACTCCCGAGTCCGCATAGGCCACTCACACGGGCCCGCATGAGGTGTAACCCCGCATCGAGGTAGCTACTCCTGCATCGCCTCGACTCGCCGTCCGCATGGCCACACAGACCGCATGAGGCATAACCCCGCATACTAACTCGAACTCTCGTAGCTTCGCATAGGCCCCCTGGACCCGCATGAGGTATTCTCGAATCATGGTCCCAGACCGCCTGAGTCTACCCCGCATCGGAGGGCAGCTTAACCCCCGGTATCATCTCAAGAGGTGAGTGATAGTATACTAACATAACAACTTATCTTTAAGTAACATAAGCACAACAAGGATACTCACCTATACAAACGTTACAAGATACTAACACACATAGCATCATATCATGTCTACTTATCAAACCATCTTATTATTCTTTTCACAATATAAGTCTGCTATAACACATAGGCAAACTTGTTTCTTTTATCAATCTTAAGTGGTTATACTTACTTCCCATAAAGCTAGTATAACTCTTAAGCTTCTGTTTCAAAAATCAATTAGTTCTCTTCTGTTTAATAAATGGTTCAGTAGTCCCTTTTGAAATGTTTTCGCTTCTTATTATTCAAAGCTTAAGCGAGGCATTGCCAGACGTATTATTCAAAGCTTAAGCCGAGGCATTGCCGTAAGTATTATTCGCTTTAACACATGTACGCCTACCGCACTATATACATATTGTAAAATATCATGCTTTAGGAAGAATCACATACCTTCTCGCGAAATCCACCGCCAAGTCGAGTATGTCGCAAGCAGAATCACCTATAATAGTCACAGATATCTATCAAAGTCTAGACTATTCTGAGGTCATTCTAAACAGAGGGTCCTCAATTCTACGGAAAGTCGGGCAGCACAACCCTACCCTGAGCTATATAAGTTCATCAGGAAAACAAATCCTATGTAAGTACAGTCAGATATTCTTCTTTATACCCTTCTAAGGTGTTACAATCAATTCTATTCCTTAACAACCTTCTAAGTATTTATACTTATTCTTATATTACAACAGTACATATATATTCTAATTCAAAAGAGGGTTAGGATTAGTTACCTCGGTAAGCCCAATAATATCCTAGAAAAAGTCGCGCCTGAGCAAGGTTTTGCTCCTAAGTTGTATGCTCCAAGAAAACCTTAGAAGTTCTTCACAACTTCTTCTAAGTACTAAGGTATTTGGGCTAGGGTATTTTGGGCATTATAACAATACAAGAAGGCAACTTTTCTACCAAGGGAGGGGGGGTAGGTTTCGGCTAGGCTGGGGTGGGGTAGCCTCGCCAAGCTTCTCAAGGGAGGGGGGTTGTGTTGGACGAAACACCAAGAGGGAGAGTGAGGGATTTGAGACTTAGATAGATTGCTCAATTGAGGATGAAATAACTCTTCAACAAGGGGGTATTTATCGTTCAAGACATGGCCAACCAATGGCCAAGATTATGCCAAGTGCAAGGCAAGTGTAGGTGAGGATTTAGGCAAGTGTCCTTCGCCAACTTGCACACAAAATATCTATCCAACTTTATGACAAGGCTTGGCATTCCAATCGCCCTATTGCGGATAGTCCACCAATGAGAGGGTGGAAAGTGTCGCCTCTCATTGGTCCAAAGTGTTACGCCTCTCTAAAAATCCGCAAAATAAGAAATGACATAGCCGGATTTTATCCTATGAAAGCTGTGGAAACGCTTCGCCGGAAACCGCTCGCTTTGTGAGTTGTGCCTAAAAATCGCCCAAGGCCTAACTTTAAGACCAAAACTTTTTATGCGTATTCCTTTACGCATATACCGAAATACGGGTATAACAACGTCGCCAATGGGAGGGTGCCAAGTGGCGCCTCTCGTTGTCCAAAATGTTTCGCCTCTCGGAAAAATCCGCAAAAATTAAAAATGACATAGCGGAATTTTCCCTCGAAAGCTGGAAAACGTTTAGTCGAAAAAACGACTCTAATCGGGTGTTGTGAACAAATAAATTTCGGCCAAGCCTAATTCTCAAGTTCAAATTTTCACGCACGCCCCACGTACATACTGGAAATACGGTATAACATTCTCCTCTTAGAAACATTCGTCCGAATGTTCCTTCTAAGTCTCAAAACAAACGTGCGCCAAGATAGTCTTCACTACCATACTTACGAAACAATCCTCGCCACAATGGCCCGTAAAACAATCACAAGAAAATACTTACATCCAAGTCCACGAGGAAACACCTCTAACATTACCACAAACACCTCTCCGGGTCTAAAATATACTTCTTCAGACCTTCTCCTTACAAAAGAAATGATCACATCTATGCTCGCCATACATGCTCGCTTCTTCCGATACCACTTTTGTCACTTTGCCGCGAGGTTCTAGTGTCACTCCGTGACCCAACAAATGGTACGGACTACGCGATCCTCGAGGTCATCAGACACTCGAACTCTTACCACATTTACGATCGCTTGGTTTCCAAAACTCGTTACTATCTCTAACGTGGTCATCATTAATCGAACACTCGATGGATCTCCGATACTTTCCGATCATAACAATACGAAAGATCGGACGTCTTGCCTCCTAAGTCGGACGGCAAAGCTAACATATAGGCAACCCGCCTACTGCACCAGATCAGTAAGGCCCAAAGTAACTCAGGCTAAGTTCCTCTGCTTTCCAAAACTCGCCACACCCAAACCGGGTGGTATCTTCAAGAAGACCGACCGTCAACCTCAACTCTGCGCCGCCGCCGATTATCCGCACGATTTCTCTGAAATGCCGTAACCTCCTAGACAAGCTTTACCTATCCACATCTGCCGGAACAAGCTCAACCAACTATCTCAATCTTGCCAACATCGAACCAATCGACCGGCGGCTTACACTTCCGCCCTACAAGGTCTCATAAGGCGACATTCAAAACTGAAATGGTAGCTTAAACACTCCTCCACAGAGACAACAATCCCACAACTACCCACGACTTCCACACGGCCCGAGGCGAATGCGATCTGAGACTCACTGAGTTCTTAACCGCTTGGTAAAACTTCCAGAACAAAAACAATGCACTGGCTCCACTGTCATCATAAGGTGAAGGTAGGCACCTGCAGCCTTACAACCTTTCGATAAAACAACATTGCCGAGTAAACTGTCTTTGCTAGAAAACAAGGCGGTGACCTCCTCGGCCCGACTCACGGGTCGAACGCATCCACGACTTGCAGACGGTTAACTAAACTTGGGCCTAACACCCTCGTAACCCAACCCAAAGCGACCACCACAACCGACCACCACCACCTGCCGCGGGTTGACCCGCAACGTGGCCTCAACCCGACCGGCAACGCGCGCACCATACTAGCTCCCGAACCGAACAATCTCACTAATCACGTTACGAAAACCTAGCGGTCTTCTTAGCTCAACTACCCTCTTTCATTCCACACTACTCAGGGACTAATCCCACAAACATAACTCACGTGCACTATGCACTCCTATAAGGGTCAAACTGTTATACCCCGTATTTCCAGAGTATGTACGTAAGGACGTACGTAGAAAATTTGAAACTTGTACTAAGGCTTGGCCGAATTAATTTTGTTCACAACACCCGTTTTGAGTCGCTTTTCACTAAACGCTTTCCACACTTTCGTAGGGGAATTTCCGCTATGCCATTTTTAATTTTGCGGATTTTTCCGAGAGACGAACATTTTTGACCAACGGAGGGTGACATGTGTCACCTCACATCGAAGCAAGGGCGGCAACCCTCGGCGAAATGGACCACTTTATGGCCTTGAATCAGGCCTTGTTTTGTGGAGTGTTTTGTGGAGTAGGTTAGGTGCACATGGCTTGATCTTGGCCTTACACTTGCCTTGCACATGGCTTGATCTTGGCCATTGGTTGGCCTTTGGTTTTGCTATAAATACCCCTAAGCTTCAAGACTTCATCCATTCCAAAATCACCAAGTCTTGAAAGCCTTCCTCCTTTTCTTGTGCTCTGGCCGTGAGCTTTCCCTCCCCTTCGTGAGGCCTGTGGCGAGAGGTACTTTCCCTCCTAGTGGCCTTCACGAGAGCACACCCCACCTGGGTGTTCTCGTGAGGTACCCCTGGTGGTGTAGAAATACTCAAAAGTATTGTTATAATGCCCAAATTACCTTAGCCATATACCTTGTTGCATTCTAAGGTTATACCTATACGAAAGCCCAAATACTATTATACTTACGGTCACCAAACCGAAACCCTAGGAAAATCTCCATAGTCCGTTGAGTATTGTGTAGAAGTTGGTTAGAACTTCTAAGGATGGTTTAGAGCTGGTTGGAGCGCCGAGTTCGAGCTAAACGATTGCCAGATCGACTTTATACTTGGATAATTATGGGCTTATTGAGGTAAATATCTTGTCCTCTATTGTAATTGGAAATTACATATTGTAGAATATATAGTCAAGTATACTATATATAGAATCGAACGTAGTTATCTGCAATGTCTCGCGACTTAAGCTCAATTTAAAGAAGAATCGAATCGTAATTACATAGGGTTGTATTACAGAGACTTGTGTAGTAGTACGTGGAGTAGAATTGTACCGCAGGTTAGTTGTATAACCCCGGTTGGCAAGCCAGCCTCGATAGAGGAGGAGATTTACTGTTGCCATGGGAGGTCGCCGAATTTTCTGTAGAATGTGCTACGGCGGATCTAGACACTAATAAGCGCGCTTGTGGCCTTATAGGTTGAAGTACTACGTGTGGCGCGATACGTGGCTTAGGAGTAGCCATGCGCTTGGAAGTACTGAGCGTTTTGCTATTAGTCGATACTCGCCGCGAGGTACGCGAACCTCTTCCTATCTCTTCTAGCATGATATGTGTGAACTATGTAGTACTGCAGACGCATACGTGCTAAATGTGTTTGAGTGGTTTAAACATAAAGTGTTATAACCGCTTTATGGAAGTTGGTTATAATAATTTTATGTCGGTAAGAAAATACATGTGGTTTTAAAAAAGGTATCGATTTGAACTATAACCGCTTGTTATGTGTTAATAAAGAACTTCAAGTATTTCAAAAGATTTTTGAATCATTTTGAAAGAAGAAGTAATATACTTGGTTTTGAAAAACTTAAGAGTTATACTAGCTTTATGGGAAGTTAGGTATAACTACTTAAGAATGTTTTATCGATTTGAAATCGAATGTGTATCGACAAACCATCGCAGCTGCTAATAAAAGGAAATGTTTTGACTAATTAAGTATTATTAAAACCAAGAGAAACTTCCATCCGCATAGAAGCTAAGATGAGACAAAATGATATTTCCTAGATCATGGTCAGCTGTAATAAGATTGTTATAAACAAGAATATCCTACTACATATAAGACTTATGTTTCTCA